>VWZQ01010997.1:251292-374711 GCA_013397015.1 Myiagra hebetior | reverse complement strand
CCCCCTGGTTTTCCCTTTTTTTTTTTTTTTTTTTTTTTTTTTTTTTTTTTTTTTTTTTTTTTCTGCTTCTAAGGAGTGGGCGTGAGGGAATTAATGCCGAGCGAGCCGAGAAGCAGCGGCAGCGGCAGCAGCATCTGGGGAGCCGCGTGCGTGAGGCAGAGGAGGCAGACGCGATTACTTCAGAATTTATTTAAGGACTGGTGAAAACCACTGCAGCGGCTTCAGGGGAAGTCCCCGCGCCGCTCCCTCCGCCTCCACCCCCGCCCTGCGGCCCCGGCCCGGCTCCGGACCCGGCACAGTGCGCGGGCGCTCCCCAATGTGTGGTGTTAATTACACTCCCGGACTATTGAGGTTAGGGCAGGTTTAAACCCTGCTTTCTCACGGTCGGATTACCGCAGACGATACATTTTATCACGCTCTTCGGTTAGAAGAGACGTTGCGGCGTTTGCCGGAGCTCCTTGAATTGCAGGCTGTAGTAGCGCAGCGCTCCGGTGCCGCTCCCGGTGCCGGCATCCCCGGGCGATGCGGGGCTGGCAGCGCTGCCCGGGGCGCGGCCACGTGCCGTGGGCGACCGGCCGGGCTCTCCCGGCTCCGTGCGGCTCACAGCGGGCTCTGTACGGAGCCAGCCAGGCAGCGATGTGCCAGCCAGGCAGCGATGAGCCGTGGGCAGAGGATTCCCCTCTGAAAAGCAGAAAGCCGCGTTCGCTTTTTGATCATGCATGCAGTCGTGCGTGCGTGTGGACTTCAGTCACGCACAAAGACATAATTAGCCTGGGAGGTATCGAAGAACAAGGGAAGCCAGATACGGCATAGTTAAGTTTAACAAAAGATGAGAAATAAAAGAAAGATGCTTTCGCCCTGCCCCCTCCCCTGTGATCGTTTGCCTCCAGCTGCAAGGATGCTGTTGCTCGAAAGGGGCTGCTGGAGCTTTAAGAGCCGCTCCCCCCCCTCCTGCTCCCGACAATGGTCTGAACCGAGCTCTGCTTCCCAAAGCAAAATTTGTAATATGCCATTTTTCCCATGGATGCTTCTCCTCTTGGCTGCTGACGAAGTGACCGAAGAAAATGTTGAGGTGCCAAGCAGCGAGACTTGCCGGAGGACGGGTGCGGGGGCTTGGGGTTCCTCGGAGCAACGCCTGTGTCACCATTGCTAGGAAGATGGTCCAGGAGTGCTCGGCTGCGTGAGTCCCCTCTCGAAGCCGGTGGAGACTGCGGTTGTTACTGATCAAGTGAAATAGCAGACGCCGAAATAAAAGATACTAGGTACTGAACCTTCTATTTCTGAGTTAGACATTCCCTCCTTAGCCTCGATACCCTCGGGGGATGAGGTGCAAATGCGAAATCTAGCTGTCTGCCTCCTGCTGTAGTACTTGCGTGGTATTTAAATGCATTTCTATAATGGGAGTCGGGGGATTTCAGACTAAAAAATGTGAAACCAACTTATTTTTTTGGTCGTGGTTAAGGGAGGTAGGAAGTCAGAGGGATGACATAAAGAACAGATAGTTGGAATAAGTCCTTTTTCTAAGGTACTGTGTTGACCACCCCTCCTGTGTGGAAGGAGTGCAGGATGCTTCTGTTAAAGGTGATATCATAGCTTAGTGGAGACTGGCAGGTAAGGAGTTAACTAGGAGGAGGAATATGCATGTAATGCAACTCAGACAATAGGAAGGATTTTCCTTATTGGAATTGCACTGTGCTGCCTAAGAGCGATCCTGCTGAGGACATCTGAAGAGACATAATTGCCGTAAGATCTGGTTTTATCAGTCACTATATCTATTTAATGATTTGGAAAAAATAGCTGGTAAATGCAAAATACCCGGAACGATCCAATGAAATGAGTTTTCAAGCTGATGTCACTGTGGACAGAGTAGAACAAATGGTAGTTAGATTTCTACTTCTTTTTCCTGCAGCAAAATCACAAGTAACTTGAAATGACTCCTCAACTGTGGTGTGCAAATCAAACATCAGAGTAAACAGAAAACAAGCTTTTAAAGCCAGTTATGGATAGAAAGGTGAGGGACTAAATTTAGATTCACATCTAAGGTGGTGGCCTTCAAGGTGAGCAAAATGAATGCTTGTCTAAGAGCCTTTGTCACACAGAAGACAAGGAGCTTTCTGTCTTCTTATTCCCAGAGCTTCCCAAGTGAAAGAACTCCATCTGGTAAATTTTTTCCAGGCTAAATGAGATTGCAGAGGTGTTTGTTACAATATTCACTTAAATAAATAATTCCAAGACTCTTGGACAATTGTGATAACAGAAGATGCCAAATAGGGTGGGGTCCAGGGAGAAGAAGGAAGACAACTTTTTCATTTCCCACCTCTATAGGATACCTACCACAGAAATTTCAAGTAGTTTTAGAGAAAGTCAGTATTGAGGACATGCTTTGATATCTTGTCCATACATGATTATCAGCATAATCAGAGAGAAGTTAATATAAGGGAGTTACTATCAATTAATTTTTTAATGGAATCCCTCCTGAAAAGAAGCTTTATATAACTCTAAACCAAGGATGGCCGTATCCTGTGTTCTGTGTTGGAATTTTTGTCCATTCCCCTTATCTGGATGTTTAAACTGAGCTGCAGAATTCCTAATTGAGCTAATACGGAGTTCACTCTTGATGGAGCCATAATGCTGCTAACACTATAGATTTACTATGACATTTTTGCACACAGCCTGAAAAATCTTAATGTAATGACAGTGAACCACATTCCCCCTCTAGTAGGACAGATTACTTTAAGCAGTCATTGCTTTTTGCCAGTTGAATGTTGTGTTTAGAGGGGAAACTTGTTCATGATTTCTGGTAACGTTGTAGGCAATGGTCACATAACATCCAGCATGCTTCCTGGTATTGCATAGTAGGCATTTGTGATCCTTATGCCTTTGTTTGGAGGGAGTAAAATGACAGGAGATTGATGTCTTGTCTATGTCAGTGACTTTTCCAACCATCTGTACTGATCCAAACCCACTGAAGTCCATGACAGAATTTCCATGAATTAAAGCATTTGTTGGATTAGATTCCATGCAAATGACTGGAGAAAACCCTGAACTAGGAACCAGTCAGCCTGGAAAAGGCTTTGTAGTAGATACACGATGGACAAGAAAAGATAATGTGTTTAGAGCACTTTAGTGTACTGCTTCTCAAGCTGCCATTGTGTATGGTTGTGATGCCTGAGCACTCAGGTTCAGAACTACTACTAAAATAAGAGACTAGGTTTTGTTTCAAATTAAAAGAGTTCTAAAGTTACTACATTGCCTAAAAATCTATTTCTAGGGAGCGTTTGTGTGCTACATGGATTTCAAGGGAAGCAGGAATTTGTTAGTATCCTGCTCCCCCTTCAGAACCTCTCTGGGGGTTTGGGATAGTTGCAGGTGCTCCACAAGTTCACTGTATATTGCAGTCCTTGCAAGTGTTGGATGCTTTGTGGGCACCAGCCAAGGGATTTGTAATGTCTGCTCTGTGGCTCAGGATGAATCTAAGGAACAGTGATTATGTATTAACAGTAAAATGCTGGTGACTTCATTGGCATCTTTCATTGAGGGATTGCTTTACTTACATTCAGCATACTGGGTAAAGTGATAAACTTTGTGCTGTAGAAGTACTAAGTTCAGTATCAATGGAGCTTTTATTTTTCTATTTAAAGAAAGAGAAACACATTTGAAAAGTCATACTTTTGTTGGCTTAGGTCAGTCAAGCATAACTTTAGTTAAGTTGTATTACTACAGGGCAAGTCGTCCTTTTTTTGGCAAAGAACACAAGCTTTCCTTCTCTTCCTTTGAATGAAGAGGTATATAGTGCACATTCAGCTGTTAATGTCACCTTTTCAAGTTGAAGAATATGCCACCTGGTTTATCCCTTTCTCTCCTCTCCTTCCTCTTTGCAGTCCTGGCTGCATGGGAAGTATTGCACAAAATGATGTACATGAGAGCTTATTCAGTTATCATGGACTTCCGTGGTCTTGAAAATATGGGACAGAGGTGTTTAATCCAGTGCTTGCAGTTCTTAACACCCACTGGAAAGAAATTCCAACTTCGTCAGTGTTCATTCTCAGATGCCTGTGTTCCACCCAACATGCCTTCAGGCTGGACTAGGCTCCTTGCAACCCTAAGTATTCAGTGACTCTGTCATATCCTGACAGAGCAAGGTGGCTGTCTACTCACTTGTGGGTTGCTGTAGGTTCATGGCTTATTCCTCAATTTCTCCTGATGACCAGGACGGTCAATCCACGTCTTAATTTTCTGTTCCCCCTATACTTCCATTCCTCCCCCAACTTCTTCTCTGCAGTTCTCTGCCAGATCCATGATTAGGCACCACTGGTATAACCAAGTAGGATTTGAGGTATCAAGTCTTGGTAAAGAAATCTTTAGTAAAATACTTCAGTGGGAATTTTCTCAGTCTCTGCAAAGGTGCCTCCTTATGGCGGGGTACAGATGCCTCAGTTTACTCAATTCAACACCACCTATAATTCCTTTGAAAACAAGCAAAGTCTGTGTTTCTGGGTTCTTGGATTTCTTTGGTGGTTGATTTGTTATATTCCTTTCCCATGGAATTATTTAGTGTGGAAGGGACCTTTGGAAGTCATCTGTGTCAATCCCTTGCCCAATGCTGGGCCAAGTGCAAAATGAGATGAGTTTGATCGAGCAGTGATAGGGGATACACATCATAAAGTCACCCCAAGACACCACTGCAGGTTTGGAAAATAAGATTCAGTGCTAACTGAATTTCAGAAATTTAAGGCAGATATTCATGCACTCCAATTTTGCTTAGATTTTGTCACATTACATGAAATTATAAGAGAAGTTACTTTGCAGTTTAGAGCTGTGGCAATGCAATTCCAGGTTTCTGTTTTAAACTTCAGAGACGGGTTTCTAATGCTTCATGTACATTGTTGTTTGTCTTTGCTTATTCTCCCTTTTTTGTCACTGTCAGCTCTGGATTCTTTTTCCCTAATAGGACTCATCGAAGAAATGTAACTGTAATTGCCTTGTAGGAGTTGATGGGAATGTATTGATTAGGGAAGGGGATACTATGCTGGGGTAACAAATATCTGAACATAGGAGCTGGCATGTGCAGACCAAGTGGAGAGATCAGAATACATGCACAGACTCGAAGATGTTTATACATCTGATTTTCAGTGTGCATTCAGAGTTGAATGAGGAACTAACAACCTATTACTCTGTATAAAACCAATTCAAAAGGGTAGAGGGCTGGGAGTCTTCGTTCTGATCTTTGATCTTTTAGGGGCATTCCTGGGCATATGGGTATATTCCATCAATCATATGGCAGGCTGACAAACACTGTTAGAAAACATGGGACATCCAGATGTCAGTTTATGAATGTGCTTGGTCTATCCAGAAGTTATGGTTTACAAAATCAAGCTCTCTGAGCCTAGCCAGTTTTCGGAGCAGTAAGAATGGAGAACAAAAAGGAAGCTTAATGGCAGTCCATTTTTTATACTGTTCAGTTCTGTTCTGAGTAGAATTGATATCTACATGTTTAGTAAGAGCTGTGCACCTGAGACAAATACCTGCCACGTATGCATGGATCTATTATTCTTGAGCTGTGCATATATCATTAAGTCCAGGATGCATCTGACCTGTGTATATGAAATTTGATTCTCACATATATATAGTGAAATGCATCTGACTTTTCAAAAGTTATGTAAATTCACAGATCAGCCATGAAAGTATGAGTGGCGTGGTAATTCTAAAGTGTAATAGAAGTGGGCCTGCCAATAACCTCATTTTGAGCCTTTTAGAATTGCAGCATTGAATGTGGCTGTGTCTTCCCTATAAATACAGTTGAAAAAGGTATATATTTTTCACAGAAAGAATGACTAATTCTGGTTAATTTATTGGAGAGATCACTTTTAGTGTTTAATGATTTAAATCCTTCCTGTATAAAATATACTTTAGCTTAACACAGATTTATGGTCTGTGATTAGTGGGGAAGGGTAGGTAGGTAGAGTGATTCCTTCTAATTTCATTGTATTAAATATTTCAGCTGATTATATTATAAAACCAGACTAAAAATTGTTGGGGTGATGGAGGTTTTTAATCACCAAATTTAGGTTTAAAATTCAAATTACATAGAAGGAAAATCAGAAATGGCTCTCTTCCCCTACTGGAAATTTTAAAATATAATTCAAGTTACTCAGGATATCACCACGTTAGCAATCAGACCAAACTGATCATAGCAATACTATTTTTATTTTATGTTTTAATATTAATCTCTCTGTTTTTTCTGTCTGCATGTGTTGTCTTGGTCCTCTATGTGCTTCTGGTGTATGCAAATTAAATTCCTTTCAGTGATAACTAAACTGGGAGCTTACCCGTAAATTTAATCTCCTGACCCTGTGTGTGAGCCACATCATCCTGTGGTTAGCCAAGGGTTGACTAATACATGCACTCACCATCAGAAGGCTCAGGAAATGTCAAGAACTCTTGTAGCTCTGTGACATAATTCACTTCCTATATAAAGATCCAAATGCATACGTGGCCTTCTATTTGTCCTCAGCTTCCAATCTTATACTACTAGACTGTGATCAGTCTGTTTGCTGACACTCTTCCTGTTTTTGTGAAGTTCTTTCTCTGCTTTACCTGCCCTAGCTTTTGTTGCAGCCCCTCTCAATAAACCTTCTTTCCTTTTTTCACCCCTTCATTTAAAAATTCTTCAAATATTCTCAGTATTCTGATTCCTTAATGCTATCAAGAAGGAAATTCATAAAATATATAGTAAGGTCCTGTGGAAGTGGCTCTATTCTTCAGCATGTGCTTGGGAACAGCGTTAAATCGTGGCTGCCTCAGGACATTGCAAGCATCCCATGTGTTGCCAAGTGTAAGCATGATAAATGCCAATAAAAGTTTTAAAAGAGAAAAACAAAGAGAATGTTTTTCTAAAGGCATGAAGACACAAATCATAGTAAATCGAACATCATGGCATACAAGGTCTTTCATGAAAGACTGTAAGAAATTTTTCTTTGGAAGCCCCACAGCAAACCTGCATATGCTTGAGATTTTGGTCCTTTTTTTGTGGCTTGGTGACCCAGGAGCACTCTGAGAAACCAGGTTTCCTTCAGAGTTGTTTGGAGTCCTTGTGGGTCCCCCACAAATGATCTACATTAGGGCATGGTCCAGGATTCCCATATCTCCTGCTCCTCTCAGTTTCAAAAGACAAAGCATCCCTTTCTGTCACACCCTACCAGCATTTCTATCTGGCTCAGGTCAGCAGACTGCTTTTCTGTATTTCTTTCCACTCTCAGGGTGGGGGAGGGGAGAGGATGCTTGTGGTTCCAATGGAATAATGGCATTGATCTCTGAACTTCCAGAAAGCAATGTACCATATCAGGCAGACTGCAAGAACTGCTGTACCTTTTAAAGATCCTCCTGGGGCTGTGAGCTGTGGGAGAAAACTTCCAAATAGCAACTGCCTACATCAGGAGCTGCCCACCCATTCCCTGCCTTCTCTGCTGTCTTAGTCATAGCCCAAGTTTGTTACTTGTGCTGCCAGAATAATGCAGTCCAAGCACTCAAAATAAGAACAATGCATGGCCCCTGCCTTCCCTGAACACGACAGCTGAGAGGAACACGAGGTGGTAATAACGCCATGAGCATTCAGCTCGTGGATTCCCTTGCTACCCCACAACCACTTACATATATGGCTACCCACATCCCCATAATGACTTTAAGAGGAGATTTCCTGTCTAGTTTGAATGCAAGGTGCTGGGATAGCAACAGCTGTCCACACAGTGGTTTCCCTACCTGTTCCCACACACTCACCAGCGTTCCTGCAAAATTGCACCGTCTCACTCTGCCACAGCCTGTGTGCAGGGGTAGGAAGTGCTGTGCCCTTCACACCAGAAACCTGATCTGATTGTGTAGGACATTGGAAGCAATTTCTTGAATGATGAAGCTTCACTGATGAGAATCCTCTGGGACAAGAAGTGTGACTCATGAGTTGTTGATGATTTTAAAGCGGGAAAGGTTCGGTGACAATCCAAATTGTTTACTTTGGTCTTGAGGAATGGGCATGCAGAGACCATGGTCTCTGGCCACCTGCTGCGTACCAAAAAGTTATGATTGAACTGAGCAAGTGGCAGATGGCCTTGGAAATTTTTAATTATCCCTTTGCTCAATGTGAACTTGACCATCCCAAACTGGTTGGCCACAGGTGGGAGTTGAGTGGAGACTGTTGATGGCCCCTTGCTGAGTATAATGTACTTAAATGATGTTGTGAGAGGTTCCTGGAGGCTAGACAGGGGCTCCCCTGCCTGGTGTCCCACATCCCAAGATCCCTCAGGACATTGGACAAAACAGCTAATATCAGCAAGCTCTCCCAAGGTTTCCCAAAGCTTCTCCCTGTATGCAAACTGGGGGTTTGAGATTTCCATAAGAAGCTTTGTAACTGAAGCATGGGACTAGGTGATGTTATTTGCTCTTCTCAGGACAGATTTAAGAAACAAACAGCAGTGATTCTGTTCCTGGTAATTCAATTTGCACAAGGTATCACAGGGATGTAATTAGAAGAGTTTCTAGTTCTTGACCTCTTGCTGAACAAGTTCACTGGAGAATAATTTCCCCTGAGGATGGGAATAACTAGATAGAAAAATAGATTAACCTGGCATTGTTAAGGCAGCATGATACTGGATCAATGGTTAGCCTGGGCTGTACTGTAGAATTGCCTAGAGGAGGACAAAATCTGGCAATTAGTGGCAGCTATTGACATCAATACCAACAATTCAACAATGAAATTAAGTAAGAGAAGGGAGTAAAGCAACGATAAGGGAGACTAAAATTTCTGGGGAAATATTTTCTGTTATTTTAAGAAAGCATTATTTGCAAAATTATTAATTTAAAATATTCTGTAACCTTTCATTTCCTTCCGGTCAGTCTTCTTTAGTTTTGGGAAGCACATTCAAAGTCTTTGCTCTGTGGAATTAGTCACTGTATTTAATCCCTCTCTATTGACCATCTGATTAACATTGCGCACAAGTCTGAAAGTGGGAACAATGCACTAATCTACTGTGTCCATGTGACAGAATTTATTCCTCTTATGAAATATCCTCAAATGTTTTCTCCACTGAAGAGCTGTTCCTTGATTTGTGTTCTTTTTAAAGAAATGATGTGTGAAGTGATGCCAACGATAAATGAGGACACCCCGATGAGTCAACGGGGGTCCCAAAGCAGTGGCTCGGACTCGGATTCTCATTTTGAGCAGCTGATGGTGAACATGCTGGATGAAAGGGACCGTCTCCTTGATACCCTTCGGGAGACACAGGAAAGTTTGTCACTGGCACAGCAACGCCTACAGGATGTCATCTATGACAGAGACTCCCTCCAGCGACAGCTGAACTCAGCACTGCCTCAGGTATGTAGTTAATAAAGATTTTTTTTTTTGTTTAGGTTCACCAATTTTTTACTTAATACCACTTACTTTAACCCCAATCAGTATGTATTCCTTGAGATCCAATTTTGCTCCCATTGATGTCAGCTGCAGAACTCCTACTGAATTAATAGTACCTGGTTTGACCTCTGTGGGACCTCTTTTCATAATTAAGAGTAGGAGTAATGCTGTTGACTTGAAGGAGAGCAAGATGAAGACCTGTAGCTACTGGTTCTTTTGGCTGTTGCTCTAGCATTTACAACAGGTGAAGGATCATTTAAATCAAAGATCTAATGGTAGAAACAAAGCAAAAAGAATAAGGATGTTTTCTAGACACTTTTCTGGATAAGAGTTTCTAATAAATGACAAATAAATCTAACTTATGTAGGTTAAATAAGGTACTACACAAACCTACAAAAACAACTGATACCTTAACATTTTAATTCAATAAAGTTTAAATATTTATATAAATTTCATTATTTAAAGTTATCCTAGTTTTTTTTAGGAACTTCAAAATTAACCACTTCAATTAAAATACTAATGTGATATATTTCAATAATATATTTTTTAAAATATAATTTTTAAAAATGTACTAGAATAAAAAGCAAGGAAAGATTTTACTTCAGTCTGAGTATGTGGCCAGAGGTTGGAAAGATACCGTGTTTCAAAATTCAGGTTTTCTCCATGTTTTTTAATTTGTGTCTCTCAGCTGTCACTTACTAGGGAATGCGACTGTAGCCATGAGGGTCTAGGGAGGAATTAGGACAGTGTGAGTTTGGAATAAAGAAGTGATAAGGATGAATGAAATGAGTAAGAAAATTTTTAACCATAGAAAAGGAAAATGGTACCATCTAGAGTAGGGAACAGCCGTTGTTTAAGGGCTAACCTCAGCAGGTTATTGAAATATTTTGGGATAGTACTGGATAAGAGGGAGAGACTGTGATAATTTGAAGAACAGCATTAGCAACTTGAGCATTAGCTCCAGACAATAAGATTGCCTGCAGCTTGCTTGGGACAAACAAAAAGGAGCAGCAGCAACGATCTTCATATACAGTAAAATCAAGGTTGGTTTTTATTTTTTTATTTGTGGGCAGTTGAGCTTCTATTGTACAGGTGTCTCTCCACAGACAAGTGGAAAAGAATAAGTGAAAGACAGCATAAATCCTTTATTCAAAGATTTACTGCTGGAAATCCGAAGAAGAGAGGACACTTTGTGTCTGAGTCCCATTTAGTGTGCTGCTTAGTGCAGAGGCACTCTCCACTGAGCCCATAGTGAGGTATTTTTATTGAGCACTAGCAGGTGTCTGAGCCCTAATGCTTCTGTGCCTCGCATATGCAGAACTCCTGCTAAAATACTGGAGACTAGCTGAGGACAATAATATTCAGCATAAATGTCTTACAGAGCCAAAAAGGAACAAATTCTAAGGAAATGGATCACAATATGATTTTATTCTTTATTTCTTACTAGAAGAAATGAAGAATAAAATTATATTGTGCTATGTATTTTTGAATGATATCTGTACACGTCCTAAAAGAAATTGATTTGTCAGGTGAACACTTTGGACTACCAAGTACCATTAAGAATGCATGTTTCAGGTAGCATTCATCCTTACATCTAAAGGGAGATGTAGGTTTCCCAAATGAGAAACTGTGTGACACACTGCTTACACTTTAAAGCGGAATGAGGTTTTTTTTCCCATCAAATATGTTATCTAGATCTTCATGTAAGTAATTAAATTCTGTAGAAATCTGTTCTTATAAGAACAGAATACTGGCTTAATAATAAAACACTCTAGTAATAGAGTTTCAAGAGTATGATTTTCCTAGCACTGCCATGTTATTTAGTTTCATTTCTGGACTTGAGATATTCTACATAGTACTCTTGCAATTTTTTGGTTTATGGTTTTATGAATGGCAAGCTTGCCTTGCTAGCTGCCTGTTATAGCCTTATGACAAAATATTTCCTAGGACTTATTACCTAGTGGGGAGGAAGAATTCTCTCTTCATTCAGTTTAGGAGGAGAATACATAAATATATGATATCTATATGATAATTATTATTTAGTTATAAGGTGACATCTAATGAGTCTTGCTTTATCAGAGTATATGTTTTTAGCTCTTGATCCCTTGAGTGGTTTTCAAAATTCAATTATTTCTTAGTATTTACATAGTGCTTTATATGTAGAAACTCTGTACTGGCAGAATTATGTTCCAATGTATTTTTTTTAGGACACTGTTTTTGTTTATTGTCCGTTTAACTGTTTGCAGTGAAAAATATGTTCTGAAAAAAATCATTATATTTGTAATAAATAGAACTTGAACAAAAAGAGCCTGCACAAAAATTCAACCATTGAAAAACCTTGTCTGGTGGGAAATAGGAAATAATAAATAACATTAAATGGGAAGATTGAGTTATTAGTTAATGCTGTTACAGCTGTTAATGTTGTAGCCAATGACTGTAGATGTCTATAACTTTTTATATTGGTCTGCACTGAAACCGAACAATATATAACTAGCTATGTCTTTCAAATTTGAGTTTCAAAAATATAGTTATCATGCAAAGTGCTATCATTGAAATAAATTTTATTTTCATTAGATTAGCAGTCTTAACATTATGAATATCTATGTGTAACTGAACAGCTATGTTTAGAGAAGGAGGGGAAAAGTGAGCAGGCAATTACAGATCTTGTTAGACTAAATCTAGTCCTGAAATATCAGGGAAGACTTTAAAATTGATTTGGAGGAAAATCTAATAATACTTCAAAAAGCTAACTCAAAAATATGACAAGAGTTTATCAAAATTATCTTTATACAAAGTAACTCAATGTGACTCTTTGGTACCAGATTTTTAAAATTAGGGAACTAAAGTATCCCTAAAATTTTTTGAAGTCGCCCTATTTAAATTACTAATAGACGGGTAGTGTGTAAGGAAAAGCAATATAATAATTAGTAAGATAAGTAATAAAAGAGAGAGAAAAATTTTCACTTACAGTAGACTGAGGGGATGGAAGGAGACTAGTAGCTAATAATGTGTTTTGAGATCAGTTTTTGTTACCGAGCATGAGAAGAAGCATGCTAGTGGAAATTTTGGATGACACATAATTGAGTTGAGTGGTCAAATAAGGGAGTATGATAATACACAAGAACAACAGTAACAGAGGTGGGATGACAGTGCATGGTAAAAGGGTGAGTGCCTTATATCTAGCAGGTAATAAAAAAATTTATGACCTTTTAGGTAGCAGTAGAAAAGAGGGATAATATATGGTTTACAATGGTGGTAGGCAGCCAGTGGGAGGTGGGTGTAAAAAAAAGGAAAGTGCCATTTTGAAATGTGTTATGTAAGAGTTTTCTATTGGAAGTAGATAAATATTAATGCAGTAAAACCAAGGGGTGGTTTGGACCTTATTTTTCAGAGTTTTGGCTCAGTAGTGATTGAGAGTCAACCTCAAATTGGAAGAGATTCAGAAAAACACTGCTAGAGGAAAGAGGAAATAACATCTGCTTGAAAAGACTAATTCAAGTTTTCTTATTTCTGGGGAAAACTGACTTGAGAGGGACAATGTGTGATTTCATAGATTTTCTTGGAGAGACAGGAAGATGGAATGAACAGGTAAAGATGAAAGAAATGTTTTAAGCCAAAAATACTGTTGATGAAGGAATAAATTATTATAGGGTACCATGAATAAAGATAGATCATTCATCAGAAGAAGGTCATGAATTATGAAGGAATGGCATATTTCTTAGACAAAGACATGGTGAAAACCCTAAACTATTTTAAAGATGGAGCAGGTACAAAAGATATATGTCATAAAACCTTTGGTTAACCTCTGAACTTGGCCCAGATCACCCCATGTTCTTTATTTCAGACTTTATTGTGGAGATATTAAGAATCTAGTTCACAAGTAATACTGTTTATTCTTCTGAAAGCTGCCTGTTGACAGCAGAAGCCTCTAAGGAAAGTGTATTTGGATCTGCATTGCATGTTCCCCAACAACAGGAATCTTTTGTATTTAGGTCATGACTCTCGAGTCCAGAAAAAAAATTGCTAAATACAATAAACTACACTGTTATGAGGAAGCACAAGATCTTAACACTTAACGGTATGTTTTTATTTTATTGGAGTAAAATTAGGTCTTTTACTGTAGCATGAGAAATTGTTCTTCTAAAAAGGTTAGGAACTCTAACTCTGTATTTGAGTGCTAGAAAGAGGAAAATGTTCAGTTACAACTTTCTCAAGCAAATTTAACCATAATCTTCTCTAAGCTAAATTGTTTGGAAAATATCACCTTGATTAGCTACCTTGTAAACAAACTGGAAAAATACAGTGTGTGTCACTGTAAGACTTAGAATGACACATAAGAATCATAAGAGTTATAAATGTACTCTTATAAACAATTCTGAACTAGTCTTGGTTGTTTTGTTGTTTCTTTTAGGCTTTCAAGAATAAATTTCAAGGTATAAAATACGTTATTTATATGAAGATGGTAATGAGTTATCGCTCTCTAGTCAAGTTTATTTTTTTCATTAATAATGTGCTTGCTCAGTGATTTACTTAGAAGTTGTTATTCACAGAATAGTTGCGGTTTGAAGGAACCTCAGGGGGTCACCTTGTCTAGCCTGTCTGCTGCAGCAGGGTTACAAAGAACAGGCTGTCCAGGACTGTGTCCAGATGGCTTTTCAATATCTCTGAGGGTAGACTCCACAGCTTCTCTGGGCAACCTATGCCAGTGCTCAGTCACCCTTACTGTAAAAAGTGTTTCCTGATGTTCAGGAGGAACCTTCTGTGTTTCCATTTGTGTTCATTGTCTCTTCGACATTACATTACCAAAAAGTTCTGATTTTACTGATTGTTTATGGTAGCAGATTTTATTTTTAATGGCTATGAATCTTTTCATGTATTGATCATCAGAATCTGCACCTATGATATATCTGTATTAGTAATATTGACTGTCACCAGTCAACTCATTATTTTCTGTGTGCCTCAGCATACCTTCCAACAGGATCTGTTCCATGATCTTGCTGGTCACTGAGGTGAAACTGACTGGCCTTCAGTTCCCTAGATCTTCCTTTTTACCCTTCTTAAAAATTAGGGTTACATTTCTGCTTTTCCAGTCAGTGGGAACTCCACAAGGCTGACACAACTTCTCAAATATGATGGATAATGTCTTAGACACTTAATCTGCCAGCTCCCTCAGGACATTTGGATGCATCTCATCAGGTCCCACAGATTTGTGCACCTACAGTTTCCCCAGATGTAGATAATCTCAAACCTGCTCTTTAGTGAGCGGTTCTGCGTTCTCACAGTCTGCGCCTTTACCTTCTGCAGCTCGGGTTAGTGGGGCTGGAGCACAGTGCCTAGTTTGCATGGCTTTAAACAGCTTAACTGGTATGAGTTGAATTCTTCTATGCATGGGTATAAAACCTCCTCTCTTTAAAACAGACCTTTTAAAACGAAAGCAGTCCAGATATGTTATTATTTGGCAGAGATCACTGAATAATTTATACTGAGAGAGGCTTTTGGGACTCTATTTTCTTTTTTTTCTTTTTTTTTTTTTTAATTTATTTTGCTTATTTCCAGCAAGTTTGAGTAGATTGTGATTCTAGTGAATCTCTGTGGTGCAGATCTAAACACCTAGTTAAGTTTAAATTCTTTTGAATGTCGCAAAAATGTTTCTTTTCTCTGCAATAGATATTGTCATAACTATTTGAAAATCTGTTTTTTCTGGATATAGAGAGTAGAATTTTTTGGAGTGTGGAACCACAATACTAAAATGAATCCTTTGATATCCTCTGATACCCCATAGATTTCAACTAAATTGTAATTGTTAGCTACAATAGTTCAGTAATAAAATCAGTAATAGAAATATAGTGGTAATCATTAAGGTTTTATTTGATCTAATAAGATAACACTCATTTAGAAATGCTTACTGAAAGCATGATAGAAAGAAGGAAATGTAATGACCTTGTTTTATTGAACCAGTTTATGTAATTTGATCAATGTTAACCTTTAATGGGATTGTGATTAGAGAATTTTGTTGATAGCCTTGCAGTTTCTTCCAATACAATGAGCAATGAATTTTTTACTGCCAGAGACAAGAAAGGTGCAGGGATCCAACAGCTAGTCAGTAGGGCTGTATTCTGAGGTTGTGTTTTCTGTTCAGATGTGTGTGTTTACAGTACATGGATACAAAATACTGACAACATCCAAATACATATATAGATGCAAAAATAGTCCAACAGAAATAAATACACAGATTTTTAAATAGTAATAATTAAAATAGACTTTGTTTATTTAAGATTGGATATGTGTTGATTGGGTGAAAATAATAGCTTGACCCATAGTATTGTTCTCAAAACAGCTCTTGTTCCTATGATGAAGATGGAATGATAGCTTTTCTTCATGATTTATTTCTTTCTGGCTGTGCTGAAGAACATAGAGTACCAATGGCATCCTGTATATTTGAATGAATAATCAGTACTTTTTCTGAGATTCTAAAAACATCTTCTTGTGTGAAGGATTTCTGTAAGTTCTCCATCTATTTTTTTTATCTTGCAAGATTATGCATTTTTCTCTATTCCAGGAAATAATTCAAAAAGAATTCCAAGCAGTGAAATAGAGATCTGAGTGAAAAATGTCTGAGGTCAAAGTTCCAAGTTTTCTGTCTCAAAAATCCAGTGAGACACTCTGTATTAATATGTAAAAACTAAACCTTGACCCATTGGTTTTTGCCATCCCTAAATTTCCTCTGTCTTAGAGTATAGTTGTGCAGGATAATAAATAAAAGTGTGTTAATTTTCAGGTGTTCTGAATCCATGCGTTTCCCACTCAAATCAATGCAAGTCTGTGTGACTGCCAAAATTAGTTTAGGTTACTAAATAATAGAAATGTTTTCATTAAAAAATTGGAATTATGTTTTTTTTGCTAATTATCTTAGCTATTTGTCTCAAGATATTAATATTGAGGAGACCACATTAAGATATATGCAAAAAAATCAGATACTAAACATGACTATTAGTTCTAATAGAGTAAATATAGAAATACATGTTTTTACAGGATTTAAATGTATAGGGGTGAGACAGAGCATGTGGAATTCAAAGAAAACTTGGCATTATAAAGTTGCAATGGTTTAAGTGCAATGCAACGCTGAAGTATCAGTTGTGCCCAACCTAAGAAATGCTTAGGAAAGATTTAAGATTTTTCTTCCTCAGTAACAGAACATGCAACATAACAGCACATGGCAGTTCTTTTTTTTACAAAAAAAAACTGAATGAAAGTTATTTTCTTATTGTTAAATACCGTTTTTATTCTGGTGGATGAGTCCTAACTAATACTATCTGATAAAAGACAGACTGACAGTATCTGTGGTTTAAGTCAGGCAATGTTTTATCTGGGTCCTCTCTGGACTATCTTTTTTATTTTTTTAAACTGCCATCATATTCCCAACAGAGCACAGTCATAAGTATAATAATACATACAAGAAAAACTTGAATTATTTTCAACTCTGAGTTTATTTCCTTGTTGTTCTGAAGTTCTGTGCATTCAGTAGCATATTGCAAATATTTATAAGCAGGAGATTTTCTCTTAAAAACTTTGGATTTCTTAATAAATACTTGATGACTGAAGAAGACTGATGTGACAATCCAGCAGAGGAATAAATTGGGATACAGGGAAAAAAAGACAGAAGCATAAATATTTAGAGGAGGAGGAACATGTAGTGAGTGCCTGAAGCAATCAACAAGACTATGTATTCCCATTTCACTCTGTATCTGCTACATAAACATTGATATCAATTATTTTATCTTGAACCAGGTACATCAACTGCTGCATTAACTATTGATGGCTCATTATCTGAATGTTTCTAAAGGCACATGAATGAATATGAGAAAAAAATATAATGGTGCTGGTCAACAGAATAGAGCACAGATGGTTATCCAAGTCCCTATAAATGAAGCTGTTGCCATCCAAATTAGGGACACCATAGTTTTCATAACAGCTATAATCATGTCTCTTAGTGCTTAAGAAGCATTTGGACAATGGCTTCAACAGTACATTTACCTTGGTCAGCCCTGAAGTGGTCAAGCAGTAGGACTAGATTATTATTGTAGGTCCTTTGCATCTGAACTATTCTATCCTGTTACACAGTGAGGAAAAGCTGGAAAAAACAGTGCCATTTTATAAAGCTTAACTCTGTTATTTTTGCTCATGTCCTTGAAAGTGGATCGTAGAGGCTGAGACACTATCCAAGAACATCTTGGAAAAATATTCCCTTCTTTTTAAGTTCTCTATTAAAAGCTAAGGAAATAAGGAACATTTAAGAATTAGCTTTTAGAAGTGTCTTATTCAGGCTATCTTCTATCTTAACAAATGATTTCCCATTCTACTGAGGATTTGCTCAGAACCATAAAATATTAGCGGCATGTTTTTTATTTCAAAAGTAGGGATAACTTAGTTCTCACTGAACTGTGTAAAGTTTTCCTGTTGACTCCGAAGAAACAGGTTTGTTTGTATTGATGAATATGCATCTTTCATATGATCCCCAGGAATCTGAACTTTTATGTGTAGAAGTTAAGGGCCAGGTAGAGTAGTAACCGTATTTTGTATAATGTAGCTAATAAACTGTTCCAAATCATCATTTTCTGATTATATCTTGTCCTTTAAGCTTTTTTCCTATTCAGTGTCAGATTATAGGTTTTTTTTTCTTTTAATCATTGTTGGTGAACTGCATTCTTTACCATGTATGACTCCTAAAAAATCCCAATTATACTGTGACAGTCAATTTGTTATGACAGTCAATCTTCTGTCAAAACAGAAAATGATAAATCTTGGAGACCTACAGTAAAGTTCTTTGTTGTAGGTTGGTTTATTTGAAATCATGTAGTAACCAAAATTACAGATTTTTTTTCCCGTATGGGATTTTTTTTTTTTTTTGTAATGAGACTCTAAGCAGAAGGGAACATAGAGATAAATAAAGTGAAGGAGTAATAGGAAAAGGTAATGCACAAGTAGATAAACCACACTTCTGTGTCAAAGGTTCAGAATTCTGTAAGAAGGGGTAGAGTGAGAGTCAGTCTGCACAGGAAGCGAAGCCCTAAGCCAGAGTTGGTGAAAATCAGTATGGAAGTTTTCCCACCTATTCTGATCAATGATATGCTTAAAAGAGCTAGTTAAGGAGCAAGTTGAGCAAAGGGACAGAAAGGGACCTGGAGGTGCTGGTCAGCAGTGCCTGAACAGGAGCCAGCTGTGCCCAGGTGGCCAAGAAGGCCACTGGCATCCTGGCCAGTATCAGCAATAGTGTGGCCAGCAGGACCAGGGCAATGATTGTTCCCCTGTACTGGGCACTGGTGAGGCCACACCTGAAATCCTGTGTCCAGTTCTGGGCCCATCACTGCAAGAAGGACATTGAGGTGCTGGGGAATGTCCAGAGAAAGGCAGCAAGGCTGGGGAAGGGTCTGGAACACAAGCCCTACGAGGAGTGGCTGAGGGAGTCGGGGTTGTTTAGTCTGGAGAAAAGGAGGCTTGGGAGAGACCTCTCTCCAACTGCCTGGAAGGAGGCTGTAGCCAGCTGGGAATTAGCCTCTTCTCCCAGGCAACCAGCGACAGGACAGAAGGAAATGGCCTCAAGCTGAGCTGGGGGATGTTCAGGTTGGACATCAGGAAGAATTTCCTCACTGGAAGGGTGATTAGACCTTGGGATGGGCTGCCCAGGAAGGTTGTGGAGTCACCTTCCCTGAAGATGTTTAAGAAAAGTCTGGACCTGACGCTTTGTGCCATGGTCTAGTCAACAAGGTGGTGTTTGGTCATAAGCTGGACTTGATCTCAGGGGTCTTTTCCAACCTAACTGGTTCTATGATTCTGTGATCAAAAGTACTCTTGGACATTGTTGCTATCAAAATATGACTCATGAGAGTATCTGAGTATGAAGTGCAAAATTCTGATTTTTGTATTTTTTTTTTTCCTGTCATAATGACAAATACTTTATAGGTATTGAACACTGAGACAAATGCTGCATTCAAAAAATAAGCTTTTTCATCTCCTGGAAAAAAACCAAAAACGCTTTCTTTAGTACTATGAATACAAGTGGTATTTGGGGAAATATGTTTTGGAGATGGAATTTGGAGATTATACACTAAGTTTATGTTTTTCTACTTCCTTTGCTTAATAATATCAAGTTGATATTGGAAATAATGAATATCCAAGATACTAAGATATGCTGAACACATTTGCAATGTTTTCTTTTCTCAAAAGTCAAGTAGGAATACTATCTCATAGAACAGGTGCATAAGCACATTGTTGCATATCTTTGGTCAAAACATGTAGAAGACAATAATTCTGAATTGGTGAGCACTATGTTCACCAATAATTGCCCCTATTAAAATATTTTTTCATTAGCAGTAAAATCTTAATATTTGAAATATTCCAAGAAAATTGGGGTATTTTAAGATAAAGGATTTCTTATAGTTCACTAATTGATACACATTCATATCAGATCCAGATACTCTGCTGTAATTTGGTTTGCTGTTTGTATCTGCTACAAACTAGCATAAAATTTGTCAGCCAAAACACATTTAAAATTCTAACCCTGTATATGTGGAGAGTAAATCAACTGACTTGTCCCATCTCTTTATCCTTTTTTGTTGAGTAGTCAGCTACCTTCAGTCTCTCATTTTCTTTTCCATGTAACTCTACTTAGGCTCTTAGCTGTAATACAAATTCAAAATTTTCCTGTATTAAGAAAGAAACCTGTATTTATTTTTCTGTAGTCCTAATGATGTTCAGGGTCAACAACTACTACTTCTTGCTAAAACTGTGGCATACCATTATGAGCATACAGTCAACAATCTAACAGTAACTCACATATATTGTATATATTCCCTACAGAGGCTCAACATTGGATGGTATGGACAGATCCGAGGAGGTATTGTTTACTGAAACTGTAATTGCAAAAAATGCTTTCAAGAAGCAGCACAGTTTTTCACAAATTGAACTTGTCTGTGCCTTTATAAATTCTCAGATTAAGTCTTCAGAAATAATGTCGTGCATGGGCAGATGCTGTTATTTCCATGCAAACAGAAACCTCTGCATGCTTTCTGAATATCAGTGAAGATTACTTGGGAACCCACATTTAAGTCTGAAAGTTGATAACTGGACTTCTAAACCAAATGTTTACAGGAGATTTCATCCTGAATCAGACTTGCAAAAATGTCTACTTTTGTCATAAAATTTCTGATTGCACTATTTCAACTGGGTACAATTCTTCTTAATTTAGTCATGCTTGAATCTGAACCATACACTGGTAATTTTCTATTTTAATATACCCCTGATAATTTTGCTTCTTATTTGCATATTTTTACAGTGTTATGATAGCAAGAATTACAAGATCAGTAGCAATTTAAGGTAATAAAAATGAATGTTCTGAACTATGTTTGAAGATAAAGAAAAAGAAATTCTTTATTGCTGGTCATTATTTGTATGCTCAGATGTTATAGAAATAGAATCACTTTTGCCCTGGACAGAATAAACCAGGAAGTACTTATCTTCTAAAAGAATTCTAGCAGATAGATATGAAATGTATGAAATCCTGCTTGTCCTAATCCAGGGCTGTACTTTTGAGTCCTACACCATGATGTCTCTTTGCTTTTCAAAATAACCTTACTACCTAATTGGCATGGTGTTAATGATGTGCTAAGACTCCCTTTAAAGTAGTCACAAAAGTGTTTCTTCTACTCATAGTAAAAAAAAANAAAAAAAAAAAAAAGAATGTACACTTACAGATGTTTTTAGATCTATTTTAAAGATGACATTCAGAGGAGATGAAAATTCTTCTTTCTCACTGGTTGTTTAGACAAACAAAAAGTATTCATACGGCACTGAACTGAATGTAAAGCAGAAATTTTCTAGGCCTATACATTAAGAACTGGTACTGTTTTACAGTTCTTCGTTCAATTCTTCTGGAGATGGGAGAATGACCTCAGGCACAACATAAAGACAAATGTTTCCAAGTTCATAACCCCATAAATTTGTTTCTAGAGTGTACACATACCAGCTGCTCACAAAGAATTATTATGCAAATCATTATGCTTAATGAAAGGAGGTAGAGAAGGACAAGCCTTTTACTGAGATCTCCAGAATGCTTTCTGACCTTTGTCGTTTGCAGCTGAGGGCAGGTTTTAAACTTCAGCTTATATGCTAACCCTAAAATAGAAGTGTTTGTGTTCCAAAACTGATTTAGTCCCTTTTGAGTCTCTTCCACTTAATTTGTTTTTTTGGGTTTTCTTAAGATATCACTTAGGATATCACCAGCTGATATCCTCACCTTCATGAAGACCTAACATATACAAAAAATCAGCCACAACAAAAAATGTATTTAGATATTTTTAAACATGCCGGTCTTATACATTAATGTCTTGTCTGAATGGAAGCAATAAAATAAATATAAGAAAACATACTAATTAATTACAAGCTACTGATTCAGATGCACTTAAAAATCTGGAAGCAGATGTGACCACATCCAGTATTAAGTTAAATTTAGTGCACTCATCAATGCAAGTGTTTTTCCCAAGTAAGGAACAAGAATTAAAAGATATTGGTACTACTGAATGCAAAATACCTTTGGGATTCTCTTAACAGCCCTGATTCTGAGAGGAGTAGAGCACATTGTAGATTGTCCTTGAAAAATGTTTCTGTTGTCACTTTTGCACAGAACATATCCTTGAGTAAGAAAGTAACCTGCCTACCTTGTCCTTCCCATGAGTCACTTGTGACTCAGGATTGTTGTACATCGTCCTCCAGAAGTGAGTTATTTTGTGAGTATAAAGTGTGCTGTGTATGAAGAACTGTGACATAAGTCAAAGTCACAGTAGATATTCTTAGAATATTCACATGGAAGGTTATACATCAGCAGAATTTTAAATGGTTTGTGACATCTTCTGGTTTGAAAAGGATGATGCTCTACATGCTGAAGATTAGTAATATATTTCTTTTTCTGACAGGGTGGTAATTTTGTAATGTAGTAATACAAGCCAAATAATTTATTTTAGCCATAATATCCCTCAGAATCTTTCTTTAATTTCTATTAGTAAAATCCATATTTGTGTCTGTGGGAGACTTGAGGTTCTTTTCTAAGGTGTCTGACCTTTTTCCGAAAAACTTCTGCAGCTTGTGCCCTCTGAAAATAATTTTTTGTCATAATATACACACTTGTTGGGAACAGTTTTAATCACTCCTAAGAATGGGTTTACAAGGAATATGGATAAAGTACTGATGGCTGGGCGTGCCCAGTCTTGGATGAACTGCTGTTGCTGGAGGAGTTCTTATAGTAATAACGCATGTTCTGATAACCAAGAACTTTTATTAAAATTCAAGTGCTTCTGCAGAAAAGTTTCTATTGATTTTAATTTCAAAAAATTACAAAATTAATTTCATTGCATAATCATACTGTAAAATGTTTAGTTATCTAAAATATTATTTTTTTATTATGCATTGGGTTTTCTGCGGAAGAGAAATGCTCTAAAATATTTTCAGTCTTTAATTCCACAGTTTTAGAGGAATATTTCGGAAACATTTATTACAAATGCATCTTTGAAAAAGAAAGTTTTTTGAAAACACAGAATTCAGTATTAGTAGCAGAGGCTTCATTTTGTGAAGAAAGAAATTATTATCTAAAAATTACTGTTTTGATAGCCAGACCTATTTTTCAGACTATGTCATGACTGGGTTATTGTTTTTGTTAAGAAAAAAAAAATTAGAAAAGTTAAAGACATTTCTTTATAGACATTGAATCATTTTTTAACATCTTAAGGAAATGTTTATAGTTTTAATTTAGAAATAGTCATCTGCCTTGAATCTGCCTATTTAAAAAGAAAAAAATTACCTTCAGCTACAATAAAACATTGCAGTTGAAATGAAAAGAAAGTTTTGGGGTTTTTTTTTTCCGTTTTTTATTGTCAAGGAAATCAGAAAAAATCTGCTCTGTGGTGTAGAAGGTAAAAACAGTGAATTAGAAAGTAAAACAGTTAATAGCTAAACTTTAATTTCAAAACAGTGAAATCAGCATGAATATGGTCTGTTACTTACCATTGTCTCGTTCACTGAATTCTTCTTCCTTATGTAAATATGATGATTTAGAAAGAAGAGCATCTAGGACCCTGGCTAGCCATTCACACTCCAGTTTTGGTAATGATTACTTCAGGACAGTGTTCACATAAATGGGTTTTTTGTCTTTTTTTTTATGAGATATAAAATTGATCGGTACTTCATGTAGGTGTAAAAATTCCTATCTGCCCATTTCTCTTTTTTAGTAAAAGAACACATGGTGATTATTTTGCCTTCCACGAACATTCCAGTTCCAACTTTATTTATCATTATTCAGTGGCAAAGTTGTTTGCCTCTGTTCATAGCTTGCAGGGGAAAAAAAACAAGGAATTACTATGTTGTGGCTTGATCTTGTCAATTCTTTTTTTAAAGGCAAAGTATCCAGAAAAAATGAGGGCATGCGTCTATTTAATTAGTTTTTATTCTGTAGTTTAAATTCAAATGTTTCTTCTTCAGAAAAAAAACAAAAACACCTCAGTCTATATGCCCATATAAATTGCCAATAGTTAGATATTTTGCACCTGATTTATGTAAGAAACTTCCAAATAATTATTTGAGGATCTTTCTCTGCTCACTCTCATCTAAGCAGTCTGGTCCCCTAACCCCTTGTCTCCAAAAGTGATGAATACACTGCATTTGACATTAATGGCCTTATTTTTGAGTCAGATTCTAATGTCTTCTCTACTACTACCATGACATACACAAACTTTTTGGCTGGGAAATCTAATTAATATTCTGTTAGGGATTTCAGAGATAATTGTTCTTTTGGACCTTCTGGAACTAAGTAAGGCCATTTCTTACCAAGCTTTGTTGTAGAGATCGTTTGAAGCTTATTCTATCACATTCTGTTAATCTGGAGTCCAGTGAGCTGAAGCAGCTCCTTATAGTTCCTTCCACATTTTGGGCATAGTAGGAACTGACAACCTTTTCTGTCATTTAGTAGCTATGATGTGTTCAGTATTACTGAGCACATGGGGGTAAAAGAAAGTGAACAGACTGTAGCTGGAAGGTTTGCAACTTCAGCAAAGTGGTTGGCATACATTGAGAATAACACATAGGACAGTCTCTAAATTCTTGCCTTATGGCATTTTGGTAAAATTTAGTTTCAACTAATTGAAGCAAGCTGTCAATTTACATCTCAAAATATAACATGAAGTCTAATTTAACAAGGCTTCATACTTATGCAGTGTTCTATAACAGGGTAAAAAGTTATGGAAATTAATCTGATATTTCTACAGAGTAGCTTACTTTTTTATTTTTTTAACACAGCCTTTTTGTTGGTAGGAATGCTCCTGAAATGATAAAATTCTTCATTTGTTTATATGTCCCCTATAGAAGATGGCTCTTTTCTTTCATAATTTACTGTCTCCTCTGAAAAAGTGAGAATTGTATTTTTTTCCTATCCCGAACAGATAGATGTTGCTTCCATGCTTACTTTCAATAAAAAACTTAAAAGCATTTTGCCAAAGTTAATCTTCATTTCTTACGACTGAGGAGCAATTGCATCAAGGAGTGAGGAGACAACCCATTTTAGATAATTTTTTCTTTCTTTGTTCAGGGTCATTCAGCTGGTAGAAACACTGCAAGAAAATTGAGTCATAAAACTGCATTCAGTCAATAATGAACAAATTGCCTTTGTAGATTGCACATATGCTTTTCTTGTTTTAAGCTGTCTCCTGTCTCCTGCAAAGTGAAGCTGAAGACAGTGAGGCAGTTAGGTTTTTTTTTTAGCAAAAAGGTCTTTTTTTTTTAAGGTTTTGTTTTTTTAAAGGAAAAAGGTCTTAAGTAGCCTAAAGCCTACATCTCTCATGTATTATATGGGTAAAAATACCCCTCACATCAACCATTGTTGCATCATTTTTATTTAGTTTTTAGATTATACTCATTTTGAAAGTGATTGTAACAAGACAGAAACCTAATTGGAAAACTTACTTTTTTAAAAATTAGAAGTAAGAATGGCCATGTTTTGAAAGAACAGCTTTTTTTCAAAGGTATAAGTTGTGCTTACAGGATAAAAGTGCACATACAATTTTAGTAAGTTACAGATAATGTAGTCTTGTACTCCAAACCACCTACTTAGGTGTTTAAATAGAGCAGTGAGGAATAATATTCACATTTGTTTCTACTAATTCAGTCTGCAGAAGTAGTTTGAATATGAAATGAAAAATTTGAGACTATATGCTAGGGAATCTGTAAATGGGATGTAAGTACACAGTGAGAAAATGAGTCTTGTAAAAAAATACACTGGTCTGTGATTTAGAAAAGCTCAGGAGTACTTAGATCTGCCTCTGATACCCTATGAAGCCATAGGTCAGCCACTTAAATCTGTTGTTTGTCAAATCTGTGAAATTATTTCCTTTCAGTTTCTTTATCTTTTAATATTTCTCAGATGTAGCCCATGCTTTAATGTAACTGGTCATTCATTTCCACTGTCACTAAAGAAAACATAAGCTCTCCATACACCATGGGGCACATTATTCTAATTTCTTGATATTGGACTCTGTTTAGGTATATATTAGTCTTTGAAAGAGAACAGCAGTGTGATATCCACATTACTGTTTGAAACCAGGCTGAAAAATTGTTTTAATTAAAGCTTTTGGAGTGGATTATGTGGACATTCTCATAAGAGATTTCAATATCTTTTCTTGTTCAAATATAGGAACACAGATTCATCAAGAAGCTTGTTTTAATAAAGCTTTCAAGTGACTTTAGAAAGGGGACATGGGGAGCAAATTAGTCTTAACAAATAGAGAAGGATAACCTGTGCACCAACCAGGAAGGTTTAATGCCAAGTCTGTGTGACATTAAGTGAAGCTGAAACTTTTGATTTATGCTACAGGCAAATAAGCACTGTAAGTTTTATGGTGTGGAAACTATTCATGAGATAGCTAAGGAAGCAAGATACTTTGCAAGTTTTTCTCCTTTCAAGCTTTCTCAGAACAACATTTGTATTGTAGTCTTTTTGCAAAAGTGTTTTCTTTTTGCATCTCATATCTGTTCCATTTAGGTGTTTTTAAATTTTTTGCTTAATATTGGACCATAGTCTTAAATAAAAAGGGAATTGTTTGCTGTATTTTTTGAACATCACTTACTTTAAGGTTTAGGTGTGTAAAATATCTAGTTGTCTTAAAGCAATAAAAAAGATGCCACATATATGGTATACTGAAATTGTTGAGTAACTTTAGTGCTTTAGCAGCATTGGTTAATACCAATCTGTATGGGAAAGTGATTTGCATTGCTATTAAATGGTTGTAGTTAATGTAGAAATTTATTGCACTGATGCACAGCCTTGCCAGATTTTTGTGGTCTTTCACTTAATATGCAAGAGCAATTAAAAAAAAAAAAAAAGTGTGCTTTGAGTTATATGCTTTTGACATTTATACCCCATATTTAGTATTTTAAATATAAGCAGTCAATACTTAGTGTGATTGTGTAGCATGTGTACTGTAGATATTTACTACTTTATGACTTTTCAAAAATTATAAATGAAAATGCAGTATATGCTTTTTATCACATGGGCATGTAGTGCCAAGGTGCAACAAGAGCTGGGGGCTCCTGGGGATTCAGGGATCTGTTGGGGCAGGGCCTGGTACCAGCGTCCCTCCCACCTGCAGCCAGGAGTGGGACAGGTGAGGGGCAGCAGGGCAGCCCCAGCCTGGGGCCCTGGGCTCCTCCTGGGGTCCCAGAGCTGCTGAGGCTGGGCTGGAACATGAGCCCACAGGTGAACCCAGAACCATGGGGCCAGGGCAGGTCAGGGCTCTGGGGAGCTGGAGACCACCAGTGCTGTGGCATCACTGGGGTGAGGTCCTGGGCTGCAGGTGGGAAGGGGGAGCCCCGGGAAGGGTCAGGGACAGTCGGGGCTAGGCGTGACCCTGATTTACTGAGTTCCATCCCAAGGGAAAGAGAAAACTCTACATATGCTACCATTTTAACTTGGAACAAAAGTTTTATTTAACAGATACTGTGTCATTCAGAGAAATAAAGCTTAATTGTGTTTTTCCAGGGTGAAGTTACATAGTACTGTGATCTGGTGGGTTTATGAAATAGGATTCCACTGCTTGCATGGGACTATGAAAGATTACACATATACTGTGAACTGTGAAAAAGGTTTTTTTTGCATATGTTAATTGTTCATGTTTTGTGATTTTTTTTTTAAATTTATTATTTGAAATACATAATTCAGAAGGAATTTCCCAATCCAGTTTTTACACTGACAGTTACATTGAAAAGCTCTGATCTTGGAGGTCGTAGAAAGTGGTAAGGTCTTCTGTTGGCCCATTTGTCTTCAGCAGGATTCAAATACCTGCTAGGGCAGAGTTCTTTTGAAGAAGCAGGGGGCCTTGAAGATGTCAGACAAGTAGCATCCATTGAAGTTCATGAAAACTTGAATTCTGTCCCACAGAGATTTAGCAGTCATTTGGCTTTTTTAAACTCTGCTAGCAGGAATGTGATGAGCCTAATTATATTTGTCAGAATGACAAAACAGTATAAATTAGTGTGTTTTGTTATCAATACCTAATTAGGTTACAACTGAGGTTTGTTAGGGATGATGGCTGTCATTGAGATTTTACAACAAAATTACTTCTCAACTAAAATTTCTTGGAATTCCCTCATATGGGAAATAAATTAGTAATTAATATACTATTGAACTTTATCACAGATGATCTTACCTAGTGGTTTAGAGCCTAATGATCTGGACATGTTCTTTCATTATCACAGAGATACTTCATGTAATTGACTGAAGAGATACAGTCAATTATAAACCATCTATGATTTTTATATTTCTTCTCACATCAGGGTTTAGTGGTTGTCTAATGCGCAGAAAAAAAGGGCACTTCATTTCATAACAAAAAACAAAATCCTCATGAGGCAAAATATATTCTTATTATCCCACCGAATGGTGTTTGATGTGTACTTCAATCCTTTAGAATGACTGCCCTTCCTTTCAAAACATTTTAGATGGGTGGATACTGTCCTAATGTGACAGCCATAATTATAAAAGCGTCCCTTTTAGAAATGAATAAAAAATTCCATTTTAAGTTCAGTGATTCCATTTGTGAAGACTGTCTAGCTAATTTAAAGTTGCAAAGGTACAGGATGCCATTAAGTAGCAGCCTTATGCATTTTAATAGTTGTATGATACTGAATAATTTCCAGGAGGTTGTTAAATTCTGGGATGCTGTTAAAGATGCATTTAGTACAGTAGACTGTTCATAACCCATTCATTGTCAGCTTCCAAATATAAATGGGAAAACAGGTGTAGGTTAAATCACTTGAGAGGCTGGGTGATTAACCTAGTTAGCAGGCTCACACAGTCTTTGCTGCTCCACATAGCAGCAGTCAGATGGGCATACATCAGTAGGGCGACTTTGTGTCCTAGTGGGACAGATTGCCCTTTTTTCTTTGGGGCATCTGGAGCAGTCCTGTTACTTTCCCTGACTTAAATATATGGCTCAGATCCTTAAAAGTATCTTTTGTTTAACTGCCTTTGATTCCTCAAAGACATTAAGCTTTGAAGTTACTATTAAGCATAACCCAAGTTGTTAACCAAACCTCCAGTCTTCCTCTGTGAGCCTTGTGCCTCAAATTTCCCTTCACTGGCTTTAGGTAAATGCTCCTCACTGTGCCAGTAATTAGCTCAGAATGTCCAGCAGCTGCAATCTCTGCAGCCTGCACTGCTCAAGTTCTTGGTAAAGGAACCTTGATTTTCATCTAGTCATCATCTGTTTTGTGAGAAATTAAAAACCTATGATCTTGCTTCATTGCTTTAATGCTGAAAAATACAAACCTGGTATAAAATGTAGGTTTCTAGAGTACCAGATGTTATTTTTTATTGCCTACAGGCTGGCCAACCAAGTATAATTGGCTGAGAATATGTTTATTTTTTTGGCTTCTCAGGCTGCTCAAAACTGATGCTGAATTGTGTATGAGAGGTCACAGAAAGAGCACAGTATATTATGCCGTTCATCTCCTCTAGGCAGAGCTATACAAATATCTGTTACTTTGCACTCTGTCATCTTTCTTCTGAGTGGGTTTATTTCAAAAGAAAGATGGTATTTTCTGTTCTTTAATAATTGCTTCTAGTTTAGGTCTCTTATCCTATGACCGCTCTCACTAAGGGAATGCAGTTTCCTGTAAAGCAGATCTAATTATGGGTATTGGTGTCATCTGAATTTGTTTTCCTGATTTTTTTGTCTTGTAATAATATTCACATGATACAGAACCAAGTAAAAAGAAAAAACAAAGCAACCAAAAAAACTTAATCTACCTCATCACTAGTGAAAAAGTCTTCAGAAAGTCTCCCTTTCTCCCAGAGGGAGAAGTCTGTATCAGGAACATGTAAGTAAATCTATCATATAAATGTGTATAGTTGTCACAGAAACACTCTAACCAGACTGTTACCATTATAGAGCTCTGGTGAAAGAATATGTTTTTCTAAAAAGCTTTTGAAGTATAGACTTAAGCTTACAGTGAGTTGAGTGTTGTGTGTCGAACAGATAACCTAATTTATGAAATACATGATTAGCTTCTTAAAAGCTGGATATGGTCACTAGAGTCCACCAGAAAACAGAACAAAAAAATTTTAAAATTTCATCTCTAGTAAATATTTTTTTTTTCCAGGCTAAGATGAGGAACTGAAGTTATTAAGTCAGATATAGTAGCATGCTGATGAAAAATGTGTCAAAAAATATTTTGAGATTTTTTGAATATTTTTATTCCAAAATTTCTAGTCTGTTACTAAGCTCTGAGTTTCAAACCCATTGAAGTCATCTGTATTTTAGGTGCTAAAAGGATATTTTAGAGATAAAAAAAAAAATTTATTGGATAAATTGAGATTAGCAGTAGTCTAAAAAAAAACAGATGCAGGGATAACATTTCTACTTTCTAGTGGACTCATTAGTTCCCTAGCAAGACCTGTAAGTTCATGTAAGGCAAATTTAGACATGAGGTAAGATTCTTTGATTATATTCAGTGATGATTATCCATCACTAGTGAGGTACTAAGAAAATGTGTCAAGGAATTTGTTAGATTTTTTTTTTTTAATTAAGCTGCTCATTGTAAAAAATTAATACTTCAGCTTTTTACAGTGGCTTCTCAGTAAAAGTTTACATTGCATCTAAAAGCATATTGCTTCAAAATATCAGGAAGGTAGGAGGAAGATGCAGTAATTCAAAGTTATGTCAAATGTACACTGGACATATAGGTAAAAAAGCCTTAATGAAGACAGTTTAGTTAACAATGGAAGGATGGAAAATAATACCACGCATTCTCTGGTACTGAAAATAAAAATGTAAAAGACTACAACTGAAAAGGGACTGTTTGAAGTAACAAATGAAGTGATGGTGCAGCTGACAGTGAAATATGTAATGGAGAATTAAACATGATTTTTTTCCTTTAGAAACTCTAAATCTAGGACCGATCCTGTGGTACGGTAGTGCTGATAACACTGGAAAAAGTAAACAAGAACTGTGTTAACTATAAAATTTAGAATGCCCGTGAACACTGTGTGGTCATGACAAAGAAAATTATTTCTTTGTGTGTAATTAGTCTGCATGCAAATAAAAGCAAGTTATTCAGTCTTGAAAGTAGTAGAAAAACTGCTATAATACCAATAATCTGGTGAAAAGAATTTCATAGAAAATCATATGTAATAATAAAATTCAGTCAGTATCTTAGCAACTATGTGAGTGAAAATCAGGATAGGCACGCAACTGTTTCCTCGTTTATGATGATACATTGCGGGTAGGAGAATTAATCTGAACTTCTTTCCAAAAAGTTGTGTTGCATTTCCTGATTTACTTAAAATCATAAAAATGCAAACTCTAAAGTTCTGAGTAGAAATGGTGTGAGTTTTTCTAAAGGACTCGGTAAGGCTTCTGTAAAAGAGATTTTTACAAAAGTATGGTCCATCAGTAATAATTCTTGGCACAAAATCAAGCGTTCGGTTGGCACGCTGTGAAGCGGAAGAGCTGTGACAAAGGCCCACAGGGGAAGGACAGTGAAAGTATCAAGCAAACTAAAAGGAAGTCATGCTGATATTTTAAGGCACAACTCATAGCATTACAAAACAAAAGCAATAAAATTCCCTAATGAGCAAAATGGTTCCTTTGTGGATCAGTGGTTTGTTCTGCTGTTGTTTTGTAGCCGGTTTGTTTTCAGGGCCCTGAATTTATTAATGTGTTATAATGATAATCTGCATGCAAGTTTCCCTATTCTGCTCCTTTTGTTTCTCTATAATAATTATGTGTCAGTATAATTAAAACAATGCTTTTCTTTCAAGAGCATGTTTTTAACATGGTGTGGGGTCAGGGAAGCAGTAGAATATGCCTCACACACAAACCCTGCTCCCACCATCCCATTGTAGTTCACATAAGCTTAAAGCAAATCCCGTGGGCCTGAGTATAAATAGAAACAGCAGCTTCACAAAGTGTTCAGCCTTGTGTTGTTTGTTTGTGGAATGAGAACGTGACCTATTCCAGAGACACAAAATTGCCGAATTTAAAAGGAAGGAATGTGGCAATTAAGTAATTTTTGATAGTTTGGTTATTTAATTGATTTTATATTACTATCTTGGATCTCTTGAGAAGTAAAAATGTTTCTGATTTCATACATTTTACTCATTTTAAAACTGAGTACAGAAGTAGCTGACAATGAAGAAGTGAGTAGTATTTTTGACATTACTGGTTTGTATCTCAACCTCATTGGGCACTTTTCTTCCTTGGTCTGTCAATTTAGTGTTTTAAGCGCATATCAACAGTCATGTGAAACACTTATCTGCAGGTTTCCTTACACTATACATTTCTAAATGATCTTTTTTTCTTAATAAAACTGCTTCTGGCACGTGATATAAGATATGCTTCAGTGCAGATGAAAATTTTGGTATGTTTTGATTTGAAAGTTCTTTTGCATAAGAAAAGACGTCTCTGAAAATGTCACGAGGGACTAATTATTAGTGTAAATGAAAACAAGGCAGATAATGGAGTAAAGAACCACTGCAAGAACTGAGTTAGAATAAAATCACAAGCGCTTTTCTGATTTTATTTTTTTAAGTTCTAGGAAACAGACTTTTTGCATCTGACAAATGGTTGTTTTGCATGTTCTGGAAAGGTGAAGAAGTCCAAGGCTGGCTAGCTACCCCTGAGTGGGTTTGATGTCTCTGAGACATCAAACAGGTGACAATGGCAAAGTGGTTGCCAGAGGCAGCAAACAGTTGGCAAGGGGAAAGCAAGGCACACAGCTGTGTGCAGGCAGAGGCTTGGTGGGATGGCTTTTTCAGACTGTGACCTTGATTCAGGGAGGAAGTTGACCAAGTTGCTTGTTCAGAGAGAGCCTCTTATCAGATAGTTTTCGTTGTCAGCATGATGTTTTTGCCCTACTTGCAGGTCAAGGAGATTCGAAATGGGATTCTGCAGCACCTGAAGTTAAATTTTTCTTGAAGAAGTCACATCAAAGTAGCAGGAGGAATACCAGGGAGTGGTAGAAAAATGAAAATGGTTGTAGCTGTTCTAATCTTGGTAGCAGAGTAAAATTTCCTGCTGACTCCTATGGCACTGGTTACTGAAGTCTGCATAATACATCAGGAGTGGTGTTGCTGGGAGTTCCTTGTGATCTACTGGGTGGTGAAGTGATGATGGTGTCCTGTTGTAGCATTTTCACACTTTTACCTCAACAGTGAATAACACAGAATTTTTCCTCAGTACTTCCCTGCATTAATGCTCTCTGCTTCATCTCTAATTTGCTTTCTTGTGGCAGTGCTGATGTTTTCATTAGCTCAGATTAATTTAACAGTGCTCCATGCTGATCTAACTGTAGTTACTCTAATTTTTTAATAAAAGCTCTTAGGCATGATTTTCAGGTATAAATTCACAACACTGTGTTTTAAGTGTGAATATTTTTATTCTGACCTTACTAACTGTAAAACCAAGAAGAATCTTTATCTGTGTTCTGTCAAGCTTTTCTAAGTGACCTTCTAACTTATAGAAAGAACTTCTTATCTCCCTTCACAGGGAAGGCAAATTACCTGTTACTAAATTTCAGCTGCCTTTTTGCATGATTTTTTTTTCATACCAATGTCTTCCTATGGTTTATGTTAAGCTTGTGATTCGAAATCTTGATGAAGTGTTGTTTCTGTTCAGAATCACTAGTCAGAATAGTTTCTGCAGGTCTATCTCACTCCATTGTGTTGGTCTAAAATGTGTCTAGTTCTGACACCATGCTATTTACTGGTGGCAGTAAATTCAGAATTATGTTACTTTCATCTACACATGAAAAGAATTTCATCAGAAAAAGAAAAGTGGTATCAGGATGGCCCAATCTATTTATTTTCCTGTTCTGTAGTAGAACTTTTGTTAGCCTTGTCTCTAATAATAGCAACACTCCAGATACTTGTACACTCTTGAATTTATATTACTTTCAAAGCCTGTTAATCTCTCTTTTAATTTTTAGTTTCTTCAAAAATGACATATTCATTTCTTTCATTCTGTTAAGTCTGGACATAATATACTTGGGTTGTTTCTTGTTTTGGTCAAGCAGTGACAGCTGTCTGCTACCAATAACCTGTAGAAATACAGGGTTTTTTTTTTTTTTCTGGGATGACCTCTTTTACTATTTCAAAGAAATGTTTAATATCGAATGTAGAAGTTAAAGCCTTTTAGTTACATGTTTATGCTAACATTAAATTTCTGAAAAGAATGAAGTATTGGGGGTTTTGCATATTGATGCATAATTTCAAGTGCTTTTTTTAGAGAAAAACCATTTGCTCTATACTCAGTATCTAGTTTGCTGGAAATAATTCAGTGAGTGCTCAAATGTCCTTGTGGAGCTGATGCTGATTCTACAGTTTTGTGCTATATTCCCTTTAAATATAAGCCATGCCTTCTGAAGTTGTTAATTGTATTCTGTATCGTCATTAAGTTATAAATCCCATTATTTAACTTTATTTTGATAAGAACTTTACATGGAGTAACTGCTTTGTATGATGATATAGTAAATGTCGAGTACAAATGGAAGGGAGAGAAATTTTATGTTTTAAGCTGCTATTTATGTTTGAGATCACTATAGATTATTGTTTGAACTTATCCTTAAAGGAATCTAATATTAATGAATCGAATAATGTAATAAATATGATTTATCTGATATGCAGACCAAGAACTATAAACTTTAATTCTCACCATTTTGTTACATTTTATTTTTTCTGTTTGTTGTAGAAATTTGTATTCAGTTGAATGTACCACCCGAACAACTTTTTGTAGATGTTTGTGAAAAGTATTTTTCTTACTGAAAAGGCTATTGCTATACAAAACTTTAAGTGATGAAATTAGGATGGTATTTCTACTAAAACAGTAAATCACTGTAAGTTTTCCTTGAGTTAATAATGGAAATGTTGTGGAATGCTGTGAGAGACTGAAATGTTAATGGTTAATGACTCAAGCAATCGTCCATCTGTAAAAACAGCAGGTGCTTTGCTGAGGCCAGGTTTACCCCCAGCTGAAGGGGAGGAGGCGAGTTCTTTATGCATGGTGGTGAAACCGTAAGACAGAGGACGTGTGCACCCATCACCAGAGAATGACCACAGCAAACCAGCCTTTCTCAGAATCACAGAATCACAGAATCAGCTGAGTTGGAAGGGACCGCCAAGGATCATCAAGTCTAAATCCTGGCCCTGCATAGGACCATCCCCAAGAGTCACACCATGTGCCTGAGAGTCTTTTCCAAGTGTTTCTTGAACTCTGTCAGTCTTGGTGCTGTGACCACTTCCCTGAGGAGCCTGTTCCAGTGCCCAACCACCCTCTGGGTGAAGAAACTTTTTCTTTGTTTAGCTGAGTTTTGAGACAGGGAAGAGGCTTAAAAGAAACAGATCCTGTGAGGAGGGATAATGCTTTCTATCTTGTCTTCCCTTACACAACTAGCTCAGGTGTAAAACTCTCCTCTGGAGGAGGTATCAGGACATTCATGTGTAAGCCTGAAGGTTTTCATTGCATCTGATGGGGCATAACTGGCTTAACCACAGTAGCATGAGAAACAGCATCTATGTCTTAGAAAGGGTCATAAACCATTGAAGACCCCCAAAGTGTTCCAGGGCCTCTCTTTTCTGGGGCCTTCCACCAGAGGCCTGTGCATGATCCACAGTGTTGCAACAGACTATGTTAAATTCCCCCCCAGAGAGGTACCTGGGCATTCCCACCTGAACCTGAATGTATAGTAAGCCATTGAAGTCTTTGTATTGTGGGCGTCCCCTACCCCTGACAGATCAAGACTGTGACCATCACTTTGACCTATGGACATTTTAAGTGCAACAATCAAGTCTCATCCCTGGATCCACGGGTGGTGTTTTCTTTCCTCTCTGCTAGATGCTTCTTCCCTTCCCTTCCCTTCCCTTCCCTTCCCTTCCCACACAAGTGTAGAAAGTTTCAGATCTCCATGATTAGGGAACACACATTGTATATTTCCATGACAAACTTCTGCATACTTTCCTGTTGTGTACTACATTAAAGCAATGGGATGTCTAGTTTGCCTGAACTATTCTTGTTTTAGTGATGTACTATCCACAAAATTACTAACAGGAAGAAAGTGAACTGTTTTTTCTCCAGCTGTCTGCCTTTCTTACTTTATAAAAAGAAATTACAAAAAACCACATTGGACTTAAAGGTATGGTAATTTGTTCCTCAGATCCTGCAAGGTAGCTTTTCTAGCATGGCAAGTTTTTATATATCAGTGATCTGATCCGAGGCTCTTTATTCATCTGGATCTTCTTGTTTTCTGTTGTTTGTTCTTTAACTATGGAAGGACTTTTTCAAGGACCTTGTATACTTATATATGTTACCTGTATGCAGAGCAATATCTTAAATTATATCCCTGATCAGAATTACTGTAGTCACAGCTGTTTAGATATGAACATATTTAATTACAGTCTGTTTTTTCTGTCTTTTTCGCTTGGATCAGGAAATGTACACTGTGTTCTTCCTCAAATATAGTAGTATTTTAGTCATCTGCTCATTCCAACTAGCAAAACAGACTTATTTCTACAGGAGAATCTTTGGATGCAGGAAAGAAAAATGGTCAGCAGACTGTGCTATGTATGCCATGGCTGTCAACATTAAATCAAAACCTCAGCTTAACAAAAGCAAATCACATTGGCGATTGTTGGTCTGATACTTTTGGTCTGGATGTAAAAGACCCAAAAATTTTTCTTTTGAGAAATTGATAATGCATCCTCAACAACCTAAAAAAAAGTGTTTTAAATTACTAAACCCACTGGATAAAGATAGAATATTGAATCATAAAGTTATAGAATCTTTTAGGTTGCAAAGGACTGTTTAGGTCATTGAGTCCAACTGCTAACCCAGCAATGCCAACTCCACCACTAAACCATGTCCCTAAATTCCACATCTACATGACTTTTAAATACCTCCAGGGATGGTGACTTGACCACTTCCCTGGACAGCCTGTTCCAGTGCTTGATAACCCTTTTGGTGAAGAATTTTTTTTCATATCGAGCCTAAACCTCCCAATGGCATAAGTTGAGGCCATTTCCTTTTGCTCTATCAGTGGTTACTTGGGAGAAGAGGCTGACACCCACCTGGCTACAGCCTCCTTTCAGGTGGTTGTAGAGAGTGATGGGGTCTCTCCTGAGCCTCTTTTCCTCCAGGCTAAAAATCCCCATCTCCCTCAGCTGCTCCTCTTAGGGCTTGTGTTCCACACCCTTTACCAGCTCCATTGGCTTTCTCTGGACACATTCCAGCCCCTCAGTGTCTTTGTTGTGAGGGACCTAGAACTGGACACGGGATTTGAGGTGCAGGCCCACCAGTTTACCTTATTAAAGACGGAGTGGCAGTATATGTTAAGATAGTTTTGACTCCTTAAGGTATACTAGTTTTGATAAGTTTTTAGACACTGGAGTGCAGCTTAATTTTATTTCTCTAACTCCAAAATAGTTCTGATTATCATTCTATTTGGCATGAGATATAAAGTGCTCTATTTCTCTTCTTCCTGCACATTTAAATGTAGCCTAGTTTTCACTGTAGTTTAGAAGCACTAAGTCTATCTGTCAACAGTGAAACATAGATTGTCATGGCCAGAACTTGTCTAAACAGATGACACAGAAGTTCAGTTTTTTTGAAGCAACTGGGGGTTTTACACAAGAGAATTCCAGCTTCCTCGCAAAGCTGAAATGACAAAAATTACAACATGGTCCTTTTGTTACCTTCCGAAATTAAAACATTTTGATGTAATATTTGCATAGATTTGAAAGTCCTATATAGCAAAAATACTAAATATTTAATCATATTCAAGTTATGCTAGGCTGGCTGGAAGCAAAAAACTACACGGGAGATGCTCTGCAATATGCAAGTTCTTGGTACTCAGTGCTGAGCAGTTTCCGACAGGTGCATGAGTTTCCTCACTTCCTACCACGTATTTTAACACACTCCAACTGTATCACAGACTATCATTCATGCTGGTGCTCTGTTTAGTGTGTCTTCCTATCACTAACAGGTTTTAATCTTGAAGTTGCAATGACTCTTGAAATCGAATTTTCTGTGTAAAAATTTTAAAGAGTGATGTATGCTGATATGCAGAAAAGCAGATCATGAAGGCCTCAGAGAGGAAGGATGCCTGCTATCTTATTTACCAAGTCCTGTACAAGGAACACAGCTTATAACTGCCAATGTGTTCCATAGATATCATACCTCCACCCACCACGCCCCAGTATTTACATGCCAACAATGGCCAGTTTGGTGACTTAGTAGAGAAGATTATGTGTGTGGAAGTCAAAACAAGGTTAACTACAACTGGGATCTATGACGTAGATCTATTTACATCAGAGCTACCAAACAAATATTAAAGGTAAATTATTGTGAGTGTATCTCTTCGATCTGAAAGAAGACAATGTGTTTTAACCACAGGAGCAGTACTAGTATGGTGCTAACAACAAGACAGACCATAGAAATTCAATCTTATGGAGGAAGGAGGTCCTGGTGGTGACCAGAAAAGGTAGTCTAGTACAATGCCTCCCACTCTTCACTGTTCAGATTTGATTTCATTTAATCAAGAACTTTTTCATGGTTCATTATTATACTTCCCTCCTGGTGAATTAGTAACAGATTTGGACTCTGAGAAGCTTAGTCCATGTTTCTAATGCTATTGTGAGAAGCTCTGACCCAGTAGTCCATTCCAGTATAGTCACACTAACTCTGAACTAATGTGTGGATCCTTTCAGTCTTAAGAGTATAGATTAACAGTGAAAGTACAGAATGAGCAGTGGAGCTTCCTGGCTACTGTGAGACAAAAACAGTGCAAACTGCACTGCAGAGGAGATAATTAATGCAGCTGTGTCATACACTGGCTTTGCATTCTTGTCCCCTTACCCCTCCTTGACTATAAATTGCACTGACTAACTCAAAAGCCGACATACAAGTCACCTATATATTTCCTGGATCACAGGTAGGAATTCAGTTTGATCCAGTGTTCTGCCTTCTAAATGGGATGTTAGGGATGATCACATACATATGTGCCACTGCTCCCTTGTCTTGTGCTGATTTTGATGCATCCAATGTAGATTTTAAAAGAAATTAATGTCCCCCTCTGCAGTCACAAACTACAGCTGTGCAAAAATTCCTGATCTATATCTTATTCTTCAAGGAGTGTGTTTAATTAAGAAATGGAAACTGCATTGATCCCTTTTATCCTATCAATGCTACAATCCATACTTTTACCAGATGGGACTTTCTCTCCTTTTTTTTCCTCTCCTCCTTATTTGAATTGTTCTGTATCTTATGTTAGAAAGAGATTCTGTTTATAGTATAAAACAGGATTCCATAAAGCAATAGTAAATAAGCCTGAACCTTTGTGTATACAGTAGAGGTTTAGTAGATAATGGGAGACACTTTGGATTTTTTCCTATTTACGAGAAGTTTGATGTTTTGGGGTTTGTTTTTATTTGCTTTTTTTCATAGAAATTAAATTTACCTTCTGCCTTTTATATTTCTAAATTATACTTGTCAATTAAAATTTTCTGGATCAACTAACTCAGCTTTAAATGCTTCAGAGTCTCAGCTGTTACCCTTCTTTCTCATCTTTTCCAGTGGGTGAATGACAACATGTTGGGATAAGAGCTTTGAGTAACTCTTTTTATTTTCCAAGTTGATTTCTTTCCAGTAGATCTGTTCTAACATTTATACCCTAATCGTGGTAGCTGGGAAATAATATGTAAGTTGGGAATTCGGAAGGGTGTATGTCCTTCAGTTCTTCTGTGCCCCATTTAAGAATTCTCATTAGGAATCTACTCCTCATTTGAAATTAGCTTAAGAAGATTTCAACTCCTGATTTGAAATTAACTTGCTTAATTTACATCATTTTTCTTTAGTTGTAATTTTCTAGAAACAGCATTAAAACATTATTTCTCGTTGTATAGAGTAAATAATTTCTACATATTTGTGTTAGGTATTTCTTCTGTGATGGGAAGTAAACGTGAGTTTGGGAGCTGCTTCGTTTAAGACAGGGAATTTGAGTAGCAGTCTACTGCTCCTAAAGCTACTTAAATCTTTATTCTCCATTTCTATTATGTGATTTAAGAAAAACTCCCTTAGGCCCCTCTCATCCCACTAGGAGCAGGAAGGCACTAAAGCAAAGGCAAGCCATGTCAAATGCCACAAAAAATGGAAGCGTATCTGTAGATAGTGCTAGTCCTGTCAGTTCATCTTTGTAGTATGAGTTTATGTGACAGTGTTCATTACTGATGAATGCTGAAATATAGAAAATTTGAGTTTGGGCAGGGGAAGAAGAAGAGGGAGGCTCAGACTGTATCTGGCCTTGCTCATTAATATTGTGTGTAAATCTAACCAAGTTTCTTCCTTGAAAAATGTTTAACAATGCCACTTTTTAAAAACTTGTCTATATGAGGTGAATGATTATTTCTTGGGTTTTAATTGGCGTTTCCTGGTACCTAGGTTTTGCAGCTAAATCAACCTCTTACACTTAGTCAGGGAAATGCATATTTATCACATTCTAAGCATGTATTGATGTTATCGTCAGTTTTGCCTGACCGTATTTTTGGACTTGAGCAGACTGATGTAATTCTTTTCTTCTTAATGTGCTAGATATAAAAGCTTTAATGTGGAATAAACTACAGTCTACGCAGGCAGAATCCTAAGAATTTCTTTTAAAACCATTTTAAATACAAAAGGATTGTTAAGGCAGTCTCAGTCCATGTAAGCAGCTTGTAGGAGGGAAGCATTTGGAAAGGCTGCACCATTCTGATGTACTACATATGCCCTCCTAATTTAAAAAGAAAGAAAGAAAAAAAACAGCAAGAAGCCTGTTACTGAGAGGCAATTCAGGAAGATTACAGTTTTAAGATATTGCTGATGTTAGTCTGATCCCTAGTCACAGCTGCACCACTGAAACATGACTCTAGAATTTTTTTAAACCTGTGCTGATTTTGTTCACCAGTAGCAGACCTAGAAGTGGTTTTATATATTCATCCTTTCTGTCATGAGTCATTCAGCACTGTAAATTGTTTCATTTTATGGGAGAATAGAATGGCAATTTTGTCAGTTGTTGGCTCCACTATGGTTTCAGTATTTTGTGTGTATTGGTGTAGTCCTCCCTCTGATAAATGAAATGGGTATGCTGCAGTAATTCTTTCATACTTAAAGTAGATCATAACATTTGAAGGTGAGTTTTATTCACTTCAGTATAAAATGGTCTTTATTTCCTTATCCTGCATCTGTTTCACTACAAAAAGGCCTTGAGGAAACCACGGCATCTATAAAAGCAATGACTTTTGTTTTTCTGTAAAACTTGGTAGCTGATTTTTGAAGACTGAGGTTTTTGAACTCCAGTTCAACATTTTGTGATTACCTGTGTTTGATGCCTATAATTTTTTTTTTTCATAAAATTAAGGACTGATTAGTGTATAAAAGATTCACTTTGTACTTGATATCAAAAAGTGTGGAATGGTTGAGGATAAAGGTACGTCTGATGACAATGTAGTCCTGTCACTCTGGGTTTTTCAGGGCCATGTCCAGCTATGTTTTGAGTATCATCAGGGTCGGACACTCCGCAACTGCTCTCAATAAATTGTTCCAGTGTTTGATCACCACTTCAATAAAAAAAGCTTTTTTTTCTTCCCTTTCATGTAATCAGAATTTTTCGTATTCCACCTTGTGCCCCTTGGCTGTGCATTGCTGAGAGCAGTCTGGTCCCATCTCCTTTCCACATTCTCCTTCAGTATTTATATGCATTTGTAAGAGCCCCCCCTGCCAAGCTTTCTCTTCTCAAGTCTAAACAATCACTTTGAACTCTAAACAATTTAGATGGTACTGTTCATGTGTGTACCTTAGCATTTGCTGATAAGTAACAATTTCAGTGAATACACGATGTTTTCACCTATTTGGTAGCTTTTTATTTGGCATTGTGCCTGTACCTTGCACCTGATGTTTGCACAGCTGTTGGGGTTTGCTCACAAAGAGACTTGCAGTAAGGAATCCAGCTCATAATAAGACATACAACAAAATTACAAATAATTAAAATTTTTAAAGTGTTTTAAAACTCGTCCTCAGTAATGGTTGCTCATTGTGTCCTGTGAAGTTTTAAAAAAACACATTAATATTCGCTGTCAAATTTAAGGATACTGTTGACATCTACTTATGCTTTGCAGCAAGCATGGAGATGATTTCTACAACGAAGATGTACTATTAAGGTGGGACAGTGGGTTGAGATAGCAAAAGGAATTTAACTTGCCAGTGTCGATTGGCAGAAGACAATACTGATTACAACAGTAGTCCACATTCCCACATCAACCCTCATGTAAGTTTATATTCTTTCAGCAACAAAACATAATTTGATTAGTAGATTTGAATGGAAGTAGTAAAATCACAGAAATTTGTGGAGAATTTCTTTCAGAATTGAGAAATAATTTCAGATGAAACTCAAAGATGTAGAATGTCCCAAGCAGAGTTTTGTATCATGGTGTGCTTAAAGGTCAGCTCCCACTGATTCCCCCATAGAACTCTATTTAGTAATTTGGATAGCTATTACTGTAGTTTGAGAGAGAAAGCAGTCAAGAAACATCATTCCTTATGGAAGATAAATGCATTACGAATCAAGCAACTACTTTCACATTTATATGCACAAGAGAAATGATGGGGCAATTTGGTTCATTTGGGTTTTTTTCCTCCTGGTTAAGCAGTTTGTTATGTTGCTGTATGTCAGTTTAAGGGTTTGTTTTCTGTTGCATTCAATCTGCATCTCAGTGTCTGGTATTATCAGATTGAAACTTGATTTACTAGTGGGTAATTTCACTATGTGTTTAAGACACTTCTCACCAATAATCTCAAGAATGAGTGTGGGTGGGAAGGCTTAAATAAAAACTGTTGCTGTGTGCACAAGAAATGCTTAGAGAGTTTCAGGAAGAAGTGTTTCTTCTGATTCAACTTTTTTTTCTACTTTGATAGCAGAATCATTGTCAACCAGATGGTGAAGTCTCCCTTCCTGTCTTAGATTCTTGATTCCTTCTCGTGGACACTCAGAACAGGCAGGGGAATTTGAACATAATAGTTTATTTCTTGACAGAGAGCTCAAAGCTAACCTAGAAGTAAGTTACTAGTTCTCCACCATGATGGGAATGTATGGTTGTATCTGATATATCCTTAAATTAGAATTTAAAGTGAAGGAAAAATACAGTGTGAGTACAATCCATAAAATGGGATGGGATTTTTTTTCCAGTTCACAGATATCAATGTTCATTTCTGCAGAAGGAAAGAGAATTTCTATTCACAAACCAGTTTATAGTGCTATTGTATGGTTGTGAGAAATAAATCATTAAGCAGAGCAAGAAGGAGAAATAAACATTAAAGGCTGCTGGGTGTTCTGCTTCTGTAAACACTTCTGTATTCTGAGTTAAATATCAGGCAGATTTTCGAAGCCAAACTGTTCCAGCTTCTAGCCCAGGTAGTGATGAAATTTACTGAGATGTAGATGTGATATTAGATAAAAAGTTCTGTTGTATTGCATGTTTAATGATCTGCTTTAGGGTCTGATCCAAAATCTCTTTTGAGCAACCTGTCACATTTCTGAGATGTCCTGGCAAGAACAGTCAGATTGAATGAACACAGATTACTGTCTACTGAAGAACATTGTAATTAGCATTTCTACCATTTGGCCAAAGATTTGAATTAAGACCTCATTATCTTTCTGTTATTCTTAGTGCCACACTTATCTTTACTCTGTCCTTTAGACTTGTATAAAGCTTTTAACCACAGAGAGGCCTTAGTGGAATATCCCTTTGCCTTAGCAACTTTGGTACTAATGTAGGGAAGTGCATCAGGAGAAGGAAAAATGGAGTTGCAAACTCTTGTACTTCAGCTCTGGACAGCCCTGCTACCTAGGGGAGCTTGGTATTTCCTGCTGTACCTTAGATGTGTCAAAAGCCATTATGAGCACTGGAGCAGCACAAACTTAGGAACAGGCAATGACCTTGGCTCTCATCTCCCTCAGGTCTCTCAGAAACAGTAATAGTACATACAGTGAGATTGCCTTGTATTTCTGGAGCCAATACAGGAACCAGCTGACCCCACTGAGAGCTAGTGTTGCTCACTATGCAGATCTGAGGTTGGGAAGTAAATGCTCTAGACTTGTTTTCTTTCCTTTCTCATTTCATAATACCTTAATCTGTTCAAATCCTGTCAAATATAAAAATTTATATATTCACCAAAGTTCTTGGTTCTGCTGGTGTTCATTTGAACAAATGAAAAGGGGTCAAACACAAAAAAAAGCGAAGTGACACGGTAAGAATACAGAGATGCTGCTTGCCACTGCAGGGAGAAAAGTCTTTTGGTCAAAGCTCAATTGGAGTTGAAACTGGTTGGAATGGTGGGGGACAATAAAAAGAGATTTTTCAATTATATTAATGGCAATTGCGTGAAAATAGCACCATCCTGTTACAGGATGAGGATGGTCACCTCATAAACAGGGACAGGGACAAGGCAGAAGTGTTTAATGCAGTCTTTGCCTCTGTCTTCAAGACAGATGATAGGCCGGGGGGGGGTGGTGGTCTCAGTGCCTTGGACTATGACTATGATAAACTCCCAGTTGGCTCTGAAATTGTGTGGGATCTGCTACTTAAGCTGGATGTCCACAAATGTATGGGGTCTGATGGGATTCATCCAAGAATCCTCAAAGAGAGCAAGCCTCATGGAGAGCATCTGAGGTCACTTGGTCTGTTCAGCCTGCAGGAGACTGAGGGGAGACCTCAGTGCAGTTACAACTTCCTATGAGGGGAAAAGGAGGGGCTGACACTGCACTCTTCTCTGTGGTGCCCAGTGACAGGAAGCAAGGGAATGGCCTTAAGTTGTGTCAGGGGAGGTTTAGGCTGGATATCAGGAGAAGGTTCTTCACCCAGAGGGTGGTTGGGCACTGGAAGAGGGTCTCCAAGGAAGTGGGCACAGCACCAAGCCTGATAGAGCTCAAGAAGTGTTTGGACAATGCTCTCAGGCACATGGTATGACTTGGGAAGTGTGCTGTGCCAGGAGCTGGATTCGATGATCCTTTTGGGTCCTTCCAACTCAGAATATTCTGTGATTGTGTGAATATTCTGGGAACTTCCTCATCGATGTTCCATTGTCCAGAGGAAAGAAAGTTCGGATACATTCTAAGGAGCAGTTACGAAATGAAGTCTCAAAAAATGCAATAATCAGAATTGTGTGTTTTGCTTGCAAACAAATAAAAAATAACAAAAGAACAAGGAAAAAAATCTCTAGATTCAAGTTTAATTAGAGTGTAAATAAGTACAGTATGTGAATTATCACTCATCTGCATTTTGTAATTTTTTTCAGATTTCTTTGGGTTTTTTACATCAAATCAGAATAGATTGCCTCAAGTTTTACTTGTCCAAACATGTGAGTAATAAAAATTGGATAGGCATAGAGTGCTCAAATATCTCAGCATAGATGTTCATACCCACAGAAAAAGAAAGGACTTTTTATTAGAAAGGCAAACAACCATGAATAATCAAACTAAACTCCCCATGTATATTGGGACTTAAGCATAGTAGGAGGAAGAAAAAAAGAATCATTAGCAAAAGAACAGCTGGCAGAAAAGCATGTTTATTCTTTGTATGTCTCATGAGATATACAGCTTTCTTGTCTTTTTGGAATATTTAAATTGATACTGTCCTTTGTAATAAAAACAGTTCATGTAGCTTGACAGCAAGATAGTAAATTCTTTACAGTTTTTCAGTACAGAAGTTTCTGTTAATAACAATGAACACTTACTAAAAGCCACAAATGACAACTACATACCAAATCTTGTGGATATTTTGTTTTAGAGGAAAATCTGGAATAAACATAATTCTGTACCCGTCTGAAGCAAGATGGTGTTGGGCAGGAGCAATTTTTCTCACACCCTAGTGATATAACCCTAGTTGTCCTTTCCTTAACATAGTTATAGACCTTCCTAGACTATATAGTTATAGACCTTCCTTGAAGGAAAACACCAAAATAATACTGTCTGTGGTTTTGTTTTATTTCTAAACATCTGTGAACTTATTTTTGTAGATCATCTTGAATAGAGAATCAATTGATCATTGAACTGAACGATCATTAGTAACAAATATTCTGTGCAGTATCTGAAGGCTCTAATATTCACTATTAAACAGTAGGATAAATCCTCTCACTTCCTGTCTCTCATTGTCTTTTAGTACATACATAAAATACCATTAAAGATGCTATTAAAATTACTCAATGTGACTTCTGTCATTTTCTACCAAGACTGAAAATCATGCTTGTATGAATAAAATATTTATCAGGAATTTATGATCTGGAGGGTGTAACTTACTGAACTGGTGGTCAACAGGGGTCAGTTTGACATAACAGAATTTCCCCAGAGTCCTGCTTGGCTGAAGAGAAAACAGACTGTTGCTGTACACAGTCTTTTGTGTTGTGTATACTTTCTGTCAGTATTTAAAATCACATGACTGAAATATTGGTGTGTGCCTGGGCAAAACCTAGCTTGCTTTTTTTTTCTTTTTTAAGAATAACACAATCAAATTTGAAATACCTGTTTTTAATTCATTATGGGTCTTCAATATAAAACATGTTCATGACTAGAAGAAAATACAGCTTATTAACACTTAGAGATGGTTGAATATTGTTTTTCAAATGTATGATTCAACAAATTGTTATTGAATAATTTGCAAAAAAGAAAAAAGAAAAAAAAGAGAAATCTTTACATCCCTTTATATCAGGTGCTGGCAGGGCTTATTTGAAATACATAAAACTAGAAATACTTTGTATCTCCAAACCATGTTGTGAGTGAAGATTAATGAAGACTGACTTGGCAGTGGCAATCATTTAGTTATTCTGATTATTATAGCAGAAGTAATGGAGAGGTTAATTTTTCCAAAGACACACAGGATAACAAAAAACCTACATCCATGCACTAATTGTTGCTTTAAAAAGAGATCTTTGTAATGAAAGGCAGTTTTATGAAGTGTAAGCTTTACTTTAAAATTTCTGCCTAAGGTAACCACTGTGTTAATGCCTCTGATTTCAAACACTGTATAATGTAAACAAATATTAGATTATTCACAACTACTTTCATGCAATATGGATGAAAAGTAAAAAAGCTAGAATGGGCGTAGATGCATATGAAACACCGGGTCATTTAAAAGGATTGTTCCTGTAAGCGAAGACTTTACCAAGACTTCTGTGCTACACTCCATCCTTCATCTGTTTTTCCAAGTTGCCTTGTGACTGTGACCTCACCAGTCTTCTCCTGTGCAGTGTTTGTCCTGTGTTGGATGATTTATTTATTATTTCTTTTGAGGAAAATAACTTTCAGCACTTGATGGAAAGTCTTCCTGGTTGAATGGACAGTTCTTTACTGGAAAAGCCTGATTTCGTCGTCTCCCGGGCAGATTTCCATCAGACTGAGTTCTTGTCATGGGTAGTTAGGCTGTGCCAGAATCTGTAGGCAGGAGAACCTATCTAGGTTTCCTGCTGCTTAAGTGCTCAGGTGGATCGTTTGGGAAAGGTACTGGTGATTCTGTGGGAGTCACTGGGAACTTTTGTTTTTTCTTCTCCAACCTGTCCTGGTCATAGCTTGGAAGTTCCTTCACTGAAAAAAGAGCATCTTCTTCAATAGTTCATATCTGTTGGAGGTATTGGCAGCTCCTGAAGCCAGGGTTTTAGAGCTTGCCATGAGTATGTTAAGTCCAGCCAATGTACCAGTCAAACATTTCAGTGGATTGTGTGAAACAACCGGAATGAGTGACTGTGCCATTATGGCACAATTCAGCTGTAGGATACCCACGGTCTGTTATTTAGATACATCTCTTTTCAATGTTTTGTTGTCAGCAGCTGTTCCTGTGATGCCGTGAGTCACTGCCTAGGGATACCCAGAACAGGATTGCTGAGTTTTCACCACAAATGATTAGGCAGGAACTGCTGGCAGTGAACTGCAGCTTTCCTTTAGATCTACTGCCATGGAAAGGAAAGGCACAATTTTTGTAGTGTAGGGGGAGAGGTTCCTTCTAAAGACAAATTTTTCTTCCTAACAGGCTAGATAAAATGTGTGGCTGTGCCAAAAGAACATTGCTTTCTCTTAATACAGGGTTTGCCAAGACAGCGTGCTCAGGGGCAGGATTTCATTGCAGATAATGTTTTGGTTTTGTTTCCAGACTGAGATGAATTTCTATTTTAAGTTTTGCTTCCAGTAGTGTTTGTTTATTAATGTAATAGTTAGGCTAGCCTGAAAACCATGGGTTTGTTCCCCTTCCAAATAGATATTATATGATAGTTGATTGTACCTAATAAATACACTGCTAAATTATTGGGACATTGTACATGATTAGGGATTTTATAGTGCTGTATTCTTGGACACCAGCGCTTCATTAAACACATTATTTCAGGATGTGATTACTCTATGCCTTTATACTACTTGAGTTCCAGAAAATATACCTCAACTGTGTCACTGTGAGTAACTTAGGGATACTATTACTGCTAAGACACTGTAATGCTTTCACTGTGTTCGTATCACTTTGGTCTCCTGAGTTCAGTTTCAGCATGAGATATTCATTGCCTGTATTTCTTCATATGCAAATGAAAAAATGCACTTTTAAATAAATCATAACTTTATTTACTGGTTTACTAGATTGTACTACATGGAGTCATCTACCATGTTATATTTTAATGAAAAGAAACATGAATTTGTTTTGGTAGTCTGCCTATATACCCTTTGCTTTCACAAGAAATTTAACTATTGGTTTGCATGTGTCTTTAACAGCATTTTTAACAGTATTGTTGCAACAATCAGCCCATTACCACAATGTCGGTCATAATTCAATCTATTTTTAATACACACTGATTTTTATTTTAAGACTGTGGCTTTATTTTAAAATTCTACTTTTTGCTTTTATATGTCTTTTCTTGCTTCCTTCCTTCAGTATTCTATGAGGGTTTTTATCAGTTTCCTGACTACTTGCTTCATAGAGATGGGAAGGGAGCATGTGAGAGTACTACCTTTCATAGCTGCCGTAGAATTTTGGGTTATATACACAAGCTACCTCTCAAGTCCATATTGATAAATGAGTGTAGCATTTATCTCAAAACCCACAAGGAAGGCCTCAGAGAGTCCTCATGCGTGTGATGTACCTGATATATCTGTCTCTTAATAGGACGTGATTGCTGTTGCGTGTCTTCATTTGGGGGAGACATGACACACTCCTCCTATCAATATTGTATGTCACAATATATTGGGAGAAGGAGTTGGATGAGTAAGAGAAGAAAACTTTTTGTTCTTTTTATGTAAGATCAAATTAATAGTTGTTCATTGTAGAATTATGGAGAAAGATTAATTCTCTTAGGGAAAATTTTTTGCTCTTTACATAATTTACTTAAAGTGTTGTAAAATATCTTACTTAATGTTTAGTCAAATTTAAAAACAATGTAAGTAGATACTCATGCATAATTACTGTAAAATTTCAGTAGCTTTTGTGTGTAGTACCTCTGTGTGTGACACTTGTACTTAGAACATACAAAAATACATATGCCCTGATTATGTATGGAAACATATTTTTAAACAGTTGTGGACTGATAAGTATGTACACATATCCATCCACAGGTAATATGATGTCGTTTTGTTGTTTGGGGTTTTTTGATGGTGGTAGAAAACCTCAATATGTATAGTACACTTGGTTTGTTTATTTTCTCATTATTATTTAGGACCTTACTAAATCATGAATATTTACATGAGCTGTATCTGTAGCCATGTTTCTTTTGTCCTTTGAAGAAGATTCTATAGCATGGTACTATAATGGCTGAACTTCAGGGATTATTAAATTATTTATGACCCATATTTTTTTTCTGTAGTTTCTTTTGTGATTTCCTGCGTATATGTATGTGTCATATCAAATCAGTATTACAAATGGCTTTCCCTTGTGTTTTGTTTTAGCAGCATTCCTTGTTTGTCTGGTGTAATAACATTGAAACAGCTTTAGGAGTTTTGCTATTCAGACAAGATTTTTTTTGCCTTGTGCTTAGAAAATGTTTTTTTCCTTTTTCCTTTGCAAAAATTTTTAGCATCCCTACTTCTCAATTACCCATCTCTGTGGTATATGAAATGTTACCTTGCAATTTAGAGAGATCAATTTTCAAGTATGAACATAGTAATAAGACACTAGTTGTCCCAATATGCATGTTTAGTATTAAAAATGCATGTGTAAATGACTAAACTGAAAAACAGAGTTCATACTAATAACATAAAAATCTCATTTAAGGCCATTTTCATCAAGTGCTTACATTTATTGTGGATGATACAACTACACATAAGTGAGAGAAGTTTTTGAGTGCTACTGATAAATATTTGTCAGTAAGGCTTTGTTCTTTCTTTTAAGAATTAATATTATAAAAAATAATAATTACGGATTATAACTCTCATATGTCAGTATTTCATTTGCATTAAATTTCAGCATTTGTGAGTCTGAATGTTTTAATTCATATAAATTCTATACAAATAAATCCTGGCTAATACTGTTAGAAAAAAAATGTGGAATTGATTGTTAAAATTGCTTTTTATGTGAAAGGTAGAAGGTATGTGATGTTCCTGAACTTCGTGTGCCTAATACATTGATACATAAACTACAAGGCATTATCCAGTAGGGCTTATTAAATGTTGAGTTTCCATTTTGTTTCTATACTGTGAAATAGTGGATGAGAGGATGTTTAATTCAGACTATTTTGAAACTAATCTGGAAGAATTTTCATCCAAATCTTCAAATTTTGAGACTTGATCCAAAAAAGAAACATGTTTCAGGAATTTTTTTTTTCCAACTCAAGACTATTTGGGGCTAATGATGATTAGAAATAGGCAGATTTTCTAAAGAAATACTATTTCTGTCCTTTATTTAATGAGCATACTTACAAGAAAAAAAAGTTATCTGTGATTCCAACTCCACTTAAATTTTGTTACGTTGCCATTTTGAAAAAACATGTACTCACCATACCTCATTAGAATGCAAATGTGTGATAATGCTAATTAATGCTTCTAGAGTTAAGATATCAAACTGGGGAGGTAACTAGAGCTGGTATTTTAGAGTAGTTCATTTTAAAGCTTCTCACGTGGTCTTAAAGAAACCAGATGGACTGGCTTGTCCTTTCTGGTTGGTGCTCATCACTCCAGACAAGTGTACCTGGTGCTCCCCTCACACCAGTGTGAGATAAGGCTGTTTCCATGTAGGGCAAGTGAAGATTGCTTTAGGAGGAAAGAAAGCACAAGATGAGGCCTAGGCTGCTAATTAACCTTAATTAGGAGCAATTTGTTTTAATCAGAAGTTTTACAGCCTATCCTAAGTAGTTCATTCCTCTCTGTAGCAGCTCTTTTCAGGAATTACAGTAGATGAACTATGTATAATGCTTCGAATGCAGGTTTTATCTGAATGTCTGTGGAATGTGTACTCTGTACAGACTACATAAACCTTTTTTACACCGAAGGACAAGGGTATTTTTTGGTATTAGTAACTCCTGCTACACTGCATGTTTTATTGTGCTCTCTTAGAAAAGTGACATCAGCAGTGTACACGCAGAACTGAAATCGGTGCGCACAGGTGTTTTCCAGTAAAAAAATATTTTAGTTAGTTTAGAAGAGGTATAAGAAAGTCCATCCCTGAATATTTGGGTAAGGTTTCCTGCAGTTTTACAAGGTCTGAGGTCTAGGCTGCAATATTTTGCATTGTATCAGGGACATGCAATCTGTTGCATTTCAAGGATCATTCTTTTCATCGATATCTTTGTTATCATCCTGTTAATGCACATAAAGAATAGGGGAATAACTGAGCTATGTTGATTAATGAAATGTAAAAATGGAACCCAAGGCCCAATTTACATAAATTAAACTGGAAGGAAATGTAGTAACAGCTTTATAGCACTTAAATTACATTTTTTAAATTCAAAAATTAATTGGGAAAGTAAGAATCTTAATACACTTTTCATGGTGAAAGCAAACATGGTCACAAAAATGTATACAAATGTTTTCTCTCATCTTACAAATGCTTTCAAGTGAGATGTAGCGGTCTTATCTAGTGTACAGTAAAAAAACCTGACATATCTCACAAAAAACCCCAAACATTAGGCTGTGAAGTAGAGGACCGGAAAAAGTTGTACTGCCATTCATATTGCTACTTTCTTTTTAAAATTTTCTAGATTAGCATGCTTTAAGATCATGGGGTTTCATCCCTAGGATGTTTTTCTGGGTGAAGGTGAAGGAAAAGGAGTTAAGGCTTCAGGAGCTGAGACCTTCAGAGAGCGGATTTGAGGTTGCTCACCCTGTGCAAGCTGGAACAATCCCAGCTGGTAGAGAGTTCATGCACTGTGATTCCAGGCAAAGGAAGTGAACTGTAAGCTGCTGCCCTTGATGTCATTGCCATTTGGAGAAAGGATTATTCTAGTGCCTGCACCAAGACTCCAAATCGCAGCAGTAATTGAGCACAAGAGACAGTGCTGCACTGGGGTGCGAGGCACAACCTCCCCCACAGGATGGTTTGGAAATGCAGTGCCTGGCTTGGTGAACCTCGGAACAGACACATTTCTTGAGGTGGAGCAGTCCTTTATCCCTCCTTGAATCCTAGTTGTATGAGCTACTAGGGGAGGGAACAGTACACTTACAGCAAGTGAGATGAACAGTGCCCAGCCCCAGACTTCCTCATAGTGACTTCCCTTCAAACTGACTGACCTCCCCATAGCCCTGTTCATATGGATTGTTGGCTCATCATTTAAAGTTAAGTCAAGGAGCAGAGGAAGGAACTAGTACAGCCACAGGTTGAAGGGGAAAGCACTAAGGGGCATGTGAACCAGCAAGTTCATTCTAATGGGAGGATAATTTTCCATTACAGGCTTTCAAGGCAGACAAATAAAAACAAGATGGCTATAAGGCATTTCCTCATCTTGTTGTGCTCTCAAACCCTCCAAGTGTTGTTTATGTTATTGAGAATTCAATTTATTTCACAGCATGGTTTAGGCTCCTCTGTTTCTTTTAAAGAGGACAGAGTATTATATTGACATAAAGCCTGTAAAATACTGCAATTCTTTATGTGATCCATGGTGTCAACATCGTGCACAGTAGTGAAACACAACTTACCAGTTTTCCCACTGCATATTCAAGGGAATTACTTGCTAAATATTTTAGTCACAGATACAACTAAGTCTTAGAAAATGACTTCTTAAAAGGACAAAATTAGGATGATCTCAAAATTGATGTTTTACCTATTTTCCTCTTCATTTTCTATGTCTGTATTTTCTACACTGTTTTACTGTAGTAGTAATTTACGAAAATTGTTGCCTTTCAAATCTGTGTTGCTTACTTTTTGGCAAGACTTGAGGTTACTTAAAGAGATTAAATGGGGGAAGTACTAAGTTTCTCAGCACACTCTCTTGCTAATGTGAGAAAACATATGCATGCTTCAATTTGAATGAGAAATGGGAAAGACAAGTTTTTAATCATATTTTTAACCATAGCATATGATGTAAATGGGTTGGAACACTATGACGGTATGTTGGACAATGGAGTAAGAATGAATTTTTTCTTTTTAATCTTTTCTCATCCCCCCATCCCACCCTGAATGTGGAAAGTCTGATATTGCAAACCATCAAATGAATTAACAGCTGTTAAAAAATTGCAGTTAAAAATTGTAATTTATGAAATAAGATCTGTTGCACCTCCTAGGAATTCTGAGAGGATTAAGAGTGTAGTGAGAGGGGGGGAAAAAAGACTGCATAGAGCTTGGTCAGTGTTTGTCTTTACTGGCACTAGGAGGTGGGGTTGGAGCAACAACATTCCAGATAATTAATGAGATAATTTAGATAAAAGACAGAATATTCAATTCTGTGGATGTTGCAGTGAGCATGTTGCACTGTTGAAACAGTGTCAAAAAGCAATCAAAACACAGAATAAAATCTTTTGTCTCATTGTTATACTACCTCTTTTTTTCTGTTGAAAATCTGAAGCCCAAATATCAAAGAAACAGAGGAAACAAAGGAGAATAAAAGCTCTGCATCTAAGGAAGAAATGAAGTGCCTGTGATTATAGGAAAAAAACTACCAGTAATCATTCTGGTTCTGCCGTGCCTACATTGAAATTGCTACTGTCATTTTATTCCAAACTTTTGGCTTTATCAAAGGTGGGCAAAAAGAAGATGGTGCTTTATGAAGTCCAATGGTTGTGATTACACTCCAAAAGTGGCTACATTAGGCTTTCATACAGAAATCTGCATTATGGTAGTGTAACCATTGTTTAGAGTTTATACCACAAAGCTACTGTTAATGTCTTTAGGCCTTTTAATTTGAAAGGTTTATAATTTTTACTGTGATATGTGGATATGAGAAACTTATTATTTTAACTGGTGTAACTTTTCAGGGGACAGCTTCTCTGTATGTTCCACCACAGGTGTGTTCTTGCAAAGCACGAAGTATTTTTACCCCAAAGGTTGTAATGATTTTGGTGGCTTTTTGTTTGTTTTTCCAAATGAAAGAAATATTTACGTATTTGACATATGTATGTCATAAAGTAATATTTCCATCAGAACCATATACGTTTTCATTGCCATCCATAATCTCTGTGAATCTCTCTAAATATGTACTAGGGTCTGAAATGTGCCCTGACTAAGTAAATACAGTCTATTCTACAAAGTCACAACTGGTTTGAAATAATTTGAATCAGGTGTAAGAGTTATGTGAATTATACACACAAAACAAACCTTTTAAAGTAAATATCTCTGCTTTTTATAGAAAGTGATGTTTACATGTTTACTGTGACAAAAAGGTGATTGATTTTGTTACTTATTTGCATGTATTTTTTCTCTTTTAGAGAAACATTAACATGAGCAGAAATCGTTTTTGTTAGCATTACAGCTGCAACAATCCCATGGAAAACTTGTGTCCTCTTGAACATATTGTTACATAGGAAATAGGACAAATTTCTGATATTTCTCCTTGCTCTATGCAGGTCCCATTTTCTAGATAAAGAATAAAAACACTGATTAATTTAAGATTCAAATAGCAACCAAATACAATGTATTAATGTATTAAATAGCCTTGGAGCTGATGTAGAGAATATTAATTTCAGCTATTTCATAATAACTTGATTTTTCAGGCTGTTTCTAGTTTCTAAGGGAAAACAGAAAGAATATTTGTAACTTTGCCATCCTCTTTGAGACATATCCAGCAAACTTAGTGCAGCTGAAGGCTGCATTTTATTTCTCCTTTTATACGGTTGATAGAGCCCTTTTGCTGTGCCTCAGGTGTTCCTTAATCATAATCACTTATCTTTGCACCTGAGCATGAATTCTATAAACTCTGTCAAAATTCCTCCTAATGTGTTAATGCCCTTTTTCTTTTAAAATCATAGTTAGTGTGAATACACTGAGTAAATTACTTAAGATATTAATATTTTTCTGGTTAAACTTGCAAGCATTGCTTTCTCAGTTTGTTACTACAGATTTCCTCCAGTTTAAAAGATGATAATGGGGAGCAATATTTCTCTCTCACTTTTTTTCCCAGGGGATAGTTTAAATTATGAAGAAACAAGTAATATGCTGCAGTTGAAATTCTGAAAATAGAGGTTTTTACTACTCTATTTTTCCAAATGTAGTGCTTAATTCCTTAAAAGAGTCATGTCCTGGAGATTATGAAAAAATACACACTTTGCAGATGCAAACAAACACACTTATTCTTCCATCTGAACTATCTGGCATTTGTCTGAAAAATTCATTTTACTGAATTTGTCAAAGGGCAAAGATTTTGTTTTATTGTAAAAAAATAAGCCTCTGCATACAAGCTACCAAAGTGGAATCTTAAAAACGATGAAGTTATGATGACAGTATGTTCCTGCTCCTCAGCAAGGGGAACATAATTTTGCAGACAATTATTTGGAAAGAAATTGGACCTCTAATTTTTAGACAATATCTTTGTTTGTTCAGAAGCAATGTCACTGACTAGTCCGTGTAAAGAAGGTTTAACGCAACATCTCAAAAGTTCTGCCAACCTTATTTAAGGTTCTGGGCCTCAATCCAATGAACTTTCCCGGATTTGAAAAAACATTTTAGTCTAGACTTAACTGCAGTTGGTGACTAGCCATAGAAGAAATTGCTACTGTAGAAGAATAGAATTTTACAAGCAGTCCAATTCATACATAAGTTAAACCACAGGAAACCTCTTCTGTGTACTGAAAGGCTTTTAAGCATAGTTTTTAAGTAGAAATTTATATCCATGTTAGTTCTTTCTGACATGATGTATATTAGGAAAAGGGAGGTGTTGTTTCTTTCTTTGACTCAATATCTAAATATTATATGGTCTCTTCACAGCTGGGATTTTATTTAACCCTCTGAAATCTATCATTCAGGTAAATCAGAAAATCTGGGGCAGAGAAAGATACCACATAGTTTATGACATAGTTAGAGATAATAATACAAATTTATAGGGTTTCTAGAAATAATTTTGATGAAAGTGCTGTTAAGCAGCTTCTACTGAAATTGAATTTATGGACCTCTGTTTGAAAGCCATCTGTTTCCAAAATAAAACAAAATTGGAATCCAATAAGCGAGAGATAGTATTTTATCCAAAACACTTAAAGAAGTAAAGCATTTGAAATAAATTATAAGTACAAATACAAATTTTATATGTATATACACACACACACCAAATTCATAAACGCCCACTAGGAAAACCACATACTCCCTACCTTATAACCTGATGGATGTGAACTTCTCTTTGTAGATGGTCACAAAAACTCAGGTCTTGCTTTCATACCACTGATTCAAGAGAAGATCTGGTAATTCAAATTCACTCCTGCAAAGTCCACTTAATGATAGATTTACAGGGGTGATGAAGTGGGCATTTATGTTTGGCCAGTAGCTCAAGTCTGTTGGTGAAACCTGGAGTGTGAAAAGAGATGATGAATTTGAAACTTCCAAACCCATGGCAGCTCCAAGAGGCTGTCATTCCACTGGCATGAGGCTGCACAGGGGGACTGCCTGCAAATTTTGTCATGTATTGTTAATTTTAACTGTACTTATATTTAATCTTTCTGGCCTTTTCATAAAGACAGTCTGAGAAAACAGTGTTTCTGTGGAAGCTGCAAAGACCATGTGACAGACATGAGTGAGAACAGGGATGACTTTATCTCAAAATATTCTGTGATTTAAGCATTCAGTAAAGACTGTCAGAGAAAATTTTGTCCTCTCTCCCTCCTCTTTTGTGTCTATAATTAAGAAGCAATGATGTTAATAAGAGATATCTTATGCCAGCTATTGCATGTCTGAAAATCCACTAGCAGTTAATTACTTGTTCATTGCCTCAGTTGTATCTAATACAGTATTTGTAGTCAATGTATGCATGGATGAATAGCAAGTGCTAACTTAGTAATACATACAAGAATGATCAAACCACGTGTTCCCCCACAAGCCTAAAAACTTCCGTGAATTTGTTTTAAGAAGCATAGAAGTAAGAATACATCTTTAGATTCGCCATACTGCATAAAGATAAATCAAATATTCTTTCTGTGTTGACAATTAATACAACACATCTGGTTTAGCTTTGCAACTTCTAAGGTCTTCATTAGGTTTCTTCCTCCTATTAACAATTAAACTACCAAGGTCAAATTTAGGCACAGTTGTCTGGAAAAAGATTAATTTTCACTCACTGCTATAATACATATGGATGTATGTAACACATGCATCTGCATAGTTTTATAATAGGCAGGGAATATTAAAGTGATTCCAAGCAAAATATTTTTCATTAGAGTCCTGAACATTCTACTGCTTCCAAAAAGATCTCTGATATTGGTTTAAGGGAGATAAATTATATAGAAAAGAAATGCTCTTTACATTTTCTGAGTTCATAATAGAAATTTATAGTCCTGTTAAACACACCTTTGCTCTTCTGTTTAACAGCCTTGTATTTTGAAGGGAAAATCCTGAAGAGCAGGCTTGTGCAGGAAGTGAAGCATCACTGATAGACAGAAAGGTTTGTGGTCTCACCATCCTTATGAAATAAACAGGGACCAAGATCTTAACCTTCCTTGAAAATCTTACAGAAGTACTTCAGTCTTGGTCAATTAAAAAGCTCAATTTGTATTTGAATTTATCACACTTTTTATTTCATATGTATTTCAATTTTATTGCAGAAATCCAAAACGTTTAGTTTGGAAGAATATTAATGGACAATTTCAACAGTAAGTTCTTGTGTGACATTTCTGCTCAAAGCTCAAGTGAAGTTACAAAATCTACATTCATTTAAAATGGTTTTGTTTTCACAAACCAATGTTTTTGAACAAAAGAATATCCTTCAGAAACTCTTATTAAAAAAATCTATACTTCAATGAAGAATGAAAAAAAAATTAAATTTTTTAATCTTCTGGAGCAGTACTGCCTCTGTTCTTGTATCTGCACAATGGCATGTGACATATTATCAATTTATTTTACTGTAGTCCTCCTTCAAACAAGCTGTTTGCATTTTTCTCCACTGAAATTATTTATTTGTGCTTAAGTGATCAATAGCTGGGTTTTCAACTTCATAGTAGCCTCTATTGTAAACTAGTGCTTTGCTAAACATGCTTTTTTTGCAGCTATGAAGTGTGAGGTTATACTTGTGCTATTCATCTGCAAACACCAGTCTTAGTTCCTAAGTCTTTGTCCCTAAATATTTTGCTGTACTAATGTACATTGTGATGAGATAGAACAGTCCTGTCTCTTGTGACCATTATGCTCACTCTGTGCATTGTGAGTGGCAGAGTTACCTTCACAGCTGTATTTTTGAAATACAAAAATTAACCTGGGCATATGCTGAAGGAGAAAGATTAGTGAAGATATATTGGTGTATTCCTTTTTTGAGCTCCCAATATGAAAAAAGCCCTCCCAGATAACCACAGCACTCTGAAACCACATGAAGTTCCTGAGTTGCCAAGTAAATCTGCTGCAAGTTAAAGGAACTACTAAGGTTATTTTAAATTCTACTGCTGTTGCTGTTACCACTGCCTGGAGTTTCCACCAGAGATGTACAGAGTATAACTACTTGATGAAGTTCACTCTAAAAGGATTCTGGAAAAGGATTAGGACGTATCTCTGACTAGCCAAGTAGAGGAGGGTATGCAAAGAAAACAGTCTGCAGCCAAAGAGGAGCAATGGATTTTTCACTGCAATACTAACACAAGAAGCTGATGAGCTGCTCTGGGCTCATCAGTCTATTCCCTTATGTGAACCCATGTCCCAAGGGATAATAGTAATTTCTGCCTTGTCAAATTCTCCCATTTCTCCTGATTATCCTTGCACCACTGATTCAGTCATCTGACATTCTGTTGCAGATTAATTCCCCCCTCGTGGTTTTTTTTTTTTTTTTTTTTTTTTTTTTTTTTTTTTTTTTATATTATTGTTATTTTTATGGAGACAGGGTATGGCTTCAATACAGAAATGCATGTTACAGTTTTAGGAGGTCCCTTTACAGCTGAATGCTTTCATATGAGCAGAAGGGAAAGGTAAATAGGATGGAGACAAATGAAAGGAGGTGAGTGGGAGAGTGAAAGTATTGGAGAAATTATTTTCTGGATAAAACGTCAAGAGGATAGGAATGTGGAAATTTGCTCAGGTTGTGTCACTCCCAAGGGACTCCATGAAAGGATTAAGTCACCTGCAAATAACAGGTGAGTGATCTGTCCCTGTGAAAGGAGCACACAAAAATGTTGAACTTTCCTCAGGTCTACGTATGATTTCTCATTTCCTCTTCTCAGTCAAAGGTGAGCGATATGAATTACAAAATCAAAAAACCTGTAGGCAATAATACATCTTAAAAACCCACAGCAATTCACTGGTACTAATCATTGAGGAGAGTAAGGCACAAAGAAGAAGGTGAAGCATGGATTTTTATGTTCCTCTCTCCAGTAGTATCCAAAAAGCCCAAGACTTATGATGTATGTAAGAGCTGAAGAAAGCCTGAAAAACTGAACAGCCTCATAGATTACTGAGAGAGCTGGGGTTGTTGAGCCCTGAAGAAGGCTCCAGGGAGATCATATTGCAGCCTTTCAATATATAAACAGGGATTATGGGAAAGGTGGAGACTTTTTACCCTGCCTGTAGTAACAGGACAAGGGACAGTGGTTTTGAACAGAAAGAGGGTAGATTTTGATTGAATGGATGAATGAATTCTTTTATGGTGAGGGTGTAAGACACTGGAACAGGTTGTCCAGAGAGTAAGTGCCCCATCACTGTAACTGTTTAAGGTCAGTTTGCAGGGGCAACCATTGAGCAACAGGAAATATGTTCCTGCCTTTCTGCTTCTGTTATTCCATGATTCTGTGATGATTTGAATGTTGTACAGAACCATATTTGGCTATAAAAATACAGCTGAATTATTCTGGTGTCTGTAGCACTCATAATAATCATAGAATCATAAAAATATTTGGGTTGGAAGGGACCTTTAAAGATCACCTAGTCCAGCTCCTAGTGAGCAGGGATATCTTCAACTAGATCAGGTTGATCAGAAACCAGCAAATCTGACCTTGAATGTTTCAAAATTTCCAGGATAGGCGATGCAACCAATGTTTCAGGACTTTGAGCACAGCAGAAATCAAATGAAAGATGAGATTCCCTTTGAAGGCATTAGCTATACATTGGAACTTACTGCATATTTTTCTTTCATGTTGATAGTATGCAAGCAGAAAAATACCAGATGTGTTAGCGGGCTATGTCTCCTATAGTACAGTTTTAAATCTTTGTTGTGTAAAATCTTCACTTTATGTAACAAAATTTTTCACCCCTTAGAGGAATCCAAGTGTATATATCAGAGAAGACATTTAAGGATCACCAAGTGTTAGTCCCATAAACTCCAGAGAGAAAGTGAGCCTGCAGCCCATCTTTTGAACTTTGAACCTTCTTCTTTTGTAGTGAAATAGTTTAAATCCAAAAAGAATTTTTTAAAACAATTATGTATTTTAGTCTTTCTTAAGACATGTTATTTAGATAAATTAGAGGAGAAACAGGTGCTCATTTTACAGAATATTTGGTGAAGATACCATTATTTATATTAATAAAAAGTCAAAGTTAATTTTATTTAAAAGTTTAATATTGGAAGTTATCATCTCACTAAAAGGAAAGTAGTTTTTACAACTTGTCACGTTGCATAAAGATTTCATCTAAAAATAATTAAGAAGAATAAACAGCAGCACCAAAAAGTGATAGGATTGTTTACTTGCAACGTACAGTAGATGAGAAGATTAGGATAATGAATCTATTTATATGAAAATGTAAAATTAACAGCCAAGTTTAATGTCTCATATAGGAAACTTTAACAGATATGCGGAGCTTGAGGTTTGCATTGGCTCTCCATATTTTGGAATCCTTCTGTAATTCATAATACTTTTCTGTAATCATCCCATGTCAACTACATGCACCATGTCGTCTCAACTAAGTCATGCACAGTATTGGGAGTGGAAATATTTAAGTTATTAAACTGCCTGGAATAAAGTATTCCATATATTAGGAGCACTGAGATTTCTCAATGAAACAGTGAAAGTGTATAGTCCTGAAGTGAATGCAAGAGGGCAGTGTGAGATATTAATTGTGAGAGATCCTCTAAGGACATAGACTATAATAATTCCTGCAGTGAGTCTGAGATGTCAAATCCTGTCGGCAGCAGCCACATGCTGGCAGTTTTAGAAAATTTCTAAGGCAGTGTAGCATATTGGCCCCAGAGAAGATGGTAGGGGAGGAGCCCTTTGCAGTTTTTTGGGGCCTACTGGAACTTCATGCCTTCTTCAGTTAATACGAAAGGTTGACTTAATGTTCTTCAGCTATGATTCTGAATTATTAAATTATAATTATGACTTTATTATTACGATGTTATTTCATTTCTTAGAGAGGTATTGTTTCTCAAACATGAGGAGCCAAAGCCATGCTCACTACGAAGGTACTGAAGATGCCTGATAAAAGTGATGTGTTTGCTTCAAGCTAGTGATTTGACTGACATTTCTCTTAAAATAAATTCAGTTTAATGTATATTTAGAAAGAAATGTAAATACTTTATGTTATGCATGAAGAACAGTCTCAGTAATGTCTACTTTTCCAGTTATCCCACTTCCCAATGGGAGCTGGGTATGTATTTCTTTGAACAGAAATGAAAAATATTCCTACTTATGTATGATTTTCCTGAATCTGAATATGTTTATAAATACATACTTATAAGGGAAATTTATACAGTACTCACAGAGGCACATAATTTATTAAAAAAAATTTAATATTATTTATGAAGTTCAGGAACAGCTTGAAGCCGCCTGTCATTATTAAAGTAATTGCAATACTTAAGTACATAATAAGGCAATGTTTCAATGTCAGAAACAATAATCAAAAGATAAAATATGCCCAACTCAGGGAAATTTTGAGTACATCCTTTACATGCTCCTGGCTCTTGCTTTTTTTCTTGCCAAGGTCTCACATTGTTACTGTATTACTTCCTGTAATACAGTAGCATATTTTTGTAACTGGTCATCTCAGGAGAATTCAGTTATATTTACATTCATACTGCTTAATTGCTCATAGATATAAAGATAAAGAAAGGCTGTGCCTGTAAGACGCAGACTCAAACAGCGAGAAGCACAGACCTCAAGGAAATGCAGAGGGGCATTTTGTGCCTCAGGGAGGGAGAGACAAAAAGAACAACTCATTCAACAGGAAATGTGCTTACAGCAATACTCTGAGAAAGATGTCATCCGCTGCTGATGTGGGATAGGAATAGTTTGCTGCCTTAATGGCTTGCATTGTTTGCAAGGACACATTCCTATTTGTGCTACAACTGAATGATCTGAGAGCTCCAATTTTTGCAGCTCTGCTTCTCCCCGTGTACCTGGCTTTTAATGATGCCCTAAGAATGATTCCTGACTATATATTACCCAGAAAAGATCATGGCATGCCCTCCATATAGGACCTGCTCTGTCATCAACAGTGAAATATAAGAGTACAACAGCAGTGGTTATTATTTGGGGGAAATTCACAGTATGAATGATTAGATTTTCTTTTGACATTTTAATCATCATAAAGGCTCATTGCTGCTTTGTTGCACTGGAACCTTTGTGAATTGGATAATAAATACATGTCATATATTTGAAGGATGACTTCTTTCCCTGAAATGAGTTAAGCTTGACTAAATGTTGAAAATGCTACAATTCTATGAATTGGCAAATAAGTTGATTTCTTAGAAGTAGTCTTAGAGTGTATGGGACATATCTTTTAAAATACCCTACAGCAGTTACAGTAAAACAAAGGCTGTGTACTTTCTAGAAACCTAACTGCTAATGGACAGTTTATTTGAACAGGTAATTAATTAGTATTGTAACTAATTTAAGATATTGTTTTGGGTACTGACTTTATCCCAGTACAGTTTAAATGTATTTCAGAGCAACTTGCAGTAGATTTGGATAATATCCTTTCAATCAGCATCTAATTGGCAGGAAAAAAGATTATATTATACAAGTAGTTCTCAAAATTTTGATTGCTTCCAAGTGTTCTAAAATACCTGAATAGCTCTGCAAGACATTGCACAGTGTAAATAATCCCATTCAAGCTATTCAGACTCATGAACTAGCTAGATTTAACTTTCAGACATTGCTAACAAACTACCTTATGAAAGTCACGTAGAAAAAGGTTCTCAGTACCTCAGTTCTGTGTATCATTAGATACTTTTTTGAGATTCAGGCTTAGGTTCAGGCTACTACTTTGTAGGTAGTCTTGTCTTATGAATTGCTTGTCTACAAGCGCTGTTAAAGAAATTTGGACTCTATATCCTAATAACAACCCAGACATTATTTCCAAAAGTTGACATTTGCTATGAGCAATTTTAATACATCTAGTTGTTTCTGTACCGTATCTAATTTTTTTAATATCCTAATAAATGTGTCTAGTTTGCAAAAATATGTACATAACATATGTCTTTTCTATTTGCTCATCTGAAACAGTTTTAGCACAAATTAATACATAAATAGTGACTATTATTAATGTTGGCATTAGTCTGGAATAATTTGTTATACCCACTCATCTTTATTTCACATACTGATCATGTTGAAAATCAGCTAAGCATGTGAAATTGCAAACGACAAAATAGAAGCATTTGCAAGTCTGTCCACTTCTGCTTATAAATTAACTGTTTTAATCTTCAAAAAATAAAGGCCACATGATATTGAAGCCAACAATATGAATCTAGCCATCAGAAATTTGTCATGTCAGCAAATAGAGAATTTTGTTGTACCAAAATTTCACAAAAGTGGGTCCCATGATAGAGCAGCTATAGGGATGTGTACTCATTTCTGTTGTAGCTGCTTTGCACACATTGATTTGCTCACACAATGTTGCTGTTACAGTATGTGGGTTGGTGTTCGTAAAACAAGAGAAGCAGCTACAAAAAATGTAGCTGAATTTGTTCTAGGTCATTTATGAAGTTAGTAGCAGAGGTGGGACTAGAAGTCAAACATTTTCATAATTGTGCTCCAGACTTATCAGTTCAAAAATCCTGTCTAGGTGATAATATCCACCTTACATTTCAATGCCTTTCCTAAAGGGCACTAAACTCCAAGCTTGATTAATGGTGACACATTACTTTCTGTGACAGGAACATAAGCTCTGAATGAACAATTATTTAAATGTTCTCAGCTGAGAATCATGCCCTCATCATCCATGCTTGATGTACAAACATGGTCTCCTGACTGACTACGCTTTTGTCCATCTGTTTGGATGGCATAATGCCTGTTCTCAAGTAGGTCAAAACCTTGCCGTAGGGCATGTGTGCCAGGCAACAATGGCTTTCAGTGGAAGACTGCATAACCCTGAAAGTCTTCAGTTTTGCAGGAAGTCCTTCCTTTGGTGTAGGATTCCATCGGTAGCTCCTCAGGTATATACACTCATCCTCAGGTATCTGAACAATAGTGGGAGAAAGGAAGGAATGGACTAATAGGATGGAAATGAGGGGATAAAGAATCTTCAGTTTTATCTTCCAGGAGCTCTGAGAAAAACAGTACGATTTCAGTGTTTTAAAGGGTGGAGCCCACCAGGCCAAAGGGAGAATGTGGTGTGGTCTCTGTTGTATTAGGCTTCTCTGTCTATTTCTGCTACATATATTCAGTCCCTTGAGGCTGAAAAATGGGGAACTTGGTCAATGCACAGACCTCAGATTTCTCAAGATTACTTACTGTATGAAGTATCACATGGAGAGCAAACTGTCTTAAAATAATTTTCGTTCATATATACATGGTTTTAATTATTCTGACCTAAATACTTGCCTTGTTTATATCTGGTGCATAAAAAAGGAGCATATAAAATGTAGTAATGGAACTGCTATGGCTTGGTCATTGTTTAAATGCTTATTTATAGGCAGCAACATACAATCTCTTTTCAGGAGATTGTAAAATATCTTATATATAGGTGTCAACACTGGTCTTCTCTCAATAGAGTGACAGGAGTCAGATGATCTGAACCAATGGCCACTGTACTCTTCAAAATATAAACTAAGCTCTTTTAGGTCATAATAAATAATGATAAAAATTTTCCGTTACAAAATATTTTAGAAGCTATAATGTGTATTTTATTTTTAGCTAGTATATACTAGCATAGCAATATAAGCACAAAAATAGTTAAAGCTGTGGTTCAGTTTCAATGGTTCAGTACCCTGAAAGTCATTAGAAGGATTTAAACTGGGCATCGTCCAATTTTTTCCCCTACAATTGAAGATCTTCAAGGTTATTTCAGTAGGTATTGCCTGAAATTGATACTTATATTCATGCACTTGCTGGAAAAAAAAACAACCCAAAAACCAACTGACACATTAAAAGCTTCTGGAATTCAAATACTGCAGAAAACTCCGTACAGGTTACAGTGCGCTTATTCCATGAAATACAAGAGAATAAGCAAGGTGCCCTCTAGTGTAAAAGTCTTAGCAATGCCTATTCATAGGGTATATTTCATGTATATATATATATATGTAATCATCCACTCTGTTTTTGAACTAGTGAGGTCATGGATAAAGCTGAACTTTTAAAATTCTACTGATAATTCGTAACTGATTTTTTCACTAGCACATTAGTCTGATTTATCGATGGTGAAAGCAAGTTCAGGCCCACCACCAGGAAAAATCAGACAAAACAAGTGTGAGCAGCTCAAAAGTAGTTTTAGTCATATGCTGTCCTAAATAAACGTTGGTTTCCACTATGGAGTACGACCAGTCCTTTTTTGAACAGTGTCAATCTTGGTTGCCTCTGCCAATTTGTTTTGTTTCTTCCTCTCCATGCTTGCTCCATGCACTGAAGTTTGCGCTGAAGTTGCCACTTTGAACTAGAATAGATGGGAAAAGTTTGAGAAGGGCCAACATCACCAAGGTTTCTGCTTAAGGTTCCTCACATACACTTTATGATGGGTCAGCTGTTCCGTTCTAGATATAATCCAATACACTCTTTTATTTAAATTGTCCCAGTTCTCAATATGAATCATGGATGCGTGTTTGTGTGTATCTTTAGGTGGGCAGTCCAGAGTGCTTAAACCAAGAGCCAAAGTCTCAACATTAGTTTCACAAGTCACCTTGCTCTGTAAAGCAATCCAGTACATCTGCAGGATAGCCTGGCACTCTCAAGGCAGCTGGTAGGAAATGTTAACACCTCAGATATTTCTGTGCACACTTGTGACTAAGTGCTTCTCAGAGTTATTCAGGACATGGTTATCTTCTGAGATTATGGGCTCTTGTTTAGTAGTCTAAAAGTTAGAATAGGAGATTTGGGGTACTAGTTCTTCTCAGCTTGGATCCACAACTCTGTCACCCTAAATGAATGACCTAGCCACAGTCTGCAAGCAGCTACCAGCTGTTGCAGTGTTTCACCACCCTCATAGTAAAGAATTTCTTCCTAATACCTAATCTAAACTTACCCTCTTTCAAGTTAAGGTCATTCCCCCTTGCCCTGTCACTATATACCCTTGTGAAAAGTTCCACTCCAGCTCTTTTCTAGGTCCCATTAGGTACTGAAAGGCTAAGACCTCCCAGAGCCTTCTCTTTCCAAGGGTGAACAGCCCCATTGCTCTCAGCCTGTCTTCATAAGAGAGGTATCCAGCTCTGTGGTTAATTTAATGACCTCCTCTGGAATTGTTCAACAGGATGTATGTAGCCTTTTACCCATGATGTACAAGAAGAATCTTTTTTTATTAACCTCGATGTCCTTGGCCAGATTTACTTCTGCCAGTGCTTTAGCTCTCCTAAGTAACTCCCTGGCTGTTCAGCCAATTTATCTGTATTCCTTCCAGGCTAACTTCCCCTGTTTCCTCCCTCTGTAAGCTACCTGTTCATCTTTAAGTTTTTCCAGGAGCTTCCCTGTGGTCCATTTTGGAGGGATATATTGTTCTTGAGTCCAGTGGAGACAATCTTTGAGTATTAATATTATTATAGTGTATTGTTCCATATACCTCAGCTACATCTAAATATTCTTCAGGGACCTGCCTTCCAATAATGGGAAAAAAGGACTAGGTAGTGCTGAGTCCTTGGAACGCATCACAATATACCTCCATGAAACAGTAAACTGTCAGAGAATCAAAATCAATTCAGAGTTATATGAACAATTTCCCTAATGGTTGTTTAGAGCTGCTTCAAGACCACTTGTCAAGCTTGAAGGTACATGCAGGGGTTTGAATATTCTTAGAGCAGTTTAGAAGGACTTTACAAAATACTTTTTTGTCTGCTTTCTCTTGCCACATCCCAGAAATAACTGGCAGCCTCCAGAGAAGTTTGAACAGTTGTGCTCAAAACATTAGACCAAACGTTTCTTACTAAAATTCATGAATGTGCACTGCTGATGTCTCAGGGTACATTAGCAATGATGGTCTTTTCCACCCAGGGAATTTTTATGATGGACCATAGGAAATGAAGCAGCCTACTCTGAAGCACTAAGGGAGAGTTTTTTTCTCCCTCTGCTGACCTAATAAATGATGGTGTACAATAGAGTTCCACATTTCATCAGAGCCTTCTGTAGGCTTATCTCTCCTACAACTTTAGACCACCCCCATTTAAGCATATAATTCATTTAAATTACATAGTATGGAGGTCAGTCTGCAGAGGAAGAACTACAGAGAAAACTCCAGGAAAACTAGCTGGATAAATGTTATGTTAGGGACTATGAATAATCCCCTATTATTTTCTTCCTTGATTTAATCCTTTCAGTGGTAGCATTATAATAAGGGTCACTTACGGTTTGCCTTGCACTCATGTTATTAATACTAGGAAGGAGAGAGTCATTTTACAGATCTTACAACTTCCCAGTCAGCAGGTCTGTATTTAGGGATGCTATTCTGAGATACCTAATTTCCTGTGCGCTCTGTGAAGCCTTTGGTGCCTTAGTACAGGGTTTTGGATTCCACCCCAGTGACCAGATGCTTCCAGGTTACTTACAAAAGCTCCTGACACTTTTTTCATGTCTAGACATTAAACCAGAGACTTAGTCACTGTTCAACTCCAAAGGTGTTTTGTCCAGTCACATGAGGTAGCTGGATGTGGAGAAACAATGTGGTGAAGAACACTCTGATGAGACAAATTAGACAATTTTTACATGAGGAAACAAAAAACTTATAGAGTATTTATTTGGCTTTATAAAACTCTTAGTCATAAAAATCAGAGTGGGATAGGTCAAATCCACATAACTATATGTATGTCAACCTTCATTTAAATGTATTATTAAGGACATTTAATAGGATTAATGCAGAGGCAACTTGAATTCAAGAGCAACTCCCTTCAAATTAAAAGCAGCTCAAATAATGTCAAAACTTTGCATAAAAATCTGAAGATACATGGTACAGGTTTTGATAACACCGTGGAAAACAACAGAAATTAATCACTATTAATAATATTTGTAGACAGTAGAGGAACCATTGCTTGTATCACAGGAAAATCAGTCAGGCTCCTGAAAGGTTTATGACTGTCAGGCTTAATCATTCCTGGATTCACTAGGTATGTGATAGATCTGATAAAATGTGATTTAGTCTCATGAAATTCTTTCAGGACAGGTTGCTGGTACTGAAAATCGAAAATATTTGATCTGTGGCAAAAGGAGCTCTTTATAGTAAAGGTCAAGTAGTAGTTGTTCTGAAAACTCTCCTACCAAGTGAAAAAACTCTTTTTGTTGGTGTTCAGTAGCTCTATAAAGTGGGGTGTCAGAGGGAATCATGCTGTGGTTATCAATAAGCAGCAACACGGACAAAACACCTCAAAAAGTAGGTTAAATAAGAACTCGGAGGAAAGAAGGTCTTTTATATGATCTTACTGCTACCATCCCTGCTACTTCTGTTGCCTTTCCACTTCTGTGCTAGAAGAAATAAACATTATAAGGTGAATCCCCATGTGATGCATTTTTGATTGCTATTTTATTATGTGCATCCCATTTTCAGCACATTTTTTACTTGCTGTTTATCTCTCAGCTAAATTTGGAAAGCTTTCTGCAGGCTGTTGTGTTGAATGAGCTGACTGCCTGAATAGACAAGTGATGTGATTTTGCACCAGTTAGGAGGGACTGTAAAGTAAGAGTGCTGTTCTCTGTCTTGCCAAGGCCCTCTCTGCCTATATTAAATCTCATTTCCTCATGTCATGTGAAAAGGCAAAACAAAAACAATCATCCATTCTCCAATTAATTCTCAGATTTAGAAGATAAACCATTTGGAATAAGGGAGGAAGGGGAGACACCCTATGCTCCAAAATGATGTAATCAGGACATTGCTAACAAGTAAGATTAGAAAGGGACTAGGACCATCAGCTACAGAGATCTGCCCATAGAACTCTTCTTGGGTACTGTGATGTGTCTGAGGTGGCTGAAACCACTTCATTTTAGAGACTTGGATTGAATATGTAAAATTTTGTGGTAAATTACTCTGCATTCTGATTTCTAAATAAAGAGATGTTCTTGCATTGTAATTCTAGTCTCAAATGTATACACAACTGTGCCAGATCAAGAGCGAAGCAAATGTGTATCTTGCATCCAAAATCTTGAGATTTCGCCTTTTTTTCTCTCAACCAAAATTAACCAAATGCTTATTTAAATTCCATGTACATTTTCAAAGTTGTCCAAGATTAAGCTCACAAAGACATTATTTCAGAAACTTTTGGCACAAAATGATTCTGCATTAAAAAATAAAACCAAATGAAACACAGTGCTGGAGAAGAGATGATGAACAGGAGGAAGTGAAAGAGAAGAAGGGCAGAGCTCTGAAGCACTTCAGCTGTGAGGATCTTGCCTGTGATACAAAAGGGAATCTGACATGTCTTTGCCTGCCTCTTTGGCTAAGTTTAAGGAGCTATGCTTTGAAGTCTATGCCTGATTCTAATGGGGATCCTTTGGGAACCTCCAAATCTTTTCCCTTTTGGTCATACATTAACCACCTTCTGAGAACATCCTCGTTTCTAGCCGTCACATTTTGAGAAATACATAATATACTGCTTTCTCAGTGTCTCATTTTAGATATTATTCCTGTGATGTTTCCTTTCCTAAGTGAAGTATATGGTAATATAAATGTCACAGGTTTATATAATATTGTTGCAATTCTACAGTACAATAGGAACAAAATGAAAACACATAACTTTCTAAAGGCGTCCATTGTGACTACCACTGGCAGATATCCAAAAATCCGGTAAAAGAAACTGCTACGTGATGCTAGCAGCTCATAACAAGCACACTCAAACCTTTGCATAAAATGTTCACTTTGAATATATGGCTTTTAAATCTGAAAGTAGTGCTGAAATTACTTCTCCCTGATTTTATTTTTTTTTTCTGGAGAATATTTCCTAGACCATTCTTGCTTTTAATAGATGAGTTTACTAACAGGAATGTTCAGTGATAAGAGGAATTTTATTAGTTATGCAAAGTGAATTTTGTAATTATAATTGTGAATGATATCAGAAATTGCTTTATGTTATGTAAAGATGTAAATGAGTCCAGTTAAGGGACCAGGGATGTCAGATGAGAATACTCATACATTTCCAGAAAAACAACAAACAAGAGTTGTTCATAAAATAATTAGAACACCCACCATATTAAATAAATACTGAATAAAACACTTTTCACAGATTTACAAGACAGCAGTAGAGATATGGTAAGTGAATAATGTTCATTGTGTATTAGTCGCCCTGCTGCAATAATTATTATTACTAATAATAGCTGTTTGGACCCAGAATTTGGGTAAATTTATTCATGTCGTCATCAAATAAAAGTCCTCAATTAGGCAGAGACTTGGAAAGAGTCATTAGGAATTGTTGACTAAGCAGAGTTAGGACTTTCTGGAGACATGAGCCATGTCTTTCATAATCACTTCAATAGCAAGGGCCACCCTAAAATCACAGGAGAGGTTTTGTCATTTTCCCTGTGTGGTAATTGTAGGATTTCTCTTGTCTTCTCTGGCCTTTGTCTCTAAGAGCTGTTCACAAGATCTCACAGGATAAAATTGATAGCAGTAGTCTGAGACTTGAAAAGATCCAGCTCTCCATCACACTGATCTTCTAACCAGCCATCATGATGAGGAGCAGTGTAACTTCTCATTGCATCATATTTAAACCAGCATCCCAAGTGATGTTTAAGGGTTGACATTTTCCTGTGCATCATGATTGCACACAGCAATCCACACACAGTCTACCAGCTCTAGAGGAGTAGACCTTTCTAAATACCTGATTAGTTTATCCCTGTAAAATACAATTCCAGACTGAGGAATGAAAGTGAGAAGATGTATGAATGAAGGAGAATGGTTCATGGAAGTTTTATTTTCAGCAGTAGAAAAATAACTTCCTTTTTCTGCTTGCCTGCTTGTTTTTTAACCCTACAGAAAACATTGTATAAAATTAGAGCCTTAGTTTTAAAGATGGGCCTGAATTTGATTTCAAGAATATAGTTTGCTGATAAAACAAGGTTTGTATTTTGTAGTACAGCTTCAGACTATTCCATATTTCTGCTATTAGAAAACCCCCACATGTTCGGTTTCCACTGTTCATCAAAATTATGAGAGAAAACATAATGGTTTTTGTTAGCATGGAGCTTCCTGCTCCTCTTTGCTCCCTGTTTAATTGGTTGCCTTTTCTCCCCAGCTGCTTAAGAGATTGTTCTGTCCCTGTGGCTTTGCTCTCCGAGGCTTCACACTCTGACTTGCTCTCTGCAGTTGTCTCCTCTGCGGCTTCATTCTGCATGTGAGCCAGAGCAAACTGCCATTGACAAATCTCTGAACACTGGGAGCTGGGATTTTTGTATTTTCCTCTCGCTGTGCCTGCATGTGGAAAAGCAAGAAAACAAGGATGGGGGAGCATATCTGTTTGATGTTTATTCTGTTTCCCTCTCTATCCTGTCTAAATGATGATACATATTGTGCTTATATGTGCCTAAAGCATAGCATAATCAGGGTACAGACAGTAGCACTGTACTGAAAGTAAATAAATGAGACAAGAGTTTCTCTCAAAACCTTTTCAGTGATTTCCTTTAAAAGATTGCCATAAATCCCTATTTGCTTCATAAAAACTTCTGCTGCATATCTACAGCAAAGTTGCAGAAAGACTGTCTTAACACATTGCCAGAGGGTTTTTTCTGGCTGAGTCAAACCATATTCATAGAAGAAAATTAAAATTATAATCATATTGGGAGATTCTGTGATCCATGCTAAAAGGAATTACATTTAAACTTAACATTTATTTGAGACAAAACTATTTCTACTCTTGGTATTTTTATTGATAGTATATTTCAAGAGAAATGCATTTAACTTAATTTCATAGAACATGGTTGCCTAAATTTATTGAGATGCAAAAAACATCCTGTGTGCTTGTTTAAAGCTTTCTTATTGCTAATATATTTAATTTAAGATGAAAAATTACGCCAAACCTGCCTATAAAATAGAATTCCTGCTTCAAGTTTTTGCTTACCAATAAACATCTTTCTCAGACATGAGCCATCATAATCTTAGGGGAAGACTGGTTACAAGCATACCAGGAAAATTTAACTATATAAACTGTCATCAATTAAGGCAGGGTATGACAGCTAATTATTATTTCTTGGAGTAATCTTTGTATTTCAGTAGTGCAAAACAACTCCACTGTGCGGCTATACACATATCACAAGTGGTCTTGCCCTGGGCTCAGTATTCTGCCAGTCCTCTGTTTAATATCTTTATCGATGATTCAGATGAGGGGATTGAGTGCACCCTTAATAAATTTGGGTAAACAACAGTAACTTGGGCCAGTGTGTTGATCTGGTGGAGGGCAGAAGGCTCTGCAGAGAGATCTGAACAGGCTGGATCAATGGGCCAAAGCCAGCTGGATGAAGCACAACAAGGTCAAATGCTGGGTGCTACACTTGGGTCACAAAAACCCCATGCAGCACTACAGGCTTGGGGAACAGTGGCTGGAAAGTGCTCAAGGGATAAAGTAGCTGGGGGTGCTGGCCAGCAGTGGCTGAACAGGAGCCAGCCTGTGCCCAGGTGGCCAAGAAGGCCACTGGCATCCTGGCCAGTATCAGCAATAGTGTGGCCAGCAGGAGTAAGTGAGGCTGCATCATGAAATCTGTGTTCAGTTTTGGGTCCATCACTAAAAAAATGACTTCCAGGTGCTGGAGTGCGTCCAGCGAATTACAACAGAGCTGGTGAAGGATTTGGAGCACAAGTCTGGTGAGGAGCAGCTGAGGAAACTGGGGCTGTTCAGAGTGGAGAAAAGGAGGCTCAGGGGAGACTTTATTGCTGTCTACAATGACCTGAAAGGAGGCTGCAGCCAGGTGGGGGTTGGCCTCTTCTCCCAGGCAACCTGCAGCAGGACAAGAGGAAACAGCATCAAGTTGCCCCAAGGGAGTTTCAGTCTGGCTATTAAGAAATCTTCTTCACTGAAAGAGTCATCAAGCATTAGAATAGGCTTTTCAGAGAAGTGGTGGAGTCACCATCCCTGGAAGTGTTCAAAAAATGAGTAGTTGTGGCACTTTATTATATGATTTAATGGCATGGTGTTACTCATTCAAAGGTTGGACTCAATAATCATGGAGGTCTTTTCCAAGCCTAATGATTCTATGATTCTATATGTAACATGAAGACAAGGGATTAAATATTAACTCTGAATCTCTCCACCTCAAACTGTAACTTTGAATTCTTATTTAGAAGACTTAATAATTTATCCATTGAGGAATTCCCATTTTACTGCTTACACCTACTATGAATCAGAATTAATTTGAATTATAGTCTCAATGTGCATTTAGATGTTGAACATCTATAGATGGACTTGGACACAGCTCTGCTGTGAATGGGGAAAAAGTTTAGATCTTATGGTGGTGGGAGTGGCCGTTCAGTGTGAAGCTTCAACCTGACTTGAATTCCTGATTCCTATAACATGGTTTCACTGAGCTTGCAGCACTTAAGTTTACAAAAGGGTTGTATGATTTCTAACTTGGTAAATCTGGAACCCAGGGTGAAGCAGCTACAGAGACCGGCAGGATTTGCACAGCATCAGGTTGATGGTGTGGCAGGGATGTGAAGCCCCATTTCTCTTCCCCTGTATTTTTGCACGCTGTAGCTACAGTGTTGGAAATTCTCCTGCCAGTTGAGCTCTCTTGATACTAGAATTGAGAGCTAAGGAAACCAGCCACCTGCAGCATTAATTACTGAGACATTTACAGCAACTCAAAAAGCTTCCTTAGCTTCCTGGTCCGCGTCAATCCTGTAATTTCAAATAATTATTGGGTCATTCTGTTCTCTGAAACAGCCATCTTAGAACTAACGAAGACTTTAAGTTATCTGAAATTTGAGTCACTGCAACTCATTAGTCATCCTGACTATTATTGATCAGAAAAAGATGTTGTAGTAAGCTTACCTGGCATCCAATTTCTTTCAAAAAGAAAGGCTGAGCCACCTGAGGCCAATTCGCTCCCTAGCAGGAGGGAGAGCAAAACTGTAGGTGAACACAATAGCAGCAGCCTGTGGCATCAGAGGCAGTTCACAGCTCTGGCACATGCTTGGGGCAAAATTGCTTTCCTGGGGTCACGGAGCACTGGTTGTGCTTTGTGTTCAAGCGAGCATTTGTAAGGCTGTATAATCGTTTCACATGCTGGCATCTCTTGGATACTTTCTTTGCAGGGAGAGGGGACAGGTACAAAAAAGAGTGTGTACAATGAATAGAGCATTCTGGAGCAATTTCTTGCAATATTAACTTAAACTGTGTTTCTCGTTAGGCAGGGTCCACTGAGGATCAGATTGCATATTTTCTGTGAGCTGATGCAAGTTACAACCATGACACTACAAAAGATGTAGAAAGAGGCTTTTCTCTGTTTTATTTTTGCTCGATTACTTAGCTCAGGAATGAAAGGGCATCTCTTTCTCTTTATTTTTTATGAGGGGACCAAAGAGAATGGTACAAATCTGGTTCTAGGGAACTGTTTCTTCAGCCTGTGTCTGGGGAGAGAGGTTGCAGCTCTGCCTTTTCTTCAGCAGGCTTCACACATGCCTACTGCTCTTGGCACTGGAGATGCTATGAAGAAAATTGTAGGTGATTCTTGGCAGCATCAGAAGGGGAAGATATTGGTCTCTGGACTTCTGATGACCAGTCTCTGTCCTTGCAACTGCTTGTAAATCCTAGGAGAAGGAGATGGTCCTGTGTTGAACCCTTCCTGCCAGCTCAAGGGGAGAAGTTCGGTGTCTCGTGTCAGTAAGGAAAGGTGATTACATGGGGGGAGGTGGATGAGGGACAGGAGTGTCTTTTAAAGGCAATTGCTCCTGTAAGTGCCCTTATCTCCCTTATCTCTAGCTTCCCCACTTACTGTCTAGAGTACTTCTACTTCTGACTACTAAGGCAGTATTTTATTCTTGTATTTGACCTTTTGATTTTGCCCAATACCTACTTGCAATGTCATGCAATATTATTTTCTGTTTAGCCTGGTTTTTCATAGCACTTTAGCAAAATGAAGACTTTCTGCTGTGAAGATATGATTGCTACAGTATCTGTTACAAATTACAGTTCAAGTTTATTTGTTGATAAAAGAGTTTTTCATATGACTAAGGGCAGTTCAGGTCATATGAAGAAATTTTTTTTCAAGGAAAACAATTATCAACATCTGCAAATGTTGTTAAGTTAATGAAAATGGTCTAAGATCAATAAATATTACATACCTCTCATTGCACCAGAAGTTCAGGTTTCAGAGATGTTTGCACAATTCCCACCAAAGCAGGTCCTTTTCATCAAAAGCAGAACATTACCAGTCTATTAATATTTTACTTTACTCTGGGTGTTTTTATTTATCTGTCCCTATGAGAAACACACAACTTTATTGGATTTATGCTAACCTTGTTCCCACAGGACTCTGACATGTAATGACCTTATATTTCCCAAGTGAGGAAACAAAATGAAGAGAGATCAAAAACATGGGTTTGACAATTCTGCTTACCCTGTAGAGTCCCTGAACTCCGGGAATGACCCTATTGCTGCCTGTGAAGGTTTTACATGGAGCAAACTGCAGCTGTTACAGACTTGAAGAGTGTGTCTAAATCTGTCTGGAGCCCATCTGAGCCAGCTCCTCAGTGATGGGTTCAAAGAGAGCATAGGAAATTAACTCCGTGCTCCCCACACCCAGTCTCACACGCTGAGACCAGGAGTTCTGTTTCTATCAGGAGTTCTGTAGGTGTCCCCTGTAGCTCATGGAAGGTGTGGGGTGAAGCTCCCCAGGACACACCAGAGCTCTGGAGCCGTATCTCCTCATGGAGCAGGCAGCGGCAGCTCCACACACCCAGCACCCTGACACCCACTGCCACTGCTGCGGAACTGCTGTTGGGCTCCCTTGGCTTCACAGAAATTTGCCATGGTGAACATCATCTTGGGAAACAAGGCTCAAGACCCCTTTTATGTGACCTTGGCTGGACTGGCAGGAGGTCACTGGCCAGAGACTACATGTTTAAATCACATGTTCCCAAGGAAATTGGTCTCTTTCAGGTGTTTTTCTTCATTGTTTACTAGCCAAAACGTTTTATTATGCAGGCTTTGGCATCGTATCATTGAAAATATTTGCATAGGTAAAATTGAGTTGAACCTCTTACAGTTTCTCGTCATTTTCTCGTTAGGCACAATAAAGTTGGATTTTTAAAGAAAGAGCACCATCTTGTGGACATACGTATTCCACTGTGCAGAGCAGCCAAAATCCCGTTAAAAGCCACATAGTTAAACTTGGACACTGCATATTTCGGCAGCTATAGTCTCCATAAATTTACTTCTGAAAATTAAGGAAATCAGAAAAAAATCAAAGATGAGGTAACATATTCCTTTTCTAATATCATAACAATTCATGAGGACTGATTTGGAAGCATAAAATTAATTTCAGATCTTATTGAAGTAGATAAATGATAAGATTAAGTAAGGTGATACTTCTATACATACTTCAGAATGAAAAAGTGACAAAACTACATTGGAGGCTAATTCCTGAGGTTTATGATTCCTGTAGAAACTATTTTAGACTGTAAGTTTAGCTATACAATTTCATATAATTGTTCACTAGACCGAAACAGTGGCTTTTAAAGGGAAGACACAGTACGGTCCTCTGCAGTAGAGAAAGCTATTACAGCCTGCATTTACACCTGTAGTGCCTTTGTTGTACAGCAATCACTTCTATACTAGATGTTATTATGATGTACGTGAATTGCAGTTTTCTTAGACCTTCTGTTCTCTTTGATGTTTGTGTGTACCTTTCTGTACCAGCTTTGTTTCATGCTTCGTTTTCCAGAGTCATTAAGCCATAAATGTCAAATCTAAGTCATAAAAATGTCAGATAGAACTGCTTCATTAAATGGAAATGAGGCAATAAATTTATGGAAACTAATCAGTTTACTCAAGGTATCACTCATTTACATAAAATCAAAATAAATCAGTACTAAAAATTCAACTTCTTTACTGTACTTCATTTTCATGTGTATCTGGCCCTCTCAGACCCTCCAGTGTAGGTGCTATGGCTCTGAACATAGAGATGTTGACATAGAGTAGCTGTTGAAATCAGGCCTGGTGTTGCATGTCCGTGATCAAGAGTGCACAACTGGCCCAGAAAAGATATCAGCATCCATCAGACAGCTGCATCATACTGACTTTGAGCATCTAGCATGTCAGAAACAAAGCCTTTGTGTAGGAGCAAAAATGTATCTTGCTTCAAAATTAAGTACAGGATTTCTTTTGTCTTCACTTAACCCCAGGAGAGATTGCCTTATGACAAATATGCTGTTGCACTGATATTATTTCAACATTTTATATATATGCATGTGTGCATACACAAATATATATAATACAGATGCATATTTTCAGTTATGTGTAGATACGTATGTGCAGAATAATTTCCAAAAGTTGATTCAATGAGTAAGTGAACAGATTTATGTTTTTATGTCTCTTTCCGACATACAACACTTTGCAATAACTGTTTTTGTGGTGGAAATGCAGTTCAAAATGGATACAGCTTAATGGTTTACCAAAGTACTTAGAAATACTTTGTATTGCCAGAATGAACTTCATAACCACAAAAATAATTTTTATATTCCCATTAAATGTCCCAACCATCCTATACAGCCACTGATTGTCACTATAATTTCATGTCAAATGGTGTGTGTTTAAAGTAAGCACTGAATCAGACTGAAACACATACCTTGATATGTGAATCGCTCTTTAAAGAGAAAATTCCCTAAAAGGTTCCCTTTAAGCTTTTGAAGGAGTCAGACTATTTCTGAAGGCTTCCTGAAACACTTCAAACTGTAGTTCTCTTTGTAGAAAGTAGCTTGTTCTTACTATTGCTGAGGGTAGGCTAACATGACAGATCACAGTGATACCTTTGTTCCTATTCTGATATTTTGTCTGTGCTCTGCTAATGTCTGTGTATTTAGGCTAAAAGCATATATTAAAGCCCTAAAGTTTTAGCTCCAGTGAACACAGATCAAAATAAGCTCACACTGTATATTATATTCTCATCTGAAAGATCAGTAAGGGGGACCTTTCGACCAAATGTAACAGAAAAATACAAGTGCTGCCAAGCAGGGAAGACTGGACATCTAACAGTCTGGTATGCCCTTTAACCATACTTAGAGATATTTTTTTCCACAGAAAACACAACAAAAGTTGAGGGATGGTTTGACTATCAGTTTACAATAGAAATTACCTTTTCGTTGGTGGCGCTTTTTTTGCAGAGGTATTGTTTTGTTTTAAAACTTGGAAGTAAAGATAGAAATTAGCACTTGGGTAAGCTCTGATATTTTTTTTTCCAGAATTTAAAAAGAAATATTTTGTCATGCAATGCTAAATGTTCTTTGCATGAAGGTGAATGGCCATTCTTTAACTTAAAACTTGCTAAGTGCTGGAAGTGAAAACTCACAGAAATAGGCTGTGCATATTCTGAATTCTGTGGCTTTGAATGACTGTTCTAATGGAATTGACACTTGTTGCCTTTCCCTCTTTAGCTGCTGCTGCTTCGCAGTTTTGGGAAGCATGTGTTATGTTGCTCAAAAAGGTATCAGATGATGTTCTGAAACAAATGCTTGCAGCAGCTTCAGATATTGTCACCTCTCTAATAGATGAAAGATGCCTACTCGTGGTCTGGGTCACCTTGTTTTGACAGAAACGAAGATGTATTTTCATCTCAGCCACTGGAAATCAGAATGCAATGCAAATAATTTTGATTAGTAGTTTGAGCTAATATTGAGGCCTACAAATTTTAATGTGCAACAGTGAATCTCTGTGAAAAAGGCAGAATACTATAAATGAGCATACATACCACTTTGTCTAGTTTAAGAAAGTCATTGCCTTTACTCAACGTCTGTTCATGTTTAAGATGTGTGAAAAGTTTCTTAGTGTTAGGAACAGCTTTTCCTCTTTTGGTATGTGTGATGGGTGCCTGCTTCTGAAATCACACATAGTAGTACATCTGCCTGGAATCTAAGAGCTACAGCTCTACTGGAGTTGTAAGGAAGGTGATGTAATTTTATCTTTGTTTTGTCTGAGGGCTTTTTCTCCCATGCATAATTATTTCTTATTTAGAACACTGCTTGAAGTTTTGTTCCATTGTGTTTTCTCTTTTTATATATACTGTTATTACAGCATAATATTCAGATTTTAATGTGCACAGCAAATACATCAAAACAAAATCATAAAAATCCCCAAATCTTGTTCCTCTCCTTCTCCAAATATAAAAAATTCTAGTTTCTTTAATGATCCTGGTTTTGTTGGGTTACTCAAAATTGTAAGACTGTGGGATGTGTATTCCTACCAGGAAGAGTTGTTACCTTTTATTATGTGCATCAAAATAATTTCAAGGATTTGGCCCTGTATTATGCAATGTCAGGATTGATACTCATCCAAAGAGGTCGTTAAAACATGCAAGCTGACAGGAAAGCTGTGTTTAAACATTCTACATGAAGCATCTACTTTTACAAATGCTCATAAGGAAATGTTTCCTTGCTGAAAGGTGGGTAAAACTTTCCATCATGGTTTGCTGAGGTGAATGTTAAGGTGTTGTCTGTTCTCTGGTGAATCAAAAAAACGTAGCCATCAAGTACTTAAATTTAAGTGATAGTCTTTGTGTGGCCAAGAAAGCATTGTTTCCCTGATGTTCTCTGTGTTATCTTTGATAAATTTCTGTAGATTTGTCACAGCCATGGCAAGTACCTTCACTGGTGCTGCTGCCTACTGCTTCTACTTTTTAAAACCCTGAGTCAATAATCTTCAGTTTGCCTGAGATGCTTTGGTATAGAGCAATTTTTGCTTAAATTTTCTTACTTCTGAGATCCACTGGCTTTTCAGTCATGCCCACAAGTCCTTTTCCTTGATTCCAGTCCTGCAGGCAGGCTGTGTTTGCAAGTGGGCATTCGAGAGGCTGAAGCATATGTGTAGAGTACAACACATCCATACAGGTGTTAGGCATTTGTTGATTATTTCTGGCTTCAACACAGATAGAAATCTAGAGACACTCTGCACCTGCCACAAATTTCCCAGTTTCAGAGATCCTATTCCTTCCATATTTTATCGTTCTTGATTGGGAACTTTGGGATTTCTACTTGGTTGCTGCAGGTTTTCTCAGTTCTGTTTGGCCTGGTGGGGTGCTGTGAGAGATCCCCTGCCTGTGCTGAGCTGGTGATGTTCTGTGTGGTCCCATGACTCAAGGGAAGAGGTGACTCCCACCAGAGTTTGCTGTCTTTGTCATGCGCTTCTCTTTGTATTTTGCCACCCACTTGCAGAGAAGGAGAAAGCTTGTTCTCCCAGATCACCAGCCCATCATTTTGTATGTCACGAATCAAGAATGCTGGTAACAAATGGCAGAATTTGCATATTTTGATACTCTATGATTGATGAGCTTCACGTTAATAAATTCAACAGAAAATGTTTGTGCTGACTTTCCCTGCAAAGAGATAGAAAATTTTGAAGCATACTCCTAATACAGTGACAATTCGGATAAAATTTCAGCCTCATTGCACTTTACAACATTGTTACAAATGTCATGTACTCAGTAATACCTCTAGAGAACAGACATTACTATGTCTTTGTACAGTTCTTGCATGAAGCAGAAGGACACACAGTTCTGTACAAATTTTTCACAAGGGATATGAATACTGGTCCCACTCGTGAGCTTTAAAGTTCAGCTCAGCAACACTATATATTTGCTATTTTAATGAGTTCAATAGTCTAAAAACAAACTGAAAAAAATTTCATGAGAAGTACTTGGTACTCCTATCAGTGATTTTGAAGGCTCATCTTAAACCTTTACCTAAAGCTGTTTAAGTGCAAATATTTTTTCAAGACTGGAACTCTAGGGACTTATGAGTTAATGCCTGGCCTTTTTACCAAGCTTTAAAAAACCCAGAAACTAAGAAAACAGTAATCTAAAATTATGTCCCGCATTTTTACAGATGAAGCATTTTATGCATGTATTAAAAAGACTTAATGGTTTACCTTACCGCCTTTTCTCTTGAATGAGACAATAAATCTATTTTATTTTGTTAACAGCCATAATAACACTTCAAAGGACCCCTGATTTACTTCCTCTGTAATTGCCTTTGGCTTCCATTAGAACTGTTTATCACTAATTTTAAGCAATACATAACACAAAGGGTTTCTAAAATTATGACTGTGTGTCTTAGCTATAGAAGAACTATAAATGTGAATTAACTAAACTTTGTCATGTCTTTCTGACAGGAAGAAATGAAGATATGGCTAGCAGGAATGTTTGATTTTCTATGTAGTTTATATTTATTGCCTCTAAGTTAAAGTAATAATGAAACAGTAATGGACCACTGACCAAAAATAAAACTTTAATAATTCAATAGTCTGAATTTTAAATTTGGTAATTAATAGTTTTAATTGGTTGGTTTTTGTTGTTTTGGTTTTGGGGTTTTTTTGGTATTTTGTTTTTTTAATGTAAAGCAGGCATGCTGATACCAGCAAGTCAGGGCGACATATTCCAAACTCCTTCCTGGTTTTCTTTGATCTGCACCACCAGTTATGGATCGGGTAATCTGCGTTGTACAGCGAGCACCCATCCCTCAGCCGCTCATGGATTTTTTTTCCCAGGAGCAAGTCCTGTGCGGCGGAACCACACCCAGGGGAGAAGCCCTGGCAGACATCATTTTTTCCAGCATTGTCCTTGTTCCAGTGAAAGACCTTGCATGTCCCCAGAATTACGGTCCGTCTCCAGCCGTGCCAAGCCCTTTTCCCTGCAGACGGAGGGCATCCCCGGCGGCGCCGGAGGGAGGGAGGGAGGGACGGCAGGTGGCGATCGGGGGAAGGGGACGGGCGAGCGCTCGCTGCCCGTGCCCGGGGCTGGCCACACACCGAGGGCTGCTGCAGGCTCACGGCCTGCCTCAGGGTTTGCATTTCACTAGGGAGGACGCCCGTTTCTCTCATGTCGTTTAACAAGTGGCTCTGGCTAGGAATAAAATGAGCTGCGCACATAAATCTTCCCCTCCATGTCCATTAAAATGAAAATAGGCCTCTAAAGCGTCTGTGTCAAGTTGACTATTCTCTAAAGATGTAGTGCCTGAGTGCTTGTTAAATGTGTGACATATATCACGGTCCCTCTGGGAAACCGTCAGGTTCCCGGGCGTTGCTGAGTGTTTGTAGGTGTGCACTCACTGCTTGGCAGAGATTAGAAAGCGGGTCCTTACGTTTTAAATAGGATATGCATATGCTTAAAGAAAAGCCTAATTAGTGACTGAGGGGTCACTTTCTAAGCCCAGATACATAGCATGCTGTGCCTGTTCACCGTGTGTGGAGAACCATGATACTGGGCAGAGATTAGTGTGGAATTGAACTTGTGCTTTCTGAAATAGGTTACTTGTAAGTTGACAAATATTTTTAAAGAATTTCTTGTACCATAGAGGTGAGGGTTTTTTTCTTCTTTGTGAGTATATCAGCAGCTTTCCTAAGCATTTATCTGAACCCTCTATTTAAAAGTCAGTGCGCAACTTTGATGTGACCTTTGGTAGGATGATTCACAAATTATGTTGGCGTGAATAGTTTGATATCCACATTTGTCCTCTTTGTATTTGCAATTGCAAGTCATATGGGGATAAATGGTTTTGTTTTAGAAGCAACCACACTACAGCGAGTGAGAATGCTATACCTTTCACATAAGATGATTTCCTTTGAAGTATCTTCCTATTTACTTGCTTTTGGTTTTGTTTTCCTGTCTTTCATGCTGAAGAAACGTCCTCACCTTTCTGAAGATGAAACTTTGTTTTCTTAGTACTTCATAATCATCACAGAAGGCTAATTTTTTAAATGCCTCAGTTAACAGAAACCCAGTGCAAGACACAGAGGACAGAGTAGTAATTAAATATTTTTAAGTCTCTTCCAATTATGTAATCTTGAGGCAGCAGGAAGACAAAATGTATTCTGGTTTTTGCTGTGAACCTTGCTCACTTCACATAGTGCCGTTGTGTTCATAAGCTGCTCACAGAACCCTTCCTCTACTGATTAGATAGTACAGAAAAAGACTGTCTCTGGCTTTTTATTAGCTGAAAGAGAAAAATATAAAACTTCTTAGTATTCATTGTGCTAGACAGTTCTTTTGAACACCTACATGCACATTAAGATGCTTGTATGCTGAATTACAGGGAAACCCCAATTCAAGAGGGTTAAGTCCTCACTTGGATGGTAGATTAAGTCTGTTTTTGATGGCAGTCATATAACTAGTCCACTGTTATTCCCTCATCCTTTTATTTATGTAGCCTAGTTTCATGGGGAAAGTTCCTTGTCTTCCAATCTAAGCCATTTTTCCCTTATGTCATCTTTGCAATATTTCTGCAGTAAATATCCTGTGTCAGCAGAAACACTGTTCTGCCAGGCAGCCTTTGCTTTGTAACAGCTTTGAAACTTACTCATAACATTTATTTGAAATAGCCTAGTTGCTTATTGTAAGTTATTAGGGGATGCATTTGGAAGTTGCAGTGTTCATAGTGTGTGTGTTTGTTACGTCAGTGGTGTTTTCTGCATCGGATGGAGGAAAGGAATAGAAGTGTTTTCTTTTCTCTGTGTACGTTTCCAGGGCTGATGCATCACAGTCAATAGAGCAAAAAAGGCTGCACAGAGCTGTACCCTTTTGGATCTGTGAATAATAACGTCTGGATAGCCTTAGACACAACTTCTGTGTTCTGCCATCTTCACAACAAAACGTCAAAATATCTGAGCCAACTAGATTTTAATGAAACCAACATTTTATTAATAGTTTCTATAAAACTAGCTTGTTAAATCCTGTAGAAGCAAATAAACGGGAGAAACAAGCCAGTAAACAAGATAAACCCTGTGTTTATCAATGCCTAAACCAAAACACTTTCATTGTATACCCTACCAAACCCACAGAAAAAACATTTATGTTGAAAGTTACTGCTCTCATAGAAAAAGTCTGGTGTAGTTTTGACAGCAGCATTTAATAGGCATTATTGTTAAACACTTTTCTTAAAGGAATGAGTGAGCAAAACCCTTCAGTGCTCTGAATTTAGTCACATGATCCTAGCCCAAACTTAGGTAATATATCCCTGACCAGTCATGAAGTAAATTACCATAAAAGCATAAATATTACAGCTTTAAGACTTGATTTAGGAAACACTGAAAAATGTTAAATCATGAACATTCTGTCAAAAGTTATTTACTCTTATAACTGACAATGTAATTACCATTATGTGCTTCTAGATTTTTAGGGCAATTTTATTCACTACTGGAAGTAATTTCTTTTAATGAAGAACTAATTAAAAAATAAAGACTTATCAGTGGAGACTTTTCACTTAGCACAGCTCAGCTGCCAGAGAAATATCCACGTACTCCCACTTACCCTAGATGCTGAGCACCCATCTTTTCTGTGGAAGGTGATAGGATATAAGTATGCTCAGAATGTATTGAAAAGAGCCTGTGGTTAGCAACACCTCCTGGCAATCATTAACTGAAACTAAAAGGGAGAGAAACAGGATTTAATTAAAAATTGCTTCTCCAGAGTCAGCTGCTTGTAGCTGCATATTGCTGAAGGGTGAAATAATTTGTGAAACAAGCAGACTGAAAAAGAGAAATCAAGTTTATAGAACTTCCGTTTTTACAAGCAGAGGCACCTACAATTTTATGCCATATGGTCTGTATTTCGGTAATTACATCAGAAACACTTCTTGAAGGTGGTTGTCTTTTGAACTCTGCTGTGCCCCTGACTGCAGCTGCTAAGGTGCTGGAATGTGACAAGGGAGCAGAATGGGAAAAAAATTCTGTCTATAGCAGTTGACTTGTTTGGTCACATAATATCATGCTGGATGTAAAATTAATAGTTTTGGCCAGAATTTGCTAATGTCAGTCTGATTTACTGATATATAATAAAAAGTAAAAAAACAAGCTAATCTCAAGTTGCACAGAAGAAAAGAGACTGAATCACTGGGATGCCATTGCAATATAGAGAAATACAGATTTTCCTATATGGGTGTTAGCAAGATTAAGTTAATTGTAAATCCAAATACTAAGAAATTCAGTACTTTCTCATTTAAAGAGCAATATCAGAATGTTAAAAATATTTTTAAAACCCTGTCAGGAGGAAAGGTTTCAGGTCACAAAAAGTGTCATCATCCCGAGTAGTTCATGATGGTACATTTTAGGAAAAGTGAAATAAGTCTCGTAATACATTAATCTCAAAAATTTTCATGATGAGCTGACCTGACAAATTAAGGCAACAAGCCTTTGTCTGCAACTACTGTGCAACTACTGCTTTCTATTTCCATAAGATAAGAAGCACAACCACACCACACAGTTTTATTGCCTAGAACAGAATAAAAGGAAAACATGGACAGGCTGTATTGATGGGTCAAGGCCAGTTGCATGAGTTTCAACAAAGCCAAGTACTGGGACCTGCCCTTGGGTCACAACAACCCCAGGTAGCACTGCAGGCTTGGGGCAGAGTGGCTGGGAAGCAGCCCAGGGGAAAAGGACCTGGGGACACAGATTGACAGTTGCCTGAACATGATCCAGCCTGTGCCCAGGTGGGCAAGAAGGCCAATGGCATCCTGGCCAGTATCAGCAATAGTGTGACCAAAAGGACTAGGGAAGTGATCATCCCCCTGTACCCAACACTGGAGAGGCTGCACCATGAATTCTGTGTTCAGTTTTGGGCTCCTCACTAAAAGAATGACATTGAGGTGCTGAGCGTGTCAAGGGAATGACAACAGAGCTGGTAAAGGGTCTGGAGCATGAGACAGTAGAAGTGGCTGAGGGAGCTGGGGTGGTTTAGCCTGGAGAAAAGGAGGCTCAGGGGTGATCTTATCCTTCTCTTCAACCACCTGAAAGGAGGTTGTAGCCAGGTAAGGGTTGGCCTCTTCTCCCAGGCAACCAAAAACAGGACAAAAGGCCGTGGCCTTCAACATCAACAGCAAGGGATAACTGAGTGAAATTAATGAAAAGTAACCATTATCTGTGGTACCAATCTACATTCTCTTCCCAATTATAATGTTGCGTTCTTCAGCCAAAAATTCAGCTATGACACTGCATCCAGTCTGATTTATCTTGGTTGAAGTTTTAGAAATAGTTGGTTGTAGTGGTTTAGTTTGAAATCCGTTACTTGTGTATTTTCCTTTGTTCTGTGAGATAAGAATTAGGAGGAAACAAAGCAGGCAGAAAACTTTAAAGAATATATAGAAGTTTATTAACACAATTAAAGAGGAAAAAAAAAATTCAGAATAAGAACAAGAACAGGTGACCCGTGCTCCATCATACAACCAACTGCCAGCAAAAGAATCACTTCCGTGGCTGATGGAGCCTTCCTTAACTAAAAACCCAAACTATGCTAAACTGTGACATTCTTTACATTGCTTAATATTGATCATTCATATTCTATCTCTAATTTCCCTAAACACCAAATGATTCTCAACAAGAAGATGGGAAATGCATAAAATCTTTTACTGTGTTCCATGATTTTAAACCTTCTGGAAAGGCTGAGTATGTTTACATGCAAGTAAATCAAATAGTACTAGGAAATATTCCTGGATGGTCAAACACAATCATCTGTAGTAGTAATCTGTTGCCCCAGACTCTGGCACACTTTTCATTCACACTAATTTATACTTTTTCCAGGCAATTACTAATTATGGTGTGGGAATAGAACTGTTGCAGGGACCATTCCCAATAAGCAGTTTGCATGCAGGCTCTTTGGACAATTCAGTGTTGACTAACATATTTGTGTACTCTACTATGCCAGTTGGCCACAACAATTGGGAACTTTCCCAAGCACTACTCCTATAAATACAGCTTTCCATTTCCCTCTAATGATGTCACAGCCTCCATGCCAACTCTGTTACCTCTTCTGTTTTAGCTTTGACACGTTATGCCTGCCTCTTTCTTGCTCCATTAGTAGCAACTCTAGAAATGGGCAATAACTGTGAAACACAGTAATGTTGGGGATGGGATTGCTTGGGAGGATGATCTTTGTCTAAACTGAAGCAATAAACAACTGAAATAAACAGAGTTATTTGAAAGGGTATCCAGGAAAGGGATTTTTGTGTGTTTTAAGTAGCTGATAATATAAAAACTTATTTTTGGCCCTTATGAAAAGGGGTGGTTTTTAATCATGGAACTTGATCAAATGTGTCATTTTTTATTTAACTACAGCCCTCAGTGTTCCAAAGTGAACCTTTTGTACTCTCACAACCTTTTACTATATTGCCCTTCAGATGCATTAATTGCAAAAATAAAATTTCAGAAATCAGGAAGAATTTTTGAAGGTTCTTTTAAAGAAAATTAAGAGTTCACCAGTTAATTTAATATGTGAACAGTTCAATGACACATGAAGCAATAAAATATCTTGGTTAATTTGCATGTAAACCAAGTTCATCTGTTCAGATATTATGAGGCTGAGTATATATAATGGAAACTTATTGGGAGATAATTGTGAATGAGTCATCAGAATTTTTTTAAAAATAAAATCACAAGTTTTATTTAAATTGTTGACTCATCTGTGATTTATTTTCCCAACTGTTCTATCTTGCTTGTCTGTCAAACCACATCCATGGTCATCTTAATCTTTTCAGTTAAAAAGACTGTGCAAATATAGAAAACTTGTGCCATTTAATAAAATATCTTTCTTGGTCCATGTCTGAAAATTTTGAATTAGAATTGTATTTGTGATGGTCTTAATTGGTTTGTATGCCACCTCTTTATTCTGAGGTGCAGTGGTGCTCAATCTTAGGAAACCACACTTAACTGCAATTTCAGTGCCACTTTCCATGTGCCAACTAGAACGTTTGGAGTCTTGGTAAATGGACAGGAGTAGGAGTAAGATAAAATGTTTCCTTTTGATTTCCATCTGGCTATGCAGAGAAGGAAAAAGATATATTCCATCACGGTAAGCTACTATCTGGAGATGTAGAGAGAGATAGTGAAAATGATCAGGGTAAGAAGGAATTTTTAAGTAAAGAGAGGCTGTCAGGATTAGCACTGTTTAAAGATGAAAGAAACCATGAGGTATTTATGTAAAATGTAACTTCTATAGAGGAGATACACCAAATGTATCTATTTTCTTTAGAGAAGAGAGGCCAGTGGGTGAAGAGGAAAGACGATGTATAATTTTTGCTATGGTTTTCTTTTCCATACAGTATTGCTGAGAATATGTCCTATGTCAGACTGAGGAAAGGAGCAAAACTTAATATGGATAATGCAGGTTAAAACTGTAGTTGGCTTTTTATTTTGTACCACTTTTTTTCAAAAGAAAATTCTTAATGTACTACCATTAGGAAAATTTTCTACACATGACAAATACTGTGGTTTTACTATTCCATTTACCACAGGTGGATATACTTTGTATACATTCTGAGTTTGATATAAATATATCTAGTGCTCTGCAGTTTTTTTTAAGATTTTCTGTGCCACTTTAAGAACATACTAATTAATATTACCACTACTTGACCCCAATCAAAATTTAAAGCTGCTACATAAAATCATATGAAATATAACATGTGAAATTCTGTGAAGTTCTAAACAAAATTCTGAGCTTTGAATTGTAATAAATGTCTATCATATCTAATGATCATAAGAAACCTGTTCATGATGCAGTGAATGTGAAATAAGCACAGATAGAGTACTAAGAATTAGGAACTGCATGGCCTGAGGTTGCTTTGTTATTTAACCTTGTAGATGTGATTTAACTTTTTTGTGTCACACTATATCTTTTAAAAAAACATGAATAATTTTGCAGTTTATTTGCTGTGCTCCATAGCCTTTGGTATCTTAGTCTGGGATGTTAATCTTCCCTGTGATTATAGCAGCTGACTTAATCTGGATGTGACTGTGAATTTGTTGCTGCAGATGTTGCTTTTCACATAATTTGTTTCAGAAAAGTAGGAAAAGCCATTTACAGGGTTTGTGTGGTTTTGGTTTTGTTTTACATAGTTATAGAAATAATTATTTCTGATAGTAGTTATCCCTCAGGTGTACTTAATCAGTGGTGGGGGTTTTGTCATTGATTATAATATCTTCTTGTCATGTTTTGATAACTTGTTTAACATTCAGTTCAGGCTCCCAGGGTAGGATTCACTGCACCTAACTTCAGATATCTAGAGCGTAGGCATTTCTGTCTTTTCTGCCTCCCACCTCTGTGGTGTGATTCATCTCAAACTAAAATAGACATCTAAAATAGGTCAGAAACGGTGCCCCTTGAAAGCACCTGTCTTTATTGACTGTAAAGGGAGCCTGTGGTAACACACAAGAGACACTGACACTTCCACTGCAAATAAAGCCCACCAGAAGATGCCACGGTTCGTTTCTGCCATTGCTTCCATGAAAGAAAGGAATGCAAAAGCCACCTTCACTTGGCAAGGAGATTTCAATATGTCCTTGCTCAATAGCAGCCACATAATTCCCAGCTTTCTGTCATTCCACCTGAGACTCTCTGTCCATGAATAATTTTCTTCTTTTGATCTAGAATCTTTATAGTCTTACCACTTAGCTTTCAGCATTTTCTAAATGAGCTGTGAGTGCAGAACACCAGGCAATAGTCATCTGCTACCATATAGAAGGAACAAGGTTTTGTTAGATGAGAGCAGTACTCTGTCGGTTAATTTAGGTTTCACTACATTTTTATGCTTTTGTCAAGTAACTATTTTTCCTGACCAAGTGTGGGTTTTTAGACTGTGACCTTTAATAATAACAGTTCTATCTTCATTTAATATTGGCACGCACATTTGTTGATTATCAATCCATCTTCATATCAGTTTTCTATCTTGAGGTACAGAGTAAGACATAAGAATGTTAAGAACATATATATACCCCTGCTTATAAGTTTATGGAACTTTTTAGATGCATGGCAAGATACATTGTGAATAATGCTGCTTAGTCACTTGTGTGATAAATATTGAAGTCATCTTGACTGAATGCAGAAAGGGAATAGAAAATATTTTACTTTTCCTATGTCCTAGAAATATTATATTACTTAATATCCTATGCTACTTTTTTTTCCCCCAAAGCATATTTAATATAGCAAAAAGGTGGCTATTGTGAAGATTAAGACTTAGAAAGTGTTTTTTTGGGGATTTAGCAAGTTTTGGGGATTTAGCAACCATTCAGCCAGAAGATTAGAAAAACTGCGGTTTTATACTGTTGTCTTTTGACTTTTCTTTTAGAATTTTCAGAAAGATAAATAGGGTGATTGAAAACCAACATTAAATCAGCATCAATCAGCACAGCATATTCTGTGCTCACCAGAGTCTGAATTAAAAAATATTTAGTTCAATGGAATTCGCATTTTCTAGCACTGGGAAAGTATCCTTCAGCTGTATTTGTATATCATTATTTTCTTCACAGAAAAATGCAGCGTTTGCTTCTACTTAATATAGCTATGCAGTTGCTGGATAAGTCTACATTTTTATAATAGTTCGTAAGGGGAAATGAAAGTCTGCTGAGTCAAGATCTGGAACAGCCATTTGCCCTCAGGATGGTATTGACTGTTTTGTTTTATAATCCCATATCTTTTCTCTGCTGGAAAGATGATTTTAGACAGTATCAGTACACAAACACTGCCACTGCACTTTTAGAAGGGAAAATGACATCAAGAGGTTAAGGACAAGCACAGATAGGATACATTTTTAGAAGAGACTGTTTCTGCTTTTTACCATGACCACTTATAAGGCTGTATGTATGACAATGAAGAGATGTGCACCATAGTAAAGTCTTGAGGTCTTTTCAAGGTAATGGATTATTACTGATTTGTGGCATGTAATTAAAGGGGAAAAAAAAAAACAATAAAAGGTTTTATTGCTTGTATCTCGATATAAAAGGGAATTTTGCATTGTCTTTAGGAGACTACATTTTGTGAATAAATTTGGAGCAACACGTCCGACATTTTCAAACTTAGTCACTCCAAATGCTTTGCCTCTGAAGTGTAAAACAGTGAGAACTAAATGCTCAAAATGGCATCAGCAGGGCTGATGTGACTTAAGAGAGGCTATTCAAAGACTGAACATCCTTGAAAATTAGATGAAAGATGTCTTTAATTAAACAACTGAATTAGTCACTTCTTCTGGAAGTACGACTGTTAATATTAACAACCCTTCAGCAGATTCTAATTCCAAAGGTCGTGATCCCACTCATGATTATTGGTCTTGTTACTTTCAGGACAGAAAAGCTACCAGGGTAAATCTCCACAAGGGAATTTTATTAAGTCATCAGTAATATTTCAAATTTTTCACCGTGTGAAAGCAGGCATGATTATGTAATTGTATGGGTTTATTCTGGCTATTTTTCGAGTTTGTGTTCAATTCATTCAGAAATGTATTCACGGACAGTATGGAAAAATTATGAAAATTTAACTGAGAAAGTAAACAAACAGAACTCCTTTTGCAAAGGCCTGCTAATGTCCACAATCCTTACTCAAGAGAGCATTTCCAGTTCCCAGGTAAAATACGGGACTAATCAGTCATGAATTTTAGCTTTTGATTCACTTCTGTAACTTCTTACTCAAAGCACCAGTCTAGCAACTTGCATCTCTTATTATAACAAAAGATACTTTCCAAATAGAGCTGAAATAGAAATAAATAACAAAGACAATTGACTTAGCACAGGCTTTCCTGACAGCCTTTATCTTCTAGATAAAATTCTGTTACTCATTTTCATTAGTACTTTACTCTCTGATTATTTTTTATACTTTCAGAACAGGATAGATCTCTATGTAAATATTGCAGAATGATTGCAGTATAAAATAAATTATGAGAATGAAAATGAATAAAATAATACTGTTAGGAATAAAAAGTATTTTTTGAAGGGAGGATAGGCGGGTTAGAGAGGATATCTATTCACAGTAAGTTGTAGTGCTTGAACACGTTATCTCAAACTTGTATCTTCTGTTTTTCCTTCAAGGTCTCTCATCCTATTTTTATCCTCAGGTTGAGACACATAATGTAAGATGTTCACTTAAAAAGAAAAAGCCACTCTGCTGATGATGATACATAGGCAATGATTATCATCTTATGTACTTTCATAATTTCACTCATCTTTAATGTACTGTGATCCTTTGCAGTAATGTACATGATTTAGATTCTAAGCTTTCTGATAGGAAACCACTCGTATTCTGCCAAGAGCTGTGATACCACCGTGTATAATGTTCCAATATAATCAGCTTAAAACATAAATAACAAAAATGACACCTAAGTGATATGACACATGGTAAAATAACAAGCTGATTGTTTATGTTATTTCTTTTCTACTGTCTGGGATCACATTACTTTGGAGGTTTTGGTCTTGGTTCATCAAGAGTTAATGTTAGATTTGACCAAAATGTTAAAAATGTTCATAAAGGCACTCACTTGTTTGATTCTACATAAAAAATTGTCTTTGATTCCAAGGACCATCTAGACTTTTTTATGAAATCTGTAGTCATGTCAGAAAACAGAAATGTAGTTCTGACGTCAAAAGTCAATGGCAGAGGACACAGGTTGTGTGCTAAATATAGCTTAGTATCTGTGTTTTTGGCTGTTGAAACCCACGAGTGGTGGAGAAAAGTATATATCTTTTCAAAACAGGTATGATCTAACTTTCAGAGATAAATCTTCTCAATTTTTTGTGGTTTGGTTCACTTCACATTCTTGCAACTCTGCCATCCTCTCCTCCTTCAACTCTCACATTATACTTAATGTCCAGTAGACTTCTCTATATACAAGCATTAAGTTCTCATTCAGTTTCCTTTTTGGATTCACTCAGTGGTAACTGTCATCAACACATAACTTAAAGATAGATAAATCCAGTGTTTATATCGGGTTCATTTCAATTACCTAATGAGTCTCTGTGTACAATCTTGATTTACTGATGGTCAAGTTATACAGAGGAAATTCAGTTCCAGTGCTGGGAAGTTGAATTGTTTCAAGAAAAATGGAATGGTGCTTTGGATATTCCATCCTAGCTTGGTTGAACCGTGTGGAAAGGGAGTCAGATATACAACTACTTATTTGTTAAGTCTTCAGACTGTGTGAATTAATGTAAAAGAAAGGGAAAATTTGCTTCTACACAAGTAATCAAACTATATCTTTTGGGCTTAGTTTCATTATGGTTGTATTCCATAATTGTTGATTAGGGACTGCATAATTGATAGGTTATACAAAATATATTCTACATGAGCAACTGTATTCATAAATTCATTTAGATACTGAATCAGAAATTTTAATTTTATTGACTTTTTATAGCATAGGGAGACCTAGTGTTAGATAAATGAATTCTGAAGTTTGCCATTTAAAGGAAAAATAGTTATAAGAGTTTAAAGTTGATTAGTTGATGTTGGCTCTATTTTATTCAAAGAAAATGCAACACTTGGTAAAATAGTTCAGTACATGCAAAAAAGCAAGGTTACATCAAAAATTAATTGTATTCATATTTGCACTTCCTGTGGAAGTTTCATCATTGTTCTCATGCTTGAAAGGGAAGCCATCATACAGAATAAACCTGTTAGGACACATTTTATCCTTTAGTATTTCTGATGCATAGTTTGACTTCTAACAGAAGATATTTTGTTCTGCGGTGTACTTGTCATCAAGGGTTACACAAATCCTTATGTTCAGGATTAAAATAGGGCTCATAAATTCATACTGCCTTGGTACCAGGACCTGTTCTTGTAAGACACTTCCTGGTACAAGTTGGTATTTGCATACTCAAAAGCAACAAAGTCCAGTGATGGAAATGTTGATAATTGGCTTTTAATTACAGAAACAAGATGAAAAACAGGCTTTACTTACCAATAAGAGAAGCTGATCTATTTCTACCAGTTTTAAATTCTATAAGGATTTTCTGGTAGTACTAGAAGCCTGAAAGGGAGAAAGAACTTCCTTGTACTATGTTTCATTGTCTTTAATTCTCCCACTTTGCCTTCTGGGAGCTATACCAGGTCAGAACGATTAGTTTATGAAACTTGATATGTGTGAGTTTTATACATTCTTTAAAGTATATTAGTCAGATTTTGGTTTTGTGTTGCTTTGTTGGTAAGGGAAAAAAAATCACTATTTTTGGCACAGAACTTCATTAAATAAGCTGAAAGGAATTGTAAATAAATTTGGATATGAAGAACAATTAGATTTCATGTTACTTCATGAAGATAGTAATTAAAATTTGATATGCAATCTGAATATCTTCTGTCGAACTGTGGTAAAGGTTTACCATCATTCCCAGCCATTAATTGTTGGAAACCAGAACTCTTTAAACATTAATATTTTTCAGTTTAAATCAAAATCAGGATATTTTAAGCCAGATGAGTAATTTATCATATGATACTCCCTCTATTTTGATGTCTACTACAGAAGATAATAAAGAAACATCAATTCAAGTACAGTGTTGTCAGTATTGGAAGATTAGTAATGTTTCTCTAAGTCTGTGAAGTAGAAGTAATAAAGTCTAGAGGTTTAATGTGAAAGCTCTTTAATGTTCTGAAAATCACACACTCACACTGCTCCTGGAGGAAAGCATGTTTCTTCTGTAACGTGGTTTTCCCTGATAGAGACAGAAATGAGAATAATATGTGATATAAAGTCCATGTTTCTGGATAATTACTCACCTAATTCAATAAGAGCTGGTGATTTAAATCTTAACTCAAAACATCTGCTTTCTGTTGCACTACATATTCTGAAGAGAAAGTATATGTCACAAGCACTAGCACATTAAAAAGCTAAGTGTGTTTGTCAATTTGAAAAAGTGCATCTTGTTTCTGCTGTCAGAAATAGAAGGGCTTGTATTAGTGTCCCAGAATTTTCAAAGTACTTTACATAATCACCTGATATAAACATATATATGCCTTCCTTTATGATGTGTAACTTACTGGGCTTTTTAATATATATATAGGTCTACATAGCACATCTTGGGTTTTGTACCTACTGTAAAAAATGGTAGGCTACTCATAAAATACCCCACTTAAAAAAAATAATCATACTGAAAATTTTGGAGAGTAGTATCTAAATAAAATGTAAAGTTCAACATAATTCATATGATATAGAATCAGAGCTGGATAACTCATGCATTCAAAAGTAACTGAAACTAAAGCCATCTCAGAAGCATTGCCATATCTCATACTTTTAAACACATAGAACTTTTTCTTTTCATTTAGATTTTTTTTCCTCCACTACAACTCTCACTTCATGGAATAATTAAATTATTAGTTGAGAATATTCATGGGAGCAAATACTTGAATGGGGATTGCATCTATTGTAAGTATTTCTACCACTGAGCTCTGGTCATGGTCTTTAGGTGTGTTTCTCCATTTGTCTTGTTGGATCTCTTCAGTTTCCTTCAGTTCCAGCTTGATACTCCTTAGTAGTTGCTGCATTCAATTAGACATGGAAGACCTGGTTCCAGCTTTTGTTTACTGCTGTAAACAAATGTTTTCAATCTATTTTGAGTATTAAACCAAAATTACATTCTGATTCCATGAGGATCCTATAAGAGCATGATGTTGCCTGTATTGCAGTGAGGTAGAAGAAAAGACACAGTCACTACCTTTCCTCACAAGGTTGAAGTTAGTGGAAAATTAGAACAGTTACAATGCTGTCTTCTCTCCAGATCTATACTTATTAGATAGGTTTTTATTGATTCAATATGTTTGACTTAAATGCAGGGGTGAAGGAGCCTGCATTTTGGCTTTTTTTGTGGTGGCATTGGTGGTGGGTTTTTAAGTGTGTATTTCTTCACCTAGGCAGGAAATCCAAAACAACAGATAAAAGATCAGGAACAATATTTTGAAAAGCATTTTTATAATAAGAGGCAGCCAAGTTGTGGTGAACAGGGATCCCAGTAAGAGCTCCCAGTGGAAGGCTACAGCTAAAAGAAGATAAGCAGTCCTAGAGGAACAACTAGAAAACTAGCAAGTCTAAATACAGCAATAGTGTTATGATCATGAAAGGCATAATTGCAACTATTACTAGAGCAGTTAGATTTAACTATGAGTGTACTAGCTTAAGATTTAGCGCATGCCAGTATGAGAAAATGAACTGAGTTTTCTACATGCCTGGTAGAAACAAGGTTTAAAAGTAATGAAAGTTGAAGCCAGACAAGGTCAAGCTAATGGATACAGTTAATGAGTAGCGAAAGAACTTGTCTATTGGAGGAATGTATGTGGGATTTTGCACATGAATTCTTCGAAGTATGCATTTGGCGAGTGTAGTGGCTTGGTTCTAAATATCTATTAATTTATTATTTTCCTTCTGTGAGATAAGAATTAGGAGAAAGCCCCAAGACAGTGAGGAAACTCTGATGAAAATTTCTTTCATCTTTCAGGGCAAACCATTTTAAATGTCTGTAAAAGAAACTTTATTCATTGCTCTGTAGAGAAACAGCAAGTGTTTGGTAGGCATATTAAAAAGAAGAAAGTATCCGCTCATAAAAAAAAGATTCTGAGGTTATCAACAAACTGGTATCTTTCACTTGACCAGTTGAGGGGCCTCTTTGCTAATACAAGCATCTAGATCTTCTGGAAGAGAAATCAAAGAGGGGAGAATACAATGAAATATAGATCTTAAGAAAATGTTCCAGACAGTAGTTTTGCTTTGATTCTGTAAATGTTATAGAGCCATATCATGGTAATTATAAGAAATTGTTATATATGAATAGGATCTAAGAAGATATTTTCACTTTGGCTTACAAAATATGATTATTGCAGTATACACCACTCTGACATACACATTTAAACAGACAGACATCTCTGCATCTTTCCCAACTCCTTTCATAGTCATTTCACTTTAGAAGCTGCATTATCTCCTATTGCTAAAAGCATTAGGATAAAACAGAATAAAAACATAGACAGCCTGGTAACTCCCCAGGCTTTTAGAATTTTGACAAGTTACTTTTGAAAGTACCATTTCTTAAGTGTTTTTTCTGCCTCTGTTTTAAACCTTGTGAATAAAATAAAAGTGCTTGACAGAACATACAAAGTTAATTTTGCAACCACTTCACAATTTTACCCTTTTCTGAAACCCTAGTTTTCAATTATTGTAAATTGAACACTTATTTTTTTGTTGCCAAAAGGTGTCAAATTCTTAGAACATTACTTTCTTTATCGTCTTCATGTAGTTCAAATGATCTGTGTTTGAAGAAAAAGATGTGATGAATGCTTTTTGAATGTTCAGTGCAGGTGTTCACAAGTATTATCAGCCTTAAAAAATAAGTTTTTTAAAACATCTTGTGTATAACTAATAACCTAAGCTGTAGGTCTGTCGCTTTGCTAAGTACAGTAGGGCTCAGAATAAAATTCCTACCTTATACTTAACAATGTTAGGTAAACCTTTCTTCAAGAGAGATTCAGACTGATGATGAGAAAAAAATAGTTAGAAAAGAATGAGAAAAGAGAAGCTTATAATGTGTATTATATTTAAACTGACTATAGCTCTGTAAACAGTCTCACAAATATTTCTTTCTCTCCAAAAGTAGCAGCAAAAATTAGAAATGTAAAAAATACTAATTTGGAGAGCAATACACAGTTTTTTTCTTTTTCTTTTTCTAGACAGTCAAAATGACAAAAAACGCCACCTTTGTGTTATTTAAAGCAAGCTGTATGTGTTAGCATGGCTGTCAGCAACTGAAATGATAAAATTATCATTGTTATCAAATACAGCTATTAACTGAACACGGGGCATGCTTCAGGTTAGTCAGAAGAGGTCCTCTGTTTTTCACTGTGCATGCTTGCTTGAAATGAAACTGTGTTTTATTGGTTAACTGGGATGCTTAGCATAATCACTTTGCAAGGCTGTGGTGGAGGGAGGTGATTATCACTGAGAACAGATGGGCAGGTCCAAAGCGTTGCCAGAATCTGCACAAGCTCCATGTACTGTAGGTTCTGGCTCTCTTTTCTTTGGCATTTCTAATTTTTATTCGTCGTGCATATTACAACGGGCTAGCTGAGCTGGAGGTCAGGGAGCAATGACCTTACAGTTTAGCTCACAGATGCAGGAGTGAGGAATTCAAAGAGCTGTCACTGTACGTCTGAATGGATGGGGCAGACTGAATTTTGTCCAATTGCCTCCCTAAATATATAAAAGGATTTGTCTCCGAGCTTAGCACTCTGCTCTGCATCTGTAGCTCTCTGTGGATTGTATTGTGTGTGACCAGAAATGATATTCTCGGATATGAACACTGTCTCTGCCTCTCCTAAAGTGCATCCTCCTAATGGGACCCGGTTTTATACTTTTCAGGTAAGTGAACTTTAATAAAACTGAAAGGATTTTAAATGATAGGTAAACTTAGAGTAAGAGTAGCTAATATGTTAAGAAGCTTATGTATTCATTAGTTTTGTATAAGTAGGAGAAAAAATATAAAAAATCAATATCATCTCAGTAAGTTTGCTGCCTTAAAAAAATCAACATGTAATTTCCCCTATACTAACATAAAATTACATTCATTATGATTTTGCTATTGTTTGTGTTTTCCAATAATAATATAATCATGCAATTAATTAGATTTATAGTTCCTTACATGGACCCACACCCCCTTATCCTCTTTAGATCAGATAAGCACTCTGTTGAAATTACCAGAAAATCCAAACTCAAATTATACAAAATATATTTTAAAAACTTTGTATGTTGTACCTGTCTGGATTTTTTAATATTAATCCTGAATGTAATTTCATGCTATCTGATGCTTAATTTGATTCCTGTGAATAGTAACCATACATGTGCAACCGATAGAACAGCAGAATCTATTGGTAGGATTATTAAGGGTCTCGATTTTAAGCCAAGTTTTGCCTCATCCAGGTAAATAAGCTGCTGCTTAGCTAAACGTAAGAATGCATTATGTGATCTGTATCTTAATTGCAAACCAATCTAATTACAACCATCTTTCTGTATCATTTCATTATAAGTATTCTTCAGTACCCTGGCTCTGAAAAACTATGAAATCCTACATTAAGATTTAAAAATGATAAAAAATCCCTTACACACACCCCTGCCCCAGATGGTACTTACAGCACTCTGGCCCTGCAGGGCAAATCAAGCATTCCACTACTTAAAGTGGCAACAGATTTTTCAGCTCAGCCTCTGATACAGTTAGGATTTAAATATCCTTCCTGTTTCTGAATGCCTAGCAGGTTTGTCTTTTTCATTACTTACACTATTGCAGAGGGATTCTTTAATATGTAATAAACCCTGTGTATACAACTAGAACAAGCAATCTGAAACAAAGATGATCATAAAAGTTGCTTATAAAATGAGTGGCAAACTTCTGTCACAAAATCCAGGTACAGCATTCTTTAGGTCCAATAACTGCATTTCATTCTTGTCTTCTTTTAAATCCATTGTTTTTAATTGTACTCTCTTGCCCTTCTTACAGTGATGTCAAATGATAGTTGAGGGCTGTGCAGAAAGAATGGCATCCTCCTAACACTGATGATCTGCTGATCCTGGCAGTGATTCAGAGACATGAGTGCCCCAGGTCTGTTCTTCTACAGCATGACTACTTTTTTCACACACTGACATCTAAATATTCTGTACAGCCTCCTGTAGCTATGCTCTTTAACATAGCTCCTGATGGCAGGTACTCTTTCCGAGTATGTCGACTTGAAAAAGTAATGAAAATTAGGATGCTTGGTTGTGATACCAAACTGAATATCTTATTTTGTGATACTTTATGAAAGTAAGTGCTGGTGATTAAGTATATATATGTTTGACAAGATGTATTACTGCTAATAGCCATCTCTGTGATTACAGTAGACATTATCCTACGTTTAAAAAATCCTCTTTTCAAAATTATTTCATCTGCAGATTTTTGAGTTAAGGGGTCGCTAAATAAAAGGAATGTAGAACTAAATTTCCTGTTGCATTCTGAATGTTTTAATGAATAATGTAGGGTTAAATGACCTTGGAATGTAAAGCTGACAATTCTGGACAGTGTTTGTGTTCTAGAACAGCTTGGTGTTATCAATGCTAAAAGAATCCCTGAAAATTAAAAAAATAAAATTAACCAAAGAGAACCTGTATTGTCCTGTGATGTCCTTTTTCAATTTTCTCCCATTTATTTAATTATATATGTGCAATATAAAGTGATGTGAAGCAACTTTCCAGTTCTTGCCTTGGCTTCATTGTTCCTTGTTTCTTAGCTTTTGACCACCATGTCTGCACTACCTTTTCTTTCCCTCTTGAGTTACTTCAGTCTTTGCTTACAAATGGAATAATTGCTGAGAAGGACTTCAAATTATTCTTTTTACTTATTTTGATCTGTTTTAAAGTACTTTCACCTTTAGCTTTCCTACCTATTTTATTGTTTCTATATGTTATATTGAACCTCTTTGACACAGATAATCTCTTTTGTTTAAATAACTTGCAAAGTTTTGGGACAGTGTAATGGTTCTTAATTTGAAATATGTACACTAGTATTTAACCTAAATGTGTGAAAATAATCTTAGCAAAAGCAATGTCTAGCATGATCAAAACTGAACAAATACAAAAGTTTTGAGATGAGGGCCTGAACGTGGATTGATGATGTGATTAATGATGTGTGATTAAGCTACAGATTTCATTGAACACTGATGTAATGATTAAACAGTTGAGTTAATTGTGCATTGATTCAATAACAGAACATATTAATTCTTTCAGCAACGGAAATGGTACTGAAAGAAGCAAAAACATGTGTGCAAGTTGTAACTTTATTATTAACTAATTTCCCAGGAAATACGACCAAGTTGGATTCTACTGGCCAAGGAATCAGACTGGCCATACAGGGATGCACCTAGCAGAGCACTTGGGCTAGGGATAATCATAGTTACTGTTTGACAGACTATCTGAAGATTCTTGATGCTCCAATATCTGCCCTTAAAAACATCAATATCTGCAACTATCTAGAAGCTATGATATTCCTAGTACCATGGTTCTGCTCAGGAAATTTGTCCTGAAACTTTGCAAATGGTAAAAACATTATTTGGTTCAGTGTACTTCCTGAACCAACTGCTATAATTCAAAGCTTAAGCTTTGATTCTTAGACTGTATTTTATTAAAGTAATTAAAATAGAAAACTATATGAGAGGAGCTTATATAAAGAAGTTATGTATCGTCTGAAAGGGAGGAGTTATAATGCTGTTATGAGCAATGTTTAATTTTATAATAATGAGGGCAATACCAAAATTTAGTGCTTTGTATTTCAATATCTGAGTTTCATCTCAATTTGCTTGTGCAAACCTTGAAAGACTTCTGCAGCTGTACAACAGAAAGCAATGATTTTCTTTAGTTTTGCATTCAGCTTGATATAAAAGATAGTATTTCTGCTGCTTGAGGTGGATAATTTAATTTCCCATCAGTCCCATAGTGAACATCTTTCATGAATATTGTAAACAGCAAAATTGAAGTAGTAACATTGCCTTGCTCTCTGCTTCGTCATGAATTTTGCTGCATTTAATGGCTATTTGCATGTAATAATTATACAAGTAGAAAATTTTGTATTAGAAAGGAGATATTTTTAATTTGATTATTGGTTGTGATACTGGAAACATTAATTCACTAGAAAAATATCTTTATTCAATCTGTTTTTACTGGGGCCTAGAGGCTTGTTCCCTTTTTTATGAAACCATAGCACAAAGGAACTTAATTTTGGAATTTCAGATTTTGTTTCTGGAAGTTGTCTAATACTGCTTTGGTCATTTAAAAGCAACTTAAATGTATGTTGGTCTTTGTCATATCCAGTAAATATTCTTTGTTTTCTTAAATTGGTTGTATACGGTAACGTGAAAATGCACTACTTCTGAACATACAAAGTGTCTTCACATTGTGCATGATGTTTATTTCAACAGAATTTGAATTGAAGAAGTCTTTTTTTCTCTTTCAGTATCTATGAACAGTATTTTAGCCCTTGCAAATTTCAGTTGTTAAGCTAAGCACACACCTAATGCCCAGAACTAAGCACAGACCTAAATGGAAAGTGAAAGGAGTTGCCAATAGGCTCCAACTTTGGAACTAGGCATGTGCAGTAGAGAGAGAAAAAACATCCTCAAATTACTGCAGTGCATGAGGTGTCATGGATCCAGCTGAATCTTTAGCTTTAAAATCAGCAGTATATAGTAACAGTTTCTATAAATCTTAACCACAAACTTTTAAAGACTCGGAAGCAATACTAACCCATTTTATAGTCAGATGAGATTTGTAGTTTATAAATGCACTCCTAGGATGACTAGAGTGTACTCCTTTCTGCTAAGAAGTAGTGAAGTAAGGCCTGATCTTTTCTGAAAACTTGGGAGATTAAAGCTATTTTTTAAAGTAATCTGATGATCAGAAGGTCCGTAAAGAAATAAAATTACCTTCTTCCAAAACCTGCAGAGAAATCCTAAAATATTCATGTGATGTAAAATTGTAAATATACTATGAAGTACTGTAAGAGTGCATCGCTGATCAAAGGTGTGAAACTGGGTTACTGGGAAACTGGGAACATTTCTGTACATACGTATCTATTGACATGATACCAGTTTCTGCAGGCTGTTATTTCTTAACAACTAAAAGCTACTAAGTGACAGTGAATTGACAGAATTCAAGTAAAAATGTTACATTTTGGTACCCAGTGTGCTTTGAGCTCTGGGAAATCCTCCCTCCGCCCCCCATATTCTGTAAGAAATGCTGGATGTGCTCATTAATTTTCCTATTAATATCTATATTAATAATTTAAATCATCTGCATACCTACCAAGAACTTGTTTTATAGGGTCTGTTTTAGTAATTTATAGTGTCTGTTTTAGTAATTCTATTTTCTTTCATGTATCTTATATGAAAATAGTAAATGAAAGAAAAAGCCACTTCTATAAGAGATAGCATCTTGTTAGAATTTGTAATTGTACTTATTAGCATGCAGTTAGTAGGTATGCCATGCCACTCTTGTGTAGTAGGCCATAACTTTTCAACTATTTTGTTGCTTCACATATTTCAGTGCAATATCATTTATTATCAAAGAAAACAGATTTTAAGTTTCTTTGCAGAAAAAAAACAGTGCTATGAAAAAAATATATTTATTCCAGGTGAGGGGGATGGGTTATTAGTCACCTTGTATCTCACCACTCATACCACAATTCTTGTAAAATTGGATGACTCTGTTCCTACTCTATGCAGACTTTAATTGCACATGTAGAAAATATGCCACATATACATGCAGAAGAGAGCCAAAAAATTGTGTATACGTTCAGACCTGTGTCTCATCATCCATGGGAGAACTGTGGAATCTGATCTTACCTTGATCTTCAGCTGGCTGAGCATGTGGGCAGCTCCTTTCAGCAACCCCCTGCCAGGCGTGAGATTTCTCCCATAGTTTTGCCTAAATAAAGATTCTTCTGTTCTTATTTATGGCACAAGCACAGAACATTTTTTTCAGAATCATCATGTAAAAGTTCTAAGGGCATCATCTTTGTGAAAGCTGCAAGTCCACAGCCAACTGGTAACTTGTATCAGTAATGAGAGTGAGGAACTGGAAGGCCAGTTATAACAGGAGTCCTCTGAGTAACTGGGTTGGTGTGGAAGAAGTTGTGGTGCAGATCGTGTGGGTTGTTGTGGACTTCAGAAGTTTTGAAAGCTGTGTTAGTGAATATAAATAACAGTGGCAGAAAAGCTGACAGTGAAGTAGTTTTTAGAGACTTCTGACATGTTAACAGTGGCAGAAAATAGTAATGCTGGACCAGTGTTTTACTGCGTAACCAAAAATAAAGAGTCTTTAAAAATATGGGCAGTGTCAAAGGCAGGAGACAATAATAAAGTGATTTGCATTGCAAATACCTTGGAAATATTAATAGCTGTATAAGTGGGTTTTGTATAATTTTGGAATTTAGGAATTTCAGAGGAATACTGTGAGAAATATGCTTACAGGCTCTTTTATTCAGAAATAAATGACAAATGGCAATAAAGGTTGTTCTCACAGTATAAATTAGTGTTATTTACTTTTATTTTCTTCTATTATTCTGTGATACATATTTTTATTTGCTGTTTGGCGAGAACAAGCTTAGAACTTTTCTGTTCAAATACAGACGTTAATTCTGTGTTATTCTGACAGTAACCAAAAGTATGAATTTCTCTGTACATAAATATAAAATTTTGAAGGAGAAATATTTGAAAATTTTATATATGAGAACATGCTATGCCAAATAAACTTACAGTAATTTTAATCTGGTAGAATTATTTTTGGAATGGAGAATGTGAGCGTTTGTTAATCAGTTCAGCTACATTGACAATTAATAGGTTTAATCATTTTACTAAGTTGGTGAGAATGTGGCAGTTGGACTCCAAAAGTGGAACAGAATTATTCAGTCTGACAGGAAAATAAGAACATTGTCGAAGTGTTCAGCTAAAACGCGTTAAAACTGTGTTACTGTGAAGTATTTAATGTGCCTTTGGTAACTGGAGAAATAATTTTGTTTCCACAAGAAACAGGTTTTTTCTTTTTGCATAATTCTGTTGTGCCAGAGAACTGTAATTTGGGCCATCAGAGCTCATGAAAGACAATGTTTTAGCCACAGTTCACACCTATGTCACACAGACTATCTCTGAAAAGCTACTCTTTTCTGGTTGGCTTCTGATTTTTAGCTAGAATTGGGCTGAGAGCTGCCCCATCTGTGCGACTGCCCCATCACATGGGTACCCCTTTTCCTGCTTAAAAATCAGTAGTGCTGCATGGCTCCATATTTTCAGTAGTTTGTTTTTCTTGCTAGTCAATAAAATGGTCTGCTAGTTTTTATGAATCGGCTCTGCATGCATTGAACCGGGAAGGGTGACTTAACTGAATATTAACTGATAGTTTGATCTATAGGTAACTTTTGCATCCTCCTCTGGGTAGAAACACAGGTTGCTTGAGGAAAAACTTAGAACCATTATGGTTCTAAGATAAGCCTAATTACCACGAATTCGGCAGTGGAAACGAGGAAAACTAACCCTTCTTGCCAAAAGCCGCAAGCGGAAATTAATTGTATGCACATACATATACACATGCTTTCAAATAAATAACCAAACCAATTAAGAAAGTAATTGAGCACAGAACTGTCTATAGTATTTTCAGTTGTAGAGATTTTGTAAATTATGTTGCTTACTTAAACAATATGATAGAGTAAGTGAAAAATAAGAATACAGGATTTTTAAATACATACATACAAAAAAATAGAGATAGACCTTAAAGTCTTTGTGTCTTAAGTAAATATTTATGTATATTTTGCTTTTGCTTGCCATAAAAACATATTTTTTCCACATAATACCACTTTTTCATTTGTTGTAAGTGAACATTAACCAAACAGAGCAGTCTATGCAACTTTCCTATGTGAAATTCCTATCATGTAGGGTGTTGCCACTTCTACTTTGCAATGTAATGAGGTAGAGCCAGAAAGTACCTTTCCTTTTTCTTCCAGAAGCACTGGAGCTAAACCAGAGCTGCTGTTTCTTTTGCAGCTGAGTGGATGTGACCAATAAAAGCAGGGGGCCAGTAGGAGGAATAGCAATAGGAGTGCTTTCCGCCTATTCCAGAAATAGGATCATGGTACAGTTTCTGAATCATAGCTAGAAACCATGTTTCTGGCTCAATTTCAGAAGAGCTTTCAGTGTTAGATTATTTTACCATAATTTGCATGGAAAATAAAGAAATGTAGTGGTGCTTTCCAGACTAGTAAGGATACTAGGGGTGATTACACATTAATGTGTGTTGGCTTGATATTGGTTGGTCCAACTGAATACAAGATGTATAGAGTTTCAGATAATAAACTTTCTTCATAAGGAAAACCAGAATGATATAGGCATAGCCTGTTCTGAGACAGCACAGGCTATTTCTATGTGGATGAATGTCCTGAATATCCTGTATGAATTGTGATGATAATCTATTGGGAATGGCATGGTTTTTCCCTTGATGATTATTACCAATCTTGCTATGCAACACTGATGAAACATTCCCATCCCTGTCTGAGAGTGTAAGTAATTGGCTGATTTCATTGTACATTTCAAATATATTCCTAGTAGTTGTTTGAGATCTAGATCATACTGCCTTCTTCTTCTTGATTTGCCACACATTGGTAGTAGGGGACACTACCATCCTAGCACAGTATTAACTTTATTTCATAAAAAGCACTTTGTCCTCAAGGTTTTTTTATACATTGTTTAGAAATTTGTAAGGCAAGAGGATCTGTGGCCTGTCTGATACTCATATACTATTCACTATCAACAGCATCAGCTGATGATGTTGAAAGGTGAGTGATCTACCTGAAAAATTCTTCTTTAACTTACATCTGTCTTAAAGCAAGGGAAGAAAGCAGGTGAAGGCAGAAAACACAAAATACTTGGCATGTTGAACTGTCCTATGATCAAAGGCAAGCAACAAAATGCTTAAGTGATTTTAATGGTTTTAAATACTTTGAGATGTGAATAAAGTTTTTGCTGAGGAACTTATGAGGAACTATGCCTGTAGATATGTCTGTTTTGGGGCAATAACTGTGATAGAAGCATTAAAGTAAATATTTTTACCTTTATTTATATGTTGTATTTTAATTTTTAATGCAGTAGTGTTAGTATCCAACGTAAGATTTTTAATCCTAAATTTCTTAGTAGTGATTTTAGTAAATAAATTTTATTTTGCCTCATCTATTCTTGTCTAATTCTATATTCAGTTGGCATTTATGCTTAGCAGAATATTTATGGAGGACTATGAAGCTAGGATTGTTTTAAAATGACAGCTGGCATAATTCAGTTGAATTGTGATTCACTCAAATATGTAAACTAATGAGAAGAATATGGATTCCGTATTTTCACTGAAAGAATTAGAATTAATGATTCATGGAAACTTAAGTGTTCTGTGATATTTTTACACTAGGAGGAATTTTACAGTTCTGCATGACTAAGAGTGCTTATTCCTAGGAAATGTGTTACTCCTACTGATAGGTCTAAAAAAGTATGAATTAATTTTTATTTATGTTTTTAATTAAGTATTCTGCATGTATGGTGGTGGCACAGTGTGAGGAATGACTTTGCCTACACCATCAGCCTCAACAAGGTTGGCACTGAGCAAAGCTTCGCAAGGAGCGGTGAGAAGGTGTCAGTAGCACTGAAAAGGCATTGAGGGTGCAGTTATAAGTAGGGATATGCTGGTGCTCTGAGCCTAACCAAGGAGTAAAGGAAGATACTTGATGTGGATTCTTATGTCTCCATTAATATGTAATGTGGCAGAGTAAAAGTCAATCTGTAGAGCAAAAGAGGAGGATCATGAGTCTGTGTCATCCACAGGGAAGTTGATTTGGAATAGGTCATCAGGTCCTCAGGCTGTACATCTACAAAGGGATGGAAAGCATCAGATTCACTCTCATAGGTCAGCTTTCAATTTAATTTTCTCGAGGAGGTACCCTGTGTAGGCACTATGAAATCATGATGCAAACCAAAGTGAGTTGAGACAACGGTGAAGCTTGCTTCAGATTGCCTGACAGAAAATGAAACACTAAAGTAGACTAGATTTCTCTAATGGCAAGACCTGATAAACAGCATTTCAGAGTAAGGGCCAAGATTTGTCAGTCGGAAATCATGTTCTGGGTGAGCATATTTCTCTGAAGGAGTCCAGGAACATTAGCTGCCCTGTGTTGAGCTAACCTTTGTCAATACGGCTGTATTCATAAAGGCTATGTTGACTCTGTAATGTCATACACTCACTTCAGATGAATCTCTTCAATGCATGATATTTTACCCCGGGGGTACTGACTGACAGCAGCTGACAGCCAGCTGTGCCCATGTGGCCCAGGAGGCCAATGGCATCCCGGCCTGTATCCGAAATGCTGTGGCCAGCAGGACCAGGGAAGTGATTCTTCCCCTGTACTCAGCACTGGTGAGGCTGCACCTTGAGTGCTGTGTCCAGTGCTGGGCCCCACAATTTAGGAAGGACATTGAGATGCTGGAGCATGTCCAGAGAAGAGCAACACGGCTGGTGAGGGGTCTGGAACACAAGTCCCTAAGAGGAGCAGCTGAAGGAGCCGGGGATGTTTAGCCTGGAGAAAAGCCTCAGGGGAGACCCCATCACTCTCTACAACCACCTGAAAGGAGGCTGTAGCCAGGTGAGGGTTGGTCTCTTCTCCCAGGCAACCAGCAATAGGACAAGAGGACACAAGCTGTGCCAGGACAGGTTCAGACTGGACATGAAGGTTAGGAAGAAATTCCTCACAGATAGGGTGATTGGGCATTGGAATGGGCTGCCCCAGGAAGTGGTGGAGTCACCGTCCCTGGAGGTGTTTATGAAAAGACTGGATGTGGCAGTGCCATGGTCTGGTTGACAAGGTCATAGGTTGGACTTGATGATCTCAAAGGTCTTTTCCAACCTAGTTGATTCTGTGATTCTGTATATCGTAATGTTTGAAAAAATAGTATCACCTCTTTTGGCCTGAAACCTTGGATAGACTGACTAGCACTGTAATGAACTGTGAAGCATAAAGCTAAATATCTGCTAAACTGTGCTCAGCAAAAGAATGAAATTAGTAACTTGCACTAAATGCACATATACAGACATCTGTTGCTGGAAGTAAAGCTGTCAACATCAACCTTTGTGGCTCAAATAAATCACATCAGCACATCTGATGACAGTAGTGTGTATGTTCATCTCCTGAGACTGGGAACATGGTAGAATCCCCTCTTTTGAGCAGCCCAACTCTGCTGCAAGTTTGAGGCTCAGGCAAAGTTTCACCTTCTCTTTCACTTTTAGCTTGTGAGGAGATTCACAACAGGTCTCTGAAACCAACTCTCCTTCCATTACTTATGACTTTTTATCATTCAAAAGCAATTTTTAGAGGGAAGCTTAAGCCTCTGGAAGCACGAAACTATCAGTAACGTATTAGTGTCAAATTTAATCTGTAATCTTTGTAAAATAACAATCTTTTTTATTCTGCAAGTGGAAGATTTCATTGGATTATCTAGTTTTAAATGCCCTTCCCTCTTCATATAGCCTTCTTCTACTCAAATGCAATGTTTATCTATAGGAATTTTTACATGTGATTGCTAGAAATAGAAAATAAAGGGGAAATATATGTTCTCCCCAATAGTCTATATTTTGTTGCAATTTGCATCAGCTCTTTGCTTTTCTGTATAAAGAGGGAAATCTGATGTACATTATAGCCTCTAACACCAGCTCCTGATCCTGGTGGCATTTGATGTTCAGTGGGCTGTACTGAGAATTTCTCTCTTCAAACAACTTTCTGGAGAAAGAGCAGTTTGTACTCTTTCAGTCAATCAGAATTACTAAATTAAATCATCATTACTCCTCCATGGTCTGTGACTCTGTCTCTAGAGTAATTGTGATGGGATTTATTAGAGCAATATTATACTTAGTGTATTTTAAGCATTTAAGGAGAAAAGGCAGTTCAGAAGTTCAAAGAAAATGCTCATGGAAAATTCACAGTCTTATTTGTCACTTTTAAAGTAAAAATTAAAAGCATGAGTTAGCTGTCCATTTCTGTTGTAAAATAATTCATTTTACTAACTCAATAAAGACCTTAACACTGTAAAAAAAAAAAACAAAACAAAACAAAAACAGTTATCCCCCATCTCTATGACAGACCATTGATTTCCAGGTATTTATTCCTAATCCTTTACTATAAGCGTCCATGTATCTTCCCAGGACTAAAGTCTGAGTGTAAATTTGATATCTACCTAGTTTATGCTAAAAATTTTCTGTCCAGTTAAGTGAAATGAGTAAAGTAGTTATTCCATCAAATGTCAGACACTTTTTTAGTGGCACTTGCAGGTGCACCTGTAGTTCCATTTGCATGGTCACTAGGCTTAGTAGCATAGAGAAACATTGCTGCTCTCAAATATTTTCTGCCTTCACTGCAAGAATTGTCTGTTTTAATGGTTTGATTGGTTTGGGGTTTTTTCCATGAAGTGCCATAAAGATGTTGTGACACTTCAACAGAAGTGTTTTGGAGCAGTTTCTATGTCAATGGTAAACTAATCCATTTATGCCTTCAAGAGCTCTGAATTTCTTTAAATAATACATATTTTGTATTTCATGGTAAAGCACATGAAGTAGGTCAGTACTTCCAGCATGTTTGTGAGATGATACTATAAATTATTTTTTTCAGACATTTATTTTGAAATATCTTGATAAAGCTTTATCCTGCAAAATTTGAGAAATTCACTTGAAAAGTCTTTCTCACAGTACCTATGCAGTCTCTTTTTCACTGGATTTTTTTTTTTTTTTTGCCCTGTAGATATATATAAATCAAGTATACATGCATGAATTTGAATATGTTCTCGTGTGCATGCACATGTATTTTACTATGAGAATACAGCACTTTGGAATCTGTTATAAGTGGCAGGGCATCAGAAATTTTTGGAGCACTGAAAGAATTTTTAAGAGTAGGAGGTTTTTTTGTAATTTTGAGGGATTTCAGCAGCCGGAGTTTAAAAATATCTCTGAGAAACCCTGAGCTCTTATATCTATGCAGCTGTCATTAGCTGTCACAGACCACTTAAATATGGTGTTGAATATTATTTAATTACTGACACCATTCATAAAATATTTTGTGTTTTTCCAGACAAATTGGAGGGTATGGCAATCTAGTCTTGTTTTGCATATGTACAATCAGCCAAAGGCTGATTTTGAGGCATCTGAGTAAAATAATAAACTAATGAAATTCTAATGTCAGGATGGAGATACAGCTGAAGCACTTGATATGTCACTGAAATAGAGTCCAGTAAGGACTCCAGCCTTGTGTGTTGGTCTTTTATCACACCTCTAATCCTGTAGGAAGGGATATGATTTGTGTGAAATGCTTGCATATTTCAGGATCTGTTTCCCATGCTATCTGACTAGTTGGGAGTTCTACAAATAGAACTTTTTTATTCCTCAGCTTTTTACTGATTTTAGAATATCACTGGGTAAGGTAATAAAAATCTGATCAGAGCGAGAGCTTACCTTCCTTTTCTCCAGAAATCAATGGACTGTCCAGGGAATTCTTTCTCATCATTCTCATTTATTATCTAAGTGAAGCAAACTTCACTTGAAGACTTTTACCTCTTGGAGACCTCTGACCTTAAAGAAGCTGGGGGAAGTCAGCATATGGTAGGATCTGATAGGTTTGCTTGCATGTTTCCTCTCTGTGATTCATTTTGAGAATGCCAGATTTCAGAAAACTGCTTTTGAATACTTGATTTCAGTTTCAAGAAAAAAAATCTTTTAGCTGATCACCCATCAAGGAAAAAAGATGTCAGGTGAAAAGCCAAGGGCCAGATGCACAAGGAGATACTGTCATGACTTTTATTTTGGGTCACAGCTCTCACTAGAAAAGTAAGAATGCCACTGTATTTAAGTCTAAATCTGCAATTAAGCAACAGAGAGGAAATTTGGATTAGTATGCAATTAAGCACCTGTGACACTTGTAAAACACATTTAGTCTGTCTTTTTTTTCCTCAAAGGCAGCCAGAACAAGGGAATGAGGTGTGTTGACCAATAATTCAAGACCAAATGTGTTTGCTTCTGGCAAGTCAGCACTTATGAAAGAATTTCTGGTAATTTCCTCTTCACCAAATAAAAATGTAACAGATCTCCTAGATCTCTGCAATTGGGCAAAGGGCAGGAGTTAGCTCTTTTGAAGGTCACCATTCTTGTAAAAGGAAGAATTTAGAGAAAGGTATTGTTTTAATTAAAGAGAGGACTTTACCAAGAAGACAATTAGCATCCATTTCAATCTTGAGAAGCTAAAGTACAGAGTAGTGTGGTTGAAGAATATGCTGGAAGCTTTCCTATGGCAGCTGTAGCATCAGAGATCCAAATCACAAATTGGATTACATTTCTCTCACACATAAAAAGGATATGGATATTTTCAAATTTAAGTCCCACTCATTTAGTGTACCAGCTGCTTTATCACCATTTAGTCTGCTGTTATTCCACTTACAGTCCTGATATAGTTACAGTACTTTTATCATCTCATAGAACATGACAAAAATATATATTCAGATAGCAGCTGAATATACAGTATGGTATGACTGGATCGTATAATCTGCAGAAGAAATAATAAGAATATTTTCATTCCATATGCTTTCCATATTTGGGAAAACCAGTCATGTTAGCTCTGATTTTCACCTCACATTTGCACAAAACCAGTGTAAGAATGGAGAGCCAAACCCATTATTTTCTTCCGCCTAATTTCTTCCAAAAACAGTGTTATATTACTTCCTGACAGGGTTTAATTAAAAGCTCTGAAGACTTTACAGAAGCTAAGGTTTGAGGCTCTTCAGAAAATTCAGCAGTGAATTTATCTGGCCAAGAGAAAACTTGCAGGCTTGTTGTGTTGACATTATTATTTTATTTACTGTGCATACCTGTATTTGTGTGTGATGTGTGAGAGTTAAAATAATTTTGATTATAAAAATTTTATAAATGGGTGAGCACAGCTAAGACACATTTTTTGCTAAGTGAAGGTGCATTTCTATTTTTTCTCTTTTCAAAAATAAATTTGGGTTTAAAGATCAAAGGAAATACAGATTCCCTTCATTTTTCAGTGTTTTGGGATCCTCTGAGCACTCATCTTTCCAAATAAGTTTTACCTTCACTTTCACCGCAATGTTCATCTCACTTGATATTCTATATCTATATCGTGAAGCTCTACCAGACTTCAAAACCTACTTTCAGATCCACCAGCCTTTTTTGTGTACTATTAAAGGATATAAACTACTGTAAAAGTACTTGTTCCAAAGATTATATGTGCAGTTGAGGATGCTTATCTTCAATTTTTTTATGAGCTGATTTTTGGTCAAATCTGATTTACTTACAGTAATTATTTGATTTGTTTTTAAACTTAGCTCATATTTTTACATATTAAAAATTTAAGGAGGAATAGGTTATTCTTCATGAAAATTTTGTGTAGTAAGGTTTGATGTGTCATTGTATGATCCCTTCTTGCCTAATGTTTAGGGAGTATAATATAGACATGACAAAATGGCTCTTTTGTACTGAAATGAACACCATTCATTGATTTTTATATGAAATGTTGTGCATATAACCATAGTAAGGCTGGCATTTCCAGTGAAGGACAGTGGTAGTTTTAGTTTTTATATCCATCTTCCATTAACTAACACATCTTAAAATACTGTTTATTTATAGTTGTATTAGAATTGCTTTCAAATTTGAATACTGTCTCTATGCTATGTTTACTTCACTTACATTGCTGAAGAAAATTGCTGTCTGCTTAATTTTCAAAATAGTTTTGATGTAATCCTGTCAAGAATTGAGAGAGCAAAACAAAATTAATTATGTCAAAGTTTACATATCAAGAGATCAATCTTGACTTAATGGTATAGTATGCTTGAAATACATCATATATTAAAACTGCCAGCCCTATAACTGCTCTATGATCCTTTTTTTTGGATAAAAAGAAGTACTATACAGGTCAATTTTAAGAAGAGATTTTACAGTAAAACTTCAATTTCTGTACATCTTGTCTAATCTTGACAGATATTAAAACTGAAGATTTCTGCTTTGTTAAAGGAATTCACTCAAGTTTGTAAGAACAAAAATTAGACATATTATTTCCAAAATTCAATTTAATTTTTAACTTTTCTAAAGTGATAAGGGGAGATATATCTGCAGATTTCAAGTAACAATGTTTTGAATAAACAATATTTAAGAAGCAGTTCGGTTATGGAAAATGAACATTACCTGTCTTATTAAAGCCTAATTGTAAAAGTAAATCTAGATTTCACCATGCCATACGTCTGAAAGTTACAATCCATCCCTGTCTTATTAAAGCCTAATTGTAAAAGTAAATCTAGATTTCACCATGCCATACGTCTGAAAGTTACAATCCATCCCAGTTTTCTCTTTTCTGCCATGTTGTTTTATTCCTTACTGAAGAAGATGCTAAATTCTGCAAGTTCAGCCATGGAATAAAAATACAATAACTAATAGTATATATCAGGTCTAACAGACTGAGAGGCAACTTACCTTTTGTCCTCTGAAAAATATGGTTTTTCCTCCAGTAGAACTAGGAAGAGCAGATAACTGAAGCTTTTTTTCACTATTTCACACCATCTGTCATGGTTATATTACTGATCTACAGCAGCTTACAAATGCTATGACCTGCACAATGAGGTAATATAGGTATAGATCTACAGGGTTCTTAAACTCCTTAATGATTTGTTTCTAGAGTAGTGGAGTTGGTCAGTTTGTAGCAAACAAATGCAGTGGCTTTAGACAAGCAGCTGTCTGGAAAATATTTTCCCAGGTCTGAGAAACAATGACTGTTTTTTAATAAAGAAACCAAATGTGTGCAACTGCAGGATCCAAGGACTTCTAGTAAAGAAGTTAGGAAATTACTGCCCAGAGAGAGAAGAACTGGTCAGTATCTGTCACAGAGTAAAAAACTACACTGAACCCAGATTTTCAGTCTGAGTTTATACTGGCCTGCTGATACTTTAGAGTTGTGGGATGTTTTTTTTTCTTAATAATGTTGAACCTTTTCTCAATATCTCAGATATTCCAAAAGTCCTATTTTTGAAGTGAGTTGCTTGGAATAGAATTGTTTGGGATCTCCTGCTTGACTGTTTGATGCAGAAGGTGCCACAGTCCGTTAGCCACGGATGACTTACAGAGGGGCAGAAAATGCAACTCATTTTCAAAAGGCTTGTGTGGAATTGATCTTTCCAAATATCAGCTGGCTTCAAACTTCCCTTGCTTAAAGCAAAAACTCTCTGGAACCCATATAAGACATGCAGCATTTTTGTCTAGGCCAAAATATAATCTTTGGCATTAGGTGGGTATTGCAGTAGAATGAGTGAATTTGTTGGTAGACCCAAAATTCCAAGAAGCAATATTTATTGCAGCCCCTAGCAGAACAGATGGAACTCCATGCTTCTCAACTTGCTAATTAAACAAAAATTAAAGCTTGTTACATATAAGCTATTGCTTGTCTTTCTTTGTTCAGAGCAGTGACAAGAAGGCATATAATTCTCTTTATATCCCTCCTTCCTCGCTTCTGCCTGCTTTAAGAAAAGCTAAAATTTTGTGCCTAATCTTGAGTTTTTAGGAGATAGAAGGGTAAAATACTTTAAGAAATTTAAGCTTCCTTCACAGCCTGAGAATTGACATTCTTGGGCTTTGTGAGGTACAGAGGACATTTCCATTTTAAGTCCTGCTGTGGTAATAATTATGAGAGTTTTACCACTTATATTGTAAGGGTAGCACTGTTGCAAGCGTTTAGAATGAACAACTGCTGAGCCAACCTTTTCCATCTCTTAAAGAAAGGATTAATGATAAAGGATGACATGTCTTATAGTATCACTATCCTTTTTATGACAATAAATGTTATATTTTGGTATCACTATCTTTCTGATTTAAAATTATAAGGCATTAAGGTTTAACTCTGTCAGTGTTAGAAATGCTGGAATTTGATGGCAGTATTGTATCTAAATTATAAAATGTATGAGATGCCTTGGCTAGAATTGGGCATAGCTACATAGGTCCACAAATATATTATTCACTAATTAATTTCTATGACGCATTTACTTTAAAAAAATATCTCTGTTGTCCTGCTATTTGTAGTTGTTGGAAATTAGCAATAGTAAAGGTATGGTATTAAAAAATGATAGTGGTTTTCTAACTTCCCCACAATTATGCAGAACCTTCATTGCCAATATTCTTACAACACTAAACACAAACTTATTTGGAAGTATTAGAATGTATTTGCCCTTTTTATCTGCCATTGCTATGGTGCATTTTTTTTGAGTATCAGATTAAATATCTGATATCCGTCTTTCTAGATGGAAAAGTTGCAACTGACTTTAAGTGGTTCTTGAAGAGCTCCAAAAGATAGGAAGGATAATAAACTTTCTGTTTATTGTCAAGGAGCAGAGCCACAATGATAAACAGGCAGCTATGACCTGTACTTTATTTTCAGTGTAGCTGGGAGCTTACTGGTAATTAAAGCATGCTAGAACTACTGCTAAGCAAAAGAACTGGTTTTCTTTTTCTAGGGGAGGGAGAATAAATGCAGGCTAGTGTCAGGAAAAAAGGCAGAAAAAAGTAGTCAGCACAGATCTGTGATTTCTTGACTTTCTTAGTTACCTCTTCTGACTTGCAGTTTCACTCTGCCAAAGGATATCTATATCTAGAAAAAGAAATAAAAAATACAGCTAGTACTGTATAAAGAACAGTATACACACCAAGCTGAAGAAGTTACAACCTCTATCATCCTTTCTTAAGAATTAGAAACATCTTCCAGTGATTTCAACTGTTAGTTTTTTCCCTTCTTTGAAACTTGTTTTAAGAACAGACTTGTTCTTTTAGGTTGCGTCTCCTTAGAGGGCCTTTGTGATCCAAGAGTAATGAGAGGGTTTTGTTATTCTGTATGCCATAAATACAAACAAAAATATTAAAAGATAGGCTATGGGGTTCTTTATCTCTAGTGAACCCAAAAAATAAAGTCCAAGGTCTCAATTTCTTTTCATGATCGTATTAATAATAATATAGGACTACATACGAAATCCATGAAATTTTTTGTGTTACTGATTGTCTCTCTTGCTATTTCTTTTCTTCTCAGAACTTATATCCACTTTCCTTCAGCACTCATGAAAAGTATTTTAGAGAATGACCTAGAAAGACCAAATGTTCTTTCCCCTGTCTGCAAATAGCTTGTGCATGTTGTGCTTGCCTTATTTTAGAGTACTTTCAAAGTATATTTCTTAAACAATAGAGTTAAGAAACTGGTTTTTCCCTTGTATAAAATATACACTTGTAACTGGACACAGAATATATGTCTTAGCCATGGCCTAATATGCCTACCTTTAAAGAGGGTACTAGTCTAAAAAAGATATCATTAATAGATAAATAAAACAGTATAAAACTTTTTTCCGTAGATGGTTTTCACCTGTGTAAAATGGTTTTACATTTACCTGTGTAGATGGTTTTACACTGTGTGAGCAGGCAGTTTGATTTAAACAGTAAAAGTCTTTCCAACATCCACATGGGAAGTTTGCTAGCTCTACTCCAAGCATGTTTTTTCACATAGTTCAGTGCATGCAACAAAACTGCCTAGAATAATCAATAAAGATCTTTATTTCACTTTTGATCACTCTCATGTATTTTAATTTAGACTTGAAAATTCTAATTCACTGCATATTATCAGACTAGGAATTCTAAAGTAAAAAGTCTATCAGAAAAATAAACACTTTGATCTGTGAAAGCACTTTGAATCTTTTTGGAAGAAAAACAACTCATCAGTTCCTCTCCATCTAAGACTTTGTGCTATGTTAATATCAATAAAGTTTGTGTTGATGGAATAGTATGAAGCGATACAGACCTTCTCTAACTTTCTCTATTTATCTTACCACTTTTTCACAGTACACTCCTTACATGCTGTCCTGAGAACAGATATTATTTTGGAAAGGACATCATCTTTAGACTTACTTAATGAACCTTTCTCCATCCCAGCATGAAAAGGCATGGGAATGCTAGAAGTTTTTACATTTGGAATATTGTGGCACCTGCTTAACAGGATGTTTTATTGCCAGGCACTGATGTTACAGCTAACAGTGAAGCAGCCATGAGACTGATGAGACAAAGCTAATGGTTTGAAGAAACTGAATTTATTACACATTTGAAGCCTTGCTCTAGGTAGAAAGCATTTTCTTGTATTAGATTAGAAAAACAGAACCATTAAAAAAAAAAAATCCTACTTTTCAATCACTTTTCCATTTTCTTAATTTAGGTCACAATGCAATTTGGCTTGTAGCTCTTTTCTAAATTTTAACTATACAACCTTTTCCAGAAGAAAGTAATACACATCAGATTCACAGTTGTTCCTCTGTCTCCTATCTTTTCCTCCCTACTCCAGACTTCTCCCCTTTTAGAAGCAGATATCTGCTGTAGACACACTACTATATTTTTATGCTTCTCTCATGTGCATGGGCTGATCTGTCTGTGTTCCCAGCAGTTTCTCTGCCCTTCCTCTGCAGTGTTCAATTGTTTGAATAAGGGACATGCAGAAAACAGGGGAGACATTTCAGAAAAATGAGCAGTGCAGTGTGCTCCTCTCTTGAATGTGCTGTGATTGATATGCAAGACCTACAGGAAGAGAGCTCCATGGTGTAGGAAATAGAGAGCCTCTGTATACTGGATTTTGCAGAGCTGTGCACAACATCCTATTGAACTCTGGCTGTGGTAATTTCTGTTCACACTATTTTGTATTGTTAGACCTGAAGAATGTCCTACAAGACAAGATAGCTGTTTTACCTTGGAAACATCCAGCTGCCCATGGATAATCTGCCCAGCACTTCTGCCATTTTTCAGAGCTTTTAGCCACTCTGGACTTTTTATTCCACTTCAGCAGCCTGATTAGAAAATATGAGTTTGTTATGCAAGAGCAGGTCTCTGTCCAAAACCTGAATGTTTCTCATTTACTCCTTCTTCCATCTCACTGTTCACCCACAGAAACTGCTGTTATTTCCATAGTTTGAAAAAATATTCTTTCCTGCTTTTTGAGGATGGCCTCAAAGTGGGGCACTATTTTGCTGGGACAAGAATCAGGCACTAAATATTGTTTCAGGTGACTACTTACTCTCAAGTTACTGTTGAGATGTGGAGTTGTGTGTCTCTACACTAACACAATAAAGAACACAAAGATTCTGGCTGCTGCTGCTGGTCTCAGTTGTAATATGCAAACAAATTATATTGAGGGACATCAGACAGTACATTGTTCTCTATTTCTGAGATAGTGTCAAATGTATCTGAGATAAAGGATTCAGCTTCATGTTTTACGTAAACAGACCGGCTTCTTGAGTCAGTTAAATTGAGCCACTGAGCTGTGATCCTGAAAAACTGTTACACACTTCTCATACAGACTCAGGCAATTTACTTGACCTTCCTTTTCCATCATTCTTCAGAGGTAAAATGAGATTCAAATGCTGTTTTCCCCATCCTTTAGTCATCTGATGTGTTTAGATTGAAGATGTGAAGGGAAGGGAGTAGGGCCATTGACTACATTTCTCTACTGCTTTAAATGCCACGATTTTCATTTAGAAATTACTTACGATTAGCCTTCCTGAGATATTTTCCCCTGTGTACCTGTACCAAAGATGGAGTTAGCAGAGCTGCAGCAACTAGATGTCCATCAGCCTGAGAAATAGAGGGAGGGAGTTATTGATGACAGGGCTGTGCTGCTTCAGAAAGACCTGTAAGAGCAATGTTCCCTCTGGAATTGAAGTAGCACTTGGTCAGTTACAACATAGTGCTATTTTTAATGGACTACTTTTAAAGTCAGGGATGTAAATGATCCAGTGTAATTAAGACTGCCAAAAGGACTCCATCAATTCTTTAAATCTATAAAACCATTTCATAGAATGTGGTCCTCATTCTATTTCACATTTAAATCTGATAGCATTGTTTTCCTTTTCAAGTTTTATGCAAAACTAATCCCACTTAAAGAGACTGCCTTTACTCACATTGTGCTGTGACAAATTCCTTAGGAAACATCACCAAGGAATGTTAATTTCATTTGTGACTTCTTAGTAAGAGGCAAGGCATTTTCCTTGTAGAAAAACTCAAAGGAAAAGGTGTGAAATAAAATTCTCCTCCATAGAGCCTTTTCTGGGGACATGAGGCAGATTGGCAAAACCCAGCATAGAAAAAGAACTGCAGCAGTCTTATTTTTAAAGTGACTTCCCAACTTTATGGAGAGAGGAGACATTTTTGTAGATGCTTTTTAGATTGAAGTACACAAGGACTTATCAAAGAAAATGTTTTCATTCTCTGGATGGATTGAAGATATGTTTCATATTGCTCTGAGTATCAATAGATGATGGGAAAAACACACTAACCCCTTGAGCCTTAGTGCTTTAGAAATGCAATAAAAGAGACCCATATCTAGGGAACAGTCAATTCTAAGGCACATTTGTGAGATGGTAAAGGCAGCAAAATGTAGAGAAACAGTGAGACACAAGGATGTGGATAATCTGGCATCATGGAGTGATATCTAGCATGTAATACCTAACAGCTCTTTAAAAACATATTAACAAAATGGGAGGAAATTTGATTGCAAATAGGTAAAACCAGACTGAATCCTGTGCATATAAAGAATGTTCCCATTTCCAAAGATATTGTAGCAGATTGCTGATAAAATTACTCTTTGTCTCCAAAATGTCTTTTCCATCTTCTAGACTATGATTAATTTCTAAAAAACCTAAAGTATATGAATTCAAATACAAAGACTTTTCCTTTGTGTGATTATATTGAGATGATTTTCTTCAGAGATCTACATCCTCTGATTAAAATATCACAGAATCATAGAATGTCTGGAGTTGGAAGGGACTCCCTAGGATCACCGAAGTCCAACTCCTGACCCTGCGCAGGGCACCCCAAAAGTCACACCATGTGCTGGAGAGCATTGTTCAGTACCCAACCACCCTCCAGGTTAAAAATTTTTTCTTAATATCTCACCTAAACCTCCCCTGACACAGCCTCATGCCATTCCCACAGGTCCTCTCACTGGTCACCATAGCTTATTAGCAATAACTCATTAAAAAAAAAATGTATATGAAAAGTTTTATCGATCAGATTTTGAAATACGATGAACTATGTTTTCATATAAAACAGAAGTCTCAGAGCATCATGGTCATGTAGATGTATGTAATGAAATAGATGAGTAGATTAAGGGGTGTCAGGTTTGCATGGTATCTCCTGTATAGTGATCAGACCTTGTAAGTTTGTTATAATTAAGGTGTGTGATTCTTTTGAATGGCAGAAGTACATGAATAAATCCAATTGTGTTGCTATCACAAGAATTGAATTCAAAGTCCACTGTAGGCCAAAAGGAATTAGATGCAAAGCATGTCTAATACTAAGTGTCTAACTGGAACATAATTGCCATGGATAACAAGAAATAACAAGATTAGAAATTAAAAATTTCACATTGTAATTCTGATTCTCAATTTATTGTGCATTAATTCAGTTGTGAATTCATGCATGACAAATACCAGGACTATGAGTTAAATAGGAATGGATCAACATTCATTGTCATCTTTTGAGGAAGTGGGAAAATATAGGACTAGCAGGAACATGCAGATTTGCCCTCTTTCTAATGCTTAGACCAATACAGACCCACATTTTAGTATGGTCCAATTCACAGATATGTCTTTGCTGATATCTGCAGCTGTGGGAAATCTTTTTATTGCTCTGTAGGATTCTTAGGGAGTGTTATAGAGCGCATTATAAAACTGTTTCTCATACAAAACAGGGACTGGATGAAAAAAAACTAGTTGAAAAACATTTTATGAAAAACATAAAATATGTTTTAAGTTGAACAAAATATTTCATTAGACAGGTACTTTATTTCACTTCCGAGAATGAAATATGGTCCTATATAAATTAAATACATAGATTTTTTTCAGTATATTAATTAATATTTTGATCTAAAAAGTCAGTTATTTTTGAAGACAAACATTTAGTAAAAAAATCAGTTGAATCTATCATCTAATGAAAGTAAACTTGCAAATTGTTTTATTTACATGAATTTCTGCCTTTTTTTGTGTTACTGTTAGAATGAAAAAACACTCCCGTAAGTTTCATTATTTTTTCCATGACATGGTGGTAAATTTTTTTTTTATTGGAGGTTGTCATGAACCGATACCTTTAAAAGTTACTTCACTGAAATATTTACATGATACTGTTTGAAAGACTGACCAATATAGTGTAATACTGACCAATAAAGTATATAGATATTTACATTAGAAAAATGTTCGTGTACTTTTTATCATACAAGAGATTTTTTAATCACTCAGGTAAGCATTTTCATTTTTGCCCATCTCTATTTTTCCCACCTGCATATCCTCTCTTTGGCTTGAATCTGGTTCAGACAAAAACACTGTAGCCTGCACATAAGTGCTTGCCATATATGGTAAAAAATGAATCAAGTTGTCTTTCTTAGCTGAAGTCTCTGTGTTCAGCAGCCCACAAGTAGTATAGGTCAGCTTTTGGGCCATATCTGTACCTTTTCAGGAAAGAAAATACCAGAAACTTTCACCTTGAAATCCATTGGACCCATCTTTCCTTTCTGCATGTGGTTCATGTCTTTTGTGAACCCATACGGGAACCTTAGTGATGTTTAATTTTTTAATTTTGTTTTATCCTGTTGGTAAGGCAGCTATCAGCTGTGTCTGAAAGCTTGCAGGCTTACAGGAGTCTAAGGAGCACCATCCCAGGCATCCAGTGAGTAAGGCTGCTGCCCTGAATTAGTGCCACTTTTTGTTATCTTGTTCTGCCTTTTTTTTAATGATATTTTTAGTACTTCAGATCAGGATATCTATTCTGATTTATTTTCAGATGTAACATGGTGAGTTTTTCAGACATTTTGAAGGAAGTCATAGTGATGACTACTACCAGAAGCCTTATAAGTGGGAAAGCTCTCTGAAATCTGTGTGATACAGTCTTCCAACCCATAGTACGCCTTTTATAGTGGAAGATAAAAAAATATAAAAAATAATGTAAAATCTGACTAGATTTGGTTTGTCTTGATTTTCTTTTTTTTTCCTTTTTTTT
>VWZQ01010997.1:239209-251252 GCA_013397015.1 Myiagra hebetior | reverse complement strand
TTTTTTTTTTTTGGTAGTTGTTACTGGTGTTATCATAGTGCTCCAACCATGTTGTAGCCTCCAGGGCAGGCTGTTTGATGTCTCAAAAGCTGCCAAGCTCTTGTGCAGTCACTTGAAAAAATACCAAGAGACAAAGGTAAAAATTGGCTGGTGGACCATAAGCTTAGGAAACAAAGTTAAGGTGGTCCAACAAATGAGATATCTTACAGCCAGTGTGATCCCTGAGGGAATAAATGTTACTTTGCTCACATATTTTTGCAATACAAACAGTGCTCTTGTCACCGGGATCTGGGTAAACTCATGTTCTTCCTCGTTATTATTTCATGTGTGTATTCCAGAGAGCTGTGGCCAGTCTTTTAAGCCTTGCCTTGTATTTATGTCATGCTGCTTTTGTGTGTCTAGGCCAGTTTGGCATTTTGAGTCCTTAGGTATTCAGCTGAAATCTGAGTGAAGCCCTCTGGAACTGTTATTGATAGGTTTGTTCTGGTATTCTGTCATGGTTCTGTGCATGTTTATTTAGTTGTATGAAGTGCAAAACTTTTTGTTTACTTTCTGACAAGGGATTAGTTTCACCTAGAGTAAAAGACTGCTTTGAATGAGCTTCTGCTGCTAACAGTGAGGAGGATCCTAAGCTCCAAGTCCTTAAACCTTTTATGTGGAGAGATCAGTAGGGATTGTTAAGTTGACTAAACTGATGAAAATTACTGTACGAACAACCCTCACAGCTGAAAAGGTTGGACATATGTTTCAGGCAAATGCACTTCAGCAGAGTAATTGGAAAGCAGTGCAGTGTCAAAGAATTACATAATATGACGAAGAAAATGACAGCAAAATTAATTAGGGGCTTTTGCATAGAATTCACACGGAATTTAATGTGCTAAATCTAGTGTAGCTGTTATGTATGATAAACAAAATTTTTCTTAATGTTTATGGAATATTTCTCTTTAATTATAAATAATATAAAGATGTTACCCATTAGATAATTGGATGAAGCTGTAATTGAATAAAACTGCCCCTAAATTATCTAGGTGCTTTAACTAAATAGCAAGATGATGTTATGTGTTCATATAGTAAAACCAATCTCAGAATGATTTGAGAAAGACTGTTATTATGGAATCCAAATTTACCTCTTTTTGTAATATATTCATCTGGAAGTTACTGTGATTACTTCTGTACTATTGCAGGGATTAACTGCCAGTGATAATTTACTCAGACTTTAGGGTGAAATGACCAATGGAAATTCCCAATAATCAAAAAGATTACTTTTACATTATTAAAGTTACTTAAAAGCCTGTAAGAATGATAATTCACTCCTGCCCATACACTACAAATTTGCTCAAACCATACTATGCACAAAATTTTTTTCCCCTCACAGAACGCAAAATATACTTTGTAAAGTTTTTATTGTGTTTTAAGAAGCTGAAATGCGTTTTGCTACATGCCGTCAGAAATCCCAGAACTACTAGGACACGCATGTTGGCTTATAGACTTCCACCCAGGGGAAAACCAAGGCTGCCCCCTAATGGCACCTTCTCCTGCAGCCCAGCCCTCCAAAACTGCCCTGTAGAGAAGCTGACTAGAGCACCTGGTCATTACCCTGCTGTAGGTTACACAAACCAGTTCCAGTAATTACAGCTCTTCTTTATTCCTGCAGAACAGGCGTATGTGCTTTTCCTCAAATGAGGAAACGGGTGCAAATGTCCGGGGCAATTTCAGTGTTACAGAGTTCACACAGGGGAGAATGGTTTTCAGGCTCCATAAATCACTTCTGTGTGAAAAATAGAAGAAAAAGACAATGGTGCCTAATTTATGAAGCAGTAGGCTCTGCTGCTTGTTGAAATGAATTTCACTTTTTCAGTGCACCACAATTAGAGATTATTAGGAGAATTATTATGACTGTGCTTTTTTATGCATCTTGATGTATGTTTGAGTTTCGCTTTTATCAGCTGGATATCATCCCAAATGAAGGAAAAAGCATATTTTGCCAGAACTTCAGATGTACACTGCCAGTTGGTGCACCTATGTACAGTTGTGTGCTTTACAAAGGGTCCAGAAAGCAAATGAGAACCTAATGCAGTGTAACTGTGGTGGGAGGATTTTGATTTTTTGTTTTTTGGTTGTTTGTTTTTAGTTTTATTTTGAGCCTTGTGAGAAACAAATTGCATTTTGATGGGAAATGTACCTGTGATATGAAAAAAGAGGGTTGTGTTCTACCTCAAAATGAGAAAAACAGGCACTTTTTTGGCATTATTGCTCAAAATAAAAAGGAGAGAGATTAGTGAGACAGGATTGTAAAGAGCATTCTCACTGCTTTTGAGTACTTAAATAATGTATTTTATACACATTTTTGGGGTGTTTTTAGGTCCTGTTGTTTGACTCTGAAAAGTAATTTCTGCTCATACACAAACATTCCTATGCTTTTAAATAGCTATGTCATTTCAGAGTACATTGATTTGATCAAATATGACTTCTTAAAGAATCACAGTGATGCTGAGCAATAACATGGGGGCTTTTTACTTTGTAGACCTTTCAGTGTTACCTAAGAAAAGTTTCAAGTATATTACTCTCACCAAATCTCTCTGCTGGTCTGGAGGCGACATGCCAGGTTGAGCCAAAGCTGAAACTCAGGAGCATCTGTAAAATGTCACATGCTTCCTCAGAGAATTGGCAGTATTTCTAATGAAAAGCTTCACTAGAATTTAGGTAATTCGCCTTTTCATTTTTCCAGGCAAACAAGGGGTGCACAGTAATGGAGTGGTAAGAGCTGTGTTTACACCTACGCCTACTGCAGAAGCAGTAAGATGACACAAAGTGTATAGCTCGGAAATGCAGAGCCTCTCAGGAGTAACCCCATAATTTTGTAGGCTTAAGGGAACCTTCCCTGTAAGCACTTAATCCTGTGTGGTGTTTTCATGCTTTTTCTATACAGCATCTGGAAGATTATAAACCTTGTAATTATTAGGAGAGTGAAAACTGCCAACTCCCTAAACTCAAAATCATGATTTGTGAGTAATTCTCAAAACTTTCCCTGTGTGAGCATATGACCTAAGTGTTGAAAACAGGCAAGATAATAGGTAGAAGGTAGGTAGATACACAGATAAGAAAATAAAGAGTGTTGATATGTACTGAGATGATAGCAGCTATCTTGGATCTCTCTGTTTTCCTATATTCACCTCCAGTCCATTTTAAAAGGCAAAATTATTTCAAAGGATGTTTCACTGTACAAACCTTTCAAATTAGTATTTCTTACAAAGCTATGTGTCTAATATGTGTCCCACCAGGTGGACACAGGGGATAATAGAAGTTAAGAAGAAACTTTCAATTATGTCTAAAATATTTATGTTAAAATAGAAGCAAAAAATAATTTACTGAAACAAAGGCATAACAGTGAGAACCTTGCAAGACCATAAATTGAATGTATTTATAATTGGAAAAACAGTTTTACAAAAATATTTTCAGAGTAGGGGTTAATTCTGAGTTCATGAAGGCATAGTCTGACCACTGGTCTGTCAAGGACATTAGAGCTGAGAAGGGACATTTTAGAACTCATTATGAATATTTAATGTCTCTGAAAGTTAGGCACCGAGTTGATTTAAGTTTGATTTCTATAGATACTAGACAACTTTGAGCATCTCCAGTTTTGGTGGTGGAGGAGTTTGTTAGATTCACTCAGTACTTCATGCTGATAGCGTTTCAGTGCGATAGTGGGAAATTTACACTGCTTATGCTGTGTGCTTAAAGTAGCTTTCTGGATCAGGGAGAGAGAGGGTCTTCCATAAGATCATACTTACAGCTTCCCTGCCCTCAGGCTGTGATCACAGACCCCTGATGTGATATACCAACTGTCTGCTGTCCATGGGGCCCTCGTGGATCTCTGTTCTCTCCTTCTACTAGCAGGTGGTGGCTTCAAGGTCCTGCGGTCCTCTTGTGCATAGCTAGGACTTTTGCTGGATGTTATAAATCACCTCCATGGCAATTGCATGAGTTTGTTGGGGTTTCTTTGTTGGTTGTTTTTATCCCCCATGAAAATTTCTAGTTTTATTAGGTTGAGTACTCTAACAGAGGAGTCAAGTAAACTGCAGAGGTCAGCATATGGAAATGGGACCTATCCTTTCAGAACCTGTAAACTCTTGTGTCGGCTTGTTGTGTCTCCTGAAAGTGTACTCCAAATCACCCTGGCAGAACGCCCCCCCGCCTGCCCTCTGCTGGGGACACTGCTGGGGCAGTTTGGATTCCAATCTCCATGTCTTAGTTAGGCAGGATTACTATTCCCACCCCTTCCCCCCAAAAAAATGAGCAAACAGGTTGCTTTGATTTTCTCTTTGACAGAATTGCACCCTGTCACTCTCTGGTGTTGATGACCTCTTTCTAATTTATATAAAGTCTTGAACCGCTAAACTTGTGTAATTTATCATGTCATTGCAGCTGCCCTCTGGGATGTTGTACAGGAATTTTGATTATTTTAATCATATCATTTTAATTGGCTTTATGAATGATACCCTTTAAAAGTGAAAAATAATTACAGAGTGTAATTTACATTTAGAAATAGCACAGAGGTCATAATAGTGAATGAATAATACATTTACTTGACCATAAGCTTCTTCAGTGATGGTGCACGGATACTGACAGTTTCTAATATAATATGTTTTATTCTCTTAATTCTAAGAACAGTGGGTTTGGAATTTGGTTTTTTTTCAAATACCAAGTCTCCCTAGAAAATAAAGATTAAAAAAGAAGACTCTCTGAGGCATGTATCTGTAAAATAATGAAACTATCTCTTTGCCTAATGCAGACCCTCAGGTCTGCAGTTAATATGATAATATAACTATTCTGTTGGTCTTTCCCATATAGGAGTTAATTTATTTCTTCCTATCTGTTTATCAGTATTTTCTAGTACAAGATAAGCTGCTAAGACTTTTCTAGTTAGCAACTTTACTTGAATAGATGCATTTTAGTGTCAAGACAAATTATACATGCTGCCTCCTATATTAAAAATATAATTGGAAATTGGAAGATGTAAGGAAAAAAAGTCTTAGAAATTCTTTCTATAAGTAAATATTATCCTTTTCTGTTGACGTTCCATATGTACCAGGACCAAAGAAATCAGTAACTTCTCTTCCCAAAGCTAAACATCCTCAAATCTGCATGTGGTTATTGTACAATATAAAGCCTGGGGGCCCTGTATCCTAATTTTCAGTATTTAAGTAGTAGAATATTGTTCTAATACTTACTTAGCCTACTAGGAGTCAGTTACACCTATGTATAGAATCTAATCAATTATTCATAATTATGAATTCATTTTATGCCTAAAGTATTGTAAATATTGGTTATGGTGATACTTCAGGGACACAGGGAAATGTTAAATTAATCCTAGCAATTTTTTAAATGTCAAAGTAATTAATTTTTTAATGTGATTTCTTTTATTGAATGACTATATAGAATTACACGCACTTCTCTTAATTTTGTTTTGGAATAATTGAGTCCACTGCAGTGGTTTTAAGGGAAACTTATAATAGGTGAGCACTAAGAAAGGGTTTATTTTCTTTTGCAGAATAAATTCTGTCCTAAACTATTAATATATGGAGTATTTATACAGTTACATAATAATCTGCCACTTTTAAAAAATATATATATATATTCTGAAGTAAGGACACAGCCCTAAGAGATTTGTAATATTAAATTTTAGGTCGAATTATATTTCAGGAGAAATCTGAGGGGCTGATCTTTCTCTGCCCATCACTTAATAAAAGTGATAATTTTGTTGGTTATTTTCTGGATGCTATGAGTGTTTCTTTCAGAGACAGAGCATGCTCACTGTGCCTGCCCAGCACATGGGCACAGCTGCACTGAGCTACTGCTGCTCAGAGACTATGTGAGATGCAGTGCAGTTACAACCCAAGCTGCTCTCCAGCAAGCTTCCTTGCATTTCAAAGTCATAGTATTTTTGACTATAAAATAAAGTTTATTTATCTCTTAAAAAACCGCCCCGTGCAACTGTATGGAAAAATGAAAGCTGATTTTTTATATACTAACTTGATTTACGTGATGAAGTGACACTCTTGTATATCCTGCTCTGCAACAGTGAAGTGCTTCCATACTAAGCAACTAGTGTTCAGTTTTCATTACTCTGATTCAACTTTCTCCTTATATTTGGTTTATTTTTAGTTCTTAATCATTAGATACAGCCTCCTTTCACAATAATATCCCCCACTTCTGCCCCTAAGGTTCTTCATATTCTGAAGTTGTATTTTTTTTGATGTGTTGGTAAAATTAAGTGATAGGAAGTAGGTGTTGCTGTAGATTAGCTGTCAAGACAATGGGAGGACAGACATAAATTTATATAATATCTTTTCTCTTCATGTTATTCTGTAGTTAGGCTAAAATTTCTGGCATTTCCACTGTTTCAGTGTCAATAACACTAATACACTATTGGCCTTTCTATTAATTCCAAATGTTCTAATAAGCAAATAATAGGTAGGAGCAAGTGCATATGAAACTTGTTTGTAAAACAGCATATGAAAGCAAATAAATGTGTTTTTTAATTAAGAATTGCCTCAGCATTATTTTATTTTATTTTATTTTATTTTATTTTATTTTATTTTATTTTATTTTATTTTATTTTATTTGTGGATAGAGTGAGAACAAATGAATGGTGTGCACTACTTCTTCATAGAAGGTCTAAGGTAGAGTTTAGTCATTATTAACTTTCGAGGACATAGTTTGGCCATCCTGTTCCTTCTGTCATTATCACCACCTTGTTCAGATCTACAAGAATTAAAAATTATTTATATTATAGTCTGATGGCATGTAGGAATGGAATAGGACTTAGCTATTGGGACTAAACTAGACCAGTGTACCTATGAGAACATCAATATGTTTGTTATGACACTTTTCCTGCTGGAGTGGATTTGTCTGTATTTATAGTTTATACCTCCCAAATGGATATATCCTTTGAGACAGATGGGAGAGTGGGCACTCTGTACCAGCTGTAGGGAGATAGACACTGAGCAGTCTCAACTTGGCTCCCCTGTTATTTGCACATCTTTCCTCCTCCTAGATGTTGCCTTTGTTAACACCATATTTACATTTGCTATCTGTGCAATATAGTTGTTTTCCTAAAAATCAGTTTTATGCTTTTATTGTGAAGCATTTCTTGCAAAAGACAGCTGTTCACATACATTCACAGCAATAGGGTTTACTAGATATTAAAAATAATATATTGAATGAGGCTAGAAGTTCCATACAGAATTCAGTAATGCCTGTGTACAAAGACACGGCAGGATACAGAATGATCTCATAGCTTAATATAACAATTAGTGAATGCCATTCATATGATGCTTGAAGTGCTAATTCTTCCAATTATATTTAGATACTATTGTTAATGTCTTTACATTTTGTGTATGTTCAGCATCAACATGGTGTTACTTGAATAACACACTGCCCTATGGCAGTGACTTCTGTACAAGGACTTTTATTTTGCTTTCAGCTGTGAAGGTTGGAATAGCACCAAATAGTGTGAGTCTACCAAAATGTCCCCTCGCAATTCTAAATAAGAATGTGAGCATGCTTTAAATTAAATACTGTTTCTCCAAGCTACACACCCCTCTGCTTGATCAGGTAGCCTTCAAAATGTTCTGCTGGATCCACTATTGTAATATGCTACATATATTCCACTGCTTCCTCGAAGCAAGTAAACTGTGCTTAGGGAAGGGGGATGTATATGAATTCACAGTGCATACATTAAGTCAGTCATCCATTCTATTTCACTTGCAGTATTTGTTTTACTGCAAGAAAAACTTCTGAGTACTAGCTGCATCCTTGGACTTACAAAATACTGTAAAAGTGGTAAAATTTCTTCCTTAACACATTTCTTAAATGAGGCATCCCAAAATTTCCTGCCCAAATACATCCTATTTCCTGCACAGCATGTACTTAAGGCTAAATTTAGGAAATTGGTGTTCAGTATAACTATCAGCTTTGCTACTGTGAATTTGAGTGTCATCTGCTGAAATTTGCCTCTGCTAAACACAATGCACAATGTGTTTAGGACTTGGGCTATCAGAATCCCCTGATGAGTACAGGTGCCAACCTCTTTTGTAAGGAAAAAGCTGTTTTAGTTTTAATAATCACAAAGAGTGCTTTAAAGTGTAACAATGTTTACAGAAAGCAAGAAGTGATAACTAAGAGGGTAGGAATGGTTCCATTAATCCAGCTATGTCCTAAATTTCATGGGAAGACCTTTGCCAGTGGTATTTCTGTCCTTCTCATTGTCAGCAGCAAATTGCAGTTTCAGTCAAAGTACTTCTTTGAAAAGGGAACTGGAGCATGAGTCATCTTCATTTTGAAATGGACTTTTAACTGGTCTTGTGGTGTAGTGAAAGTCAAGAACAGATTAAAAAACTTTGTGATTTTTTTGGAAGCTTTTTCATGTATTTCTGAAAACCAGTTTAAATATCATGTACTGGGGATGGTGCTCTAGTTAATAGGACCTTTCTGTGATGAAGCACTTGCTCTTGAACAAAGCTGGTTTCCTTCTTGCCAGAGAAAACCCAATAGCTAGAAGCAGATGAAAAACAGCCTCAAGAGTTCACTTGCAGCAATAAAAGGGCAACAGTGATAAGGAAGCAAGCAGCAGATGTGAAAAAATAATAAAACAACCAAGTGCTGATCTAGAGCTCCTAATGATACCTCCATCATATATTGTTATCTACGTAGTTAACACTCTAATAACTTTAGAATTCCTCTAACATTCCTACTAACCTTAGGATTCCTCTGAGACTGCAGAAAATTGACCAGTACTTTGGTCTCACTTTAGCTGTCAAGTTCTGGCCAACTTTGCATACCATGATTGGAAAACCAAATAAATTCCATACTGCATATACTTACTGCACATTCAAATGCAACGATTGAACTCAGAGCATCCTGGATGCGTCAAAGAACAGTTTTCTGCCCACTCTGTAATCTATGAGTTTTCACTCTTGTAGGGCAACCTGGGATTGCAGAACAAGGATATAAGAAATGTTCAGCCTTTCTCTGATTTCAAGATTACTTTCATCTGTCTGAATAGGAAGGAACAAGTTTCCAGCTTTGCTCCTCCCTGATGTTTTTGTGCATGTATTTTGAAGAAACTCCTACATAAATATTGCAGACTTTCTGTGTGTGCCAGCTATGGCCCTTTTTCACAAAGCCCAACAGCCTGGCTTCCTCTGTTGCAATATCTCTATTACTACAGTAGCTGACTCTCCATGGTAGTAAATATCTGCAGATAGAATATGAAGTTTAAAGCTGGATACTAGCATGGAATAAAACTAATGGAAAAACTAGTACAAATTACATTTTTTCTGTTTTAAGAGCTGGTGATATGTGCTGTGGCAATGCCAACAGGCAATGGGTAGGTGCTCCAGAGTGATAATAATGCTGTCTGAAATTTGGCCAGATGTTGAATACATCAAGTCAAATGTCCTTTAGTGCTCAGATTCTTCTATTTGGCTCAGTTCAGATGATAAAAATTTGGAAAACCAAAAAGGCAGATAATAACTATGAGGAAAATTACATAACTTCAGACTTGAAACAGCAAATAAAGCCCTTTCAGCTTCACAGTTTATGTATAACAGAGTACTATATGCATCAACAGTTTGTCCTAATGAATACTCCTGAAATAAAAGCAATTTTTATTAAGACAACAAAATAATTGATTGCAATCTGCCATTAAATAAAAATTGCTTGCTTAACAGCCTCTTGAACACTATTGGTATAATAGTATGGTTCAAAAACTATTGGTTATTTTCTTTTTGGTTTCCTCTGTTGGTACTTCTAACTACCAGTATCTTCTAGCTGATAGAATGGAGTGTGTCTAAAACCAATTACTGATTTAGAGTATAAGTTATGCTCTTGTTGAAACAAGAGAAAACATTGAGCCTGGAAGAAATTCTGCAAACAATGCAAAAATATGATCAGCTATTTTTGCAACATTATTTCCTCTGGTTCTCCAAATTATAGATTTCAAAGGTTTTCCATGTGGAGGTGGGAGCAAGAAAAGTACAATACAGCTCTTCAAGTGAAAATACTATGGGCCAGCTAATGTAGAGGGAGTGATAGAGTTCTAGAAATAGACTCAGCCTTATAATTACCATCATATATTTCCAAATATGTGGTTAGGCACCTGATACTGAGAGACCAAGAGATTACACCAAAAGCTTTGTATGTTAAAATCACACTGAATATTGCACTGAATGCTTGCCCATTTATAATTAGGGGGTATTACTCCATGTTTCAGATGGAGGAAGCTCAAAGGAATACACACTTACTTAAGCAGAACAGTAGAGGCAAATTCTTCATTTGCAGCTTCAAGAAATAAAAGGAACAATTAAAACCAAAATCATTAGTTGAATCTGGCCTCTTGTTCTCACAGTATTACAGTGAATTTTTTTTTTTAATGTATATAATAATATATGTTTGAAAATAATCTTGAAGCATCTGTTCTCTGTAAAGGAGCTGGGTATAAACAGCACCTTCACACTTCACTGGTCTGTCTCTTGCACACATTGTGAGTCACACACATGCACTTCAGGGACAACTATTTTTTCTCTCTTTTTTTCTCCTCTGTAGAACTCTAATACCTACAGCACAGGTGCAATACATTCCACCCAGCATATCATCCCCATTAATACTGACTTAATTTTGATTCCAAATTGTTAATTATTCTTAGTGACCAAGATAAATATTAACTCTCCTAATTCAGATTCTGATGTCAACCAGCATGTAGTGGATTTCTCTATGCCTTTAAAGTGAAGTATATTTTTCATATTAGAATTAATTTTTCAATAATTTTTAATAGTAGTCATAGTATCTACTGTAGTACCTCCAGGAACAATTTTTTGTTACTTTTCTTTGTGGGCTGTTTTTTCAAAAACCAGTGAAGAGAAAAAGCCCCAATCCAATATTTAAGAGATTAGAATTTTGAATATCTTTCATATTTCTCCTTTTTTTGTCAAAATAATTTTTGATAATTTGTTCTTTCTGCAGTTTTCATAAGAAATGCCTGATATTTATCAAGTTGTAAAGGTTTTTAGTTGCACATATGTACATATTCCTTATAGTTTAATTGATATGAGTAGTTTTCAGTATTTATGGACTTTCACACAAGGTTTGAATTGTTTTTTGTAGTGTTGATACAGTTCCATGTTGTTAGACACCAGGTATTCTAAAGAAATATTTAGAAAGATTAAAATTGAAGAATTTTCATATTCAAACACAAAAATTCAAAAGCAGTCACCAACTGAAAATATTTTGTGTTTACTTTTCAATCTGCATGCTGTTTTACTAGAATACCAGAACTGAATATGCAGCTTGTTTCTCATTTTGATGTTTGATGCTATCTGCATTAATCCCAAAATAAAAAAATGTTAAGAAGTTAAACCACAGAAATAGTTTCCTGAGGAATTCCTGTAACTATATTCCTACTTACTTGTTTCTGTGTTTAAATTAAATAGGTATAAAACTGCATTTATTAGTAGCTTATCCCTGCAAAATCTGATGGAATTGAAAGACTTAAAAGGTTAAAAAAGGAGGGTGTCTGGGAAATAAATTGTTATTAAATGCAAAATCTAAATCTATGTCATTTTGTTCTAAACATAAGAGGGTTAAGTATGCTGCCAGTAGCAATGTTCAATTAAAAATGGCTTATATCCCATAGTTCTGTTATTAAGGTCTGTCTGTTTGACTTAATTCCACAATAAAATTGTTCTGTTAAAAATACTTGTAACAACATATGGACAGGTTTTTGTTAGTCAAGCAGATGCCCACAGAATTCTAATATGTACTTAAGGAGATACCCTTTTAGAAATATAAAGACTTAACCTATATTTACAGCTGGGATTTGCATGTGTGTTTATTCAGTGAGGTATTAGTGGCCACTATCATGCTACATATGCAAGTTTTTTTGAGGGTATATTCAAATAAAAACTGAAATCAGCATGATGAAGATTATGTCAAAAATAGCTTTTGCTTTCAATTTATATATATATTTATTATTTATTTATTT
>VWZQ01010997.1:115617-233757 GCA_013397015.1 Myiagra hebetior | reverse complement strand
ATTTATTTATATATTTATATATTTGTGTGTATGTGTATATAAAACCCTAAATCAAACACAGGCTGTGAGCAAGTATTAAGTGTGCTTTCTGCCTAATTCAGCTCACTGCCAGCTGTCAAAAAGCTTTTAGTCCGAAGAATTCCCAGTTTCCCAGTACTATACTAACAAAAAAATCTAAATAAGGAGTGGTGTGGTTTTTAAAAGTGGCCAAGATGCCTAAACAGCTGGTAGCTTAAAGTTGTCAAACAGAGTGACATTCCTGAAGCTCGTGAGAAGGGGACACAAAGGTGGTCACAGCACACCTGACATCTGAGTGTTGCCACTCCTTAACTTGAACCTTAAACACACCTGTGGGCCCCAGCCAAGTGTTTGGTTGTGCTGTGCTACCTATTGCACACAAAGTGTGTGCAAGCCAAAAGCATAAGCCAGCCAGGTTAGACAATTTATTGTGGGTTAGTCAGCACAGAGTCCTTAGAAAAGGCAAGAGGCAGCAAAAGCAGCATAAGGGGAAGTGGGCAGGGTGCACTGCCTTTCAGGCCATTGGTAAATGACTTTCAAGGCTGCAAGAGAATCTGAACTGGAAGTAGTACCAGTTTATAAGGGCTACAAATCTAAGTGGGAGAATTCTAAGGTGTTTAAATTGTTCCTGGGCCAAATTATTTACAGTATTGGAGGAAAAGGTGGGCTGTTATGCGACAGAACAGCAACTGCTGGTGGATTGAAATGAAAAAATAAAAAGATTAAAAGTCTGTAATACAAAAAATGTGCAACAAAACAAAAACATAGCTACCTATCCCTCCTCTATGTGAGAAAAAAAAAAAGAAAATCACCATTTTGATTATTGCTCTCTGTTCCCGTAGATAAATCTGGTGCAGAGAAATTCTGGACATAATATTTTGGGTTTAATTTATAAAATCAAGTAGAATTCAAGCTTTAGTTTACATTGTTTATGATTTTTTAGTTTAGATTGAGTTCCTCTGAGCTTTATGTGAGCCCAGAGAAGGTACAGGATATGATGGATATAGTAGAGGCATAAGATATGTAAGTGGATATTTTTATTCATGTACTTGAGAAACACTGCTAGAACTATTGCAGTGTCACAATGTTTGGTTTTGTTTGTTTGGTTGAGCTTTGTATTTTTTAAAAATCGCTGTGTTTTGTGCTGTGAAGTAAAATAAAAACAACCAGTCTATATTTTCAAGTTTAACCAAACTGAGCAAAGGCTGCAGTTCAATACATTTTGATTTACAGTGTCAGAAACTCTTATCTCCAAGCCAAACACGTATAAAAAGGACTCTTCCTCTTTTTACATGTATCCAAACTCAATATTCAGCCTTGCAGTTGTTTAACTCCAGCAGAAACACAGAAGTGAAGCTCTCTATGATGGGTGGATGGCCAGCAGTAATCAGCCCTGTCCAGAAATGCCGCCTGCTGCTCCACTTCTGCCTCATGAATTTACAGATCCCTAATCTGCAGGATCCCTCTTAATCCATCCCTGCTGGCTTTAATTTTTAAGGTTTTATTAGAAGGTTATACCTCATGTAAAGACCTTGAACTAACTATAATATTTACAAAGAATATTTTTATACTTCCGTCATTGTGACCTACAACATTTGTTCTCTTCTGAAATATTGCACCTGTTGTTAACATTGGGACAGTTTGTATTCTATAATAGTGTATACACTCTTCAATATTGGTGACATTACTGAAAAGATCTCATTAAGCATGACGTCCCATTGTTCCAGGCAGGGTAGAAATGTAATCCTGGCTACAAAGCGTGCACAGTGTAAAAATTTGACACATCAAATTAAGGGAAGGATGGAACAGATGTGGAAACACAGAAAAGAGTACATTACTATGTGAGACATGTAATGCTTATTGTACTCTGAAAAGATGGTTGGAACTTTCAGGTTTTTAAGGCATTTTACGTTTCATAATTGAGTTTATCATCAGTGGATGTCTCTTGTCTCTAGAACTATAATTTATACTGTAAAATCTCAATACTCAAAAGTAATTTAGGAAAGACAAGATCCTATTAGACAGCAGTGACAGTACTGTGTCATTTGGAAGATAAAGAACAATGAAAGATTTAAGTATTCAAAACCACAATGAAACATGAGCAGGTGAAGATATGACACTTCATTCCCATCCAGCAAGTAGCGCTCTATCTTGCTTTCAAATTGTAAGTAGATTTTTCATGCAAGTTCTTTCATATAGTGTCAGTAAGTGACATGGAAAAGAGAACACATACAAATTCCTGAAAATCACAAAGGGCTAATTGATTTTTTTTTTTGTTAGTAGTAGCAGCATTAGTATTAGTATTTCATTTTTAAGGAAGTGATTTTAGTTGTTTTAAACCAGCCCTTTCTCCTAAGTGAAGTTCCAGAATGCTCATGCACCAAGTACAGCTAATTATCCTTATGTATTTGGAAAATTATCAGATCTAAATGTAACATGGTTTGGTTTTTTTATCATTACCTCATGATTTGGAACTTTTGGAGGTCTATAAATGATCGTGTATTAACTCCACAGAAGGTATATATTGGTTCCAGTTCTCGGGGTGACAGAACCGTATTTTTTATCTCTTAAAAATATTTATGTGAGTTGACAGCAGTGCTGATTGTTCTGAAAACAAGGTATTTATCTATTAAATAATATTGAGCGCTAAAAGACTATGAAATCTAATATTTAGAAGGTATTTGTTAACAGCTTTTCCTGAAAGCAGCAGCAGCACTGAATATATCTATTCTATATCCATTTAATGGCAATAATGTGTTGAGCAAAAGTGATTCTTTTGATTACCAAGATACCTTGGATAGTTCACAAAGCTCTATTTTTGAAAATTTGGAGAAAGGTTAAATGTTTTTTTGATCTGTAGTTACCTTAAATTGATGCCCAACCACTGAAATATTTTAAGAACATCTCTTGTGATTTATGTTGCCCTAAATCCGGAAATCAGGTTTCAGAATTTATAAGTAACCTGAAATCATACTTATCAAGAAGTAAAAATTGCAGGTTGTTTGTCTCTTACATGATTGCAAGTAATAAATATTTGAGGCAGGAGCTCTGAAAATTAATAAATTCATTAATAATATTCCTGAAGTTAGTAAGAGTTTCTTGTTTCACTTCTCCAGAACAGATGAACTTGCTTCTGCTGATCTTGAAATTAAAAAGTAAATGAGCTTCATTCATGTTTTTCCATTATTTTGCACTTTTGTTGACACAACAGGCAAATCTGAAGGGAATTCTTCACCCATAAGCAGCACGGTTTTGAGAAGTTGCAGTCTGCATCTTCCTCTTTACCGAAGATCAAGTGCTCAAATCACATACTTTGAAGAAGCTGGTTTGATTGTCTTACCTGCCTTTTGAATTTAGCACATTTGGAGAGGCTTTCACATGTGGGTGGCATGGTTTTATTCTGCACAGCATCCAAGGGTTTAGTGTTCATGTTCCATATGACTTCAGCAGAGCTGCTTCAGAGTAGTAGATTCTTTTACTCTTCTTCTGGCAGCTGTAGGAATTATTTCTTACCTGCGTCATTATATGCAAACAGAACATTTATTTGCAATGTGGGATGATATTATGATTGAAATGACATGGTTAAAACTAAAGCCCTGTACGTAAAAACAAATATAAACCTACACACGTGGGTAAAAACCACCACTGCATTTGATTTCTCATTGGATTAGTTGATAGTATTTATACTAATAATCTCAATGATAATATGAGTTCAGTGTATTTTCTAATATCATACCTGACATACAGTCCTAAGAAGCAATGCTGGAAACCTGATAAGGCAAATATTCAGAATATAAGCACTTGGTGTGTACTGTGTTCGCAGTGGTGACACCTTTTTTAACAAGCCCTGCTTAAGAATCTCTGTCTTTACATTTTAAACGCAAATTTCTGACTTTTTAGTTTTGAAGGTTATCATAAGAGTCATCCAAGATCTTAGAAACAACTATTATGAGGTCTAAATTATTCCATATTCTCTGTTGGAGCCCCATGAATTTATACAGATGACTGCAGTCCCAAGGAAGCTAACACTTCAGCAGAGCATGGCACAGAGCATGGTGCAGAGCACTGTAGAAAATCCTGCTTTGTATCCAAAATTAGGTTATTCTGTGGTTGTTCCTGAGTTAGTGAGTGCTCCTTCTTCATAGGCATCATACACCATTGGTACAGCTATGCTGCTTTTCCTTCTGGAGTTAGGTAATTCAGGATAAATTCAGGGTCTTCCATGGCACAGCACTGCCATTCTCATGGCTGGCATATTTTGTTTGGTTTCTAGTGTCGGTACTGTCTGGACTGGGCTTTTTTTACTCTTTTTACTCTTTGCCTGCTTAGATATATAAGGAATAAATAATAAAATGTACTTTTTGTTCTGTGTGTGACTCGCACATGCACTGAGGGAGCAGGAGGCTCCGGATGAGCACACCAAAGTGTGTTCATCCTGGAGACCTGAGCAGCACCTGAAACTTGGGGACTACTGTCACTGACTGCAGAATCATACCTTTACTGGTACATTCTATTGCCAGGCTACCTCATGGTAAAACCAGGTCAGAACTAAGCATTTTCCTATCTAAAGCCTGCTGATGAATACTGCTGTATGTGAGAGGGGTATTCTTGTTTTTCTGCTGTGAGAGTTAAAAAAAAATTCACCATTGTGTAAACACTGTGAAAGAAAAATTAGCTATCCCATCTGCTTTCCTCTGACTAACATTTCTTCCATCACATGTTTAACACTAAGCCTCTCTGATGGAATTAAAAATAGATGGCTACATTGGAGCCCACGTCTATTAATTGACATTCAGTCTTTGAAACTTACAACCATAAAATCACTGGAGTAACAGACCCAACCAGGCATTATATGAGTGAGATTTTCATTAAAATCAGAAGTTGCACTCTTTCTGTATTTTATTGTTTTGGCAAAATTCTGTTGGAAAGTTCAAATAGGAATATAAATTGCTGAGTCTTACATAAACTGGGAAAGAGAAATGGGTTGATTTTAGTCCCTCAGGAAAGTGAGAAGCAGAAGGTTTCATTTTTTCTGGGTCTTTTACCAGCCCATTGCAATATCTGATCACCCCGGAATTACTGTTGTAGTGACAGTGAATAACTGATCTGTGTGTTTGGCAGTATGACACAAAAGTGGAAGAGAAAAACCATTCCACTCTGAGCTTGTCACACTCTAAAGGGTTATCTGGCCTGTGGGTGTGTAGAGATTACAACTGTGCCTTCATAGGACATGGCATGGAGGCTTTATCCTTTAAATCTTGACTTGTAGCCTTGTAGTGAAAATGCTTTTAGCAATTAAGACAGAAGTAAAAGAGAGATGATCTTGCAGGGTCACAATGGAGGACAGGAGACATGCAGCTTTAATGTTTAAGTGATAACTAAACTTGCACTGGAATGTCATGGACTTAATTTTTTTTTTTTTTTTTAAACAATTCAGTTGTTTCTAGCAGGTTTTCAAGTATATCAAAACTCTTGAACAGCAAGCCCAAGCTATGAGCACAGCTCTGTGATTCCATGGAACTGAAGAAGCTCCATAGTCACATAAACTCTCTTAAACAAATTTGCATGTAAAATGTTTTATTTTCAGTTTTACTGAGATGATGGTTGAAACAGAGTAAGTTTGCAAAACAAATCGTCATGAAATCATAACTATGATTCCTTAAAATTCCCGTATTATTGTAGAAGCACTGGGGCATTTCTCTCACTATAAACTCTTGAACTACTTGGTATCACAAAATCGGGTTGCAAAATATTTGTATTGATTTTTTTTTTCTTATAGATGTTTATCATTAAACCCATCATTGTATTTGAGACAGCTGAATGAGTAAAACAATAAAGCTGTTAAAATTGCATCAGAAGAGGCAGAACTGTTGACAAAAAGAGTGGGATTCTGAGCTAAAAAAGACAATTCTTCTGTTAAGTATGGTTACATGACAGTCATACCTAAGATTGTCAAAGGAATACATGTATTGATATAATGATGTATCTTTCTTCCACAACTAATGTCATGTTAGTCTTTAAAACCACTACCCTTCTGACTCCTATATTATTAACCAAGTCTTCTGCCAGTGTTAATCATGTATTCCTTTGATGCACACAAGTACATAAGGCAAGCCATTGTCTGGAGAGTGTCAGTTAATACATATATGGTGAAATTCTTCATAGCTTTGCTTTTCCCATTGTTGAAAGATAATATAGTGCATTCAAAAGACAACCTACTCAATTGCAATATTAAGTTGAAATATAAAGTATTGACTAAATGTCATCGTTTTGGTAACCAACTCTTCCTGAGTTTATTTCCTGTGAATACTGCTACAATTTAAAATAATGTTTCTAACTCCAAAAATTATAGTGTTTCATTTTAATTAATGTCATGAATGCTCATGAGCCAAAATGAAAGCAACAAATAAATGGAAAAGAGTCAGGAATTAATCATACTTTGAAGTCACGTGGATGGATGGATGGATGGATGGATGGATGGATGGATGGATGGATGGATGGATGGATGGATGGATGGATGGATGGATGGGAGGGAGAAAAAATTCACAGCGCATTCTAACAAAACACCTCTTCCAAATTCATAAAAATCATAATGATTAGAGAAATACACCTTAAAACCAGTGAAGTAACTGCTAACATAAGATAGTTTTTAGTTACAAGAGATACTTCATTTTTAGTTACAAGAGATACTTCATTGCACTGTACCCTTCTGTTGATACCAGTAAGATTAGCTTCAAAAGTCAGCTCTTCAGGCCTATGGAGAACTGTCACCTGTGGAAATATTTTCTTACAATCGGAGGCAACTTGCCAGGGAAACACTTGCATTTACATATGCAAATTTTGGAATGTGACTGTCCCTTTGGCACTTCTGGCCTTCCACCTTTGGGAACACCATGTTATCGGTTTCCCATTGCATCCATTGCGAACTGAAACTGGATGAGCATTGTCTCTAATTCCCTTCCTCCTTTCCCCTACCAAGTACATGAGCTGTCTTCGTTGCTTACAAGATTCTCCTTTTAAGACATTCCTGTGAGTTTGCTTAACCAGGGTGATGTTGCACATTGTTAACTGCGGGTATGTGCCAGCTGATGCAACCTAGTTTAGATCACAGTGAAATAAAAAGTTTATTGAATCATTTCAAGTTGTATGAAGTTGAATTTCTTTCTGTTTTCCAGAGATTAGGAGCTGGCAGTCAATCTGCAATATCTCTTTCGGTGAATTTACTGTCATCTGCATATTTGCAATTATAACTGCTTTCGGCAGCATCTTAATACCTATGAGACATATTTTCTTTTGTGCTTTCTGTGGAATTTTGATATTGCAGGTTACATTAAAATTAGCCTTTTAATTTTGTTTGCAACTGAAGTACAGAACATCTTGGTGGAAGGATTTATTATTGAGAGGAACTGGAGGGGTGGTTGAGTGTTTCCAAGCTGGAATAAATTTGCAGAGTTAAAACCTATAACATACTCCTTAGACACTTTAAGGAATATATTGCAGTCACTGGTGCTTTGGAGAAGGTTTAGACATTCTCTTGGTATCTGAATGTATCCTTTTAGTTCCCAATTCATTTTTATTTCTAAATGGAAACTCAGTTAAGTTTCCCTCTGTCGGATATGTGGTGGGTCTCCGGCACAGGAAGGACATTGACCTGTTTGAGTGAGTTCAGAGGAGGCTACCACATGGTTAAAGGCATGCAGCGCCTCTCCTACGCTGAAAAGCTAAAAGAATTGGGGTTGTTAAAGCTGGAGAAGAGAAGGCTTTGGGGTGACCTCATTGAGGCCTTCCCGTACCTGATGGGAGCCTATAGGAAGGATGGAGAAAGACTTTTTACAAGAGCTTATACAGGAAAGGACAAGGGGAAATGGCTTCCAACTGAAAGACAGTAGGTTTAGATTGGATATTAGGAAGAAATTCTTTACTGAGGGTGGTGAGGCACTGGAAGAGACTGCACAGAGATTTGTGGATGCCTCCTTCCTTGAGGTATTGAAGGCTAGGTCGGATGGAGTTCTGAGCAACATGGTCCAGTGGAAGGTGTCCTTGCCCATTGAGGGGTGTTGAAACTAAATGATCTTTAAAGTCCCTTCCAACCCAAGCCATTACATGATTCTACGATCTTTAGAACCAACCAGAAAGTCCACTGTATTTAGCACCTGCTAAAGTTTTCTTTCCCTGTGCTTGCCAGTGAGCAGTGATGATGCTACAATGGTGAGGAAACAGCTTTTCAAAGCAAAGTATTGTGTTTTGCCAAGAAAAAATGCAAGTAAATAACAGAATGCCTTGTCTATACTTTCATTCCTTTGGAAGAAAGGCTAGTGGTCTGTTGGCTGAGAGGACAATGCTACATTTAAACCATCTAATTTTAGGAAATCCACTCAGATATTGAGTCACCTTTGAAGGAACCTGTTTTTCTCCCTTAAGGGTCAGGAATCTTGAGCTTCTAACTTCAAGTACTCCGAATTACATTTGAATTAGATAAGGTGTGCAAATCATTCAATTCCATCTTTCTTGGTACAGATTCTCTATCATAGTGGATAGTTACTAATCTGTGCTAATGTTACTAATCTCTCAATTTCTTCTCTGTAGGACTGGTCTTCTAACTGATCAGGGTTCTTTGATCTGCCCTTTCTCAGCTGTTAGAAAACTGGCCCTACTAACAAAGCTAAGATCTTCATTGCATCATGATGGCTGGCTGTATGCTTTATGGGGATTCTTCTGGGACCTGCTAGCTCATATCTTTCTTCTCCCTTTCTTGCTATATTTTATGAACACTTTCTAGATTATAAAAGTAATACTTGAAGGACACATAACATACAGATGTAATCCCATGACAGATTGTTACACTTGCCAGCTTTTCAGTGATGATAAGATGTAAAATTTTGATTTTTAAAAAAATAAACATTGGAAAGCTTTATTCTTTTTTTTAAGGCCCCAGATAACATTAAATAATTCAATTATTCATTATATTACAAAATGCTATTAGGAGTGTTTTCAGATCCTCGTGGTTTAAATTTGGATTATTTACACTAATGAACAAAATACCTCTGTTTTGCAAACTAGATTCTGTATTTTTTATATATGAATTTGTCTACAGCTGCAGTTTGATGTATTTAAAAAGATTCCTTCTGTCTGGATCTGGAGTCTTTCATGTTGTTGTAGAGGTGAGTCAGAAAAAAATATAGCCAATATTTATCCAGTGATGCTTTGATGTTAATTCTTTGGCTCTTTGCATAAGTGTTGCCAGGGAAGTATTTTACTCTTTTTGTTATATTTTTTCATTGTAGTCAGCTAAGTCTATGCTCTTGAATTTAGTGCTTTAAGCTGTGCTGTTGTCTCAGTTTTATATGGGCATGATAATTATTGTTACACTTGAAAATCGTGTTCTTGGCTAGGTAAAATATCTTCTTGCAGAGAAGCAAGATTGTAGGTTTCAGGAAACCTTTTCTTTCCTGGACCACTCCATGGTCCCTGCTGCAGCATCAGGGACTAGTAGCAGCACAGCAAAGAAGTCTGGGGTCAAGGATGTACCCAGCTGTCTTGCTCATTTTCCTCTAGCTGTCTGGTATACACAACTTCAAGCACCTTTGTCATTATTTTCAACAGATTTTCAACATCAATTTCTGTTTATTTTCATTAAAAAACATAACTCTTCCAGTATACTCTGTTAGAAAATTTGTTCTGATTTATGCTTCAAGTATCCAGAGGGAATGTGGCATATGGAGAAAATAAACAAAAAAAAAAGTGCCCAAAGCTTATTTTCTTCTTGGAGCATTTTAAATTCAGGCTTTCAGTCAGTGTGGTATTGAGTTTTAAACCAGTGTCAAAAGTGGCAGTTTAAAAGAGTTTTAAAAAGCTTTTTTGGGTAAAAATGTTGGTTTAATACATAAAGACAAACAGTCCTGTCTGCTTTCTTCACTTGCAAAATTTTATGTTTAATTTAAATCAAAATTGTTTCAGTTCTTCCCTTTACAATTAGAATTTCATTTCATATTTGAATGTGCTCTTCTTAATAGTGTTTCTCATGAAAAATTTTGTGGAAAGACTGGTTTGCCTACCTCTCGAACTTAGGCAAGTTGTCAAATGTAGAAATCTACATTTGAACTATGTACTGGAGAGGAATAACCAGTTTTATGTGCATGTCATCCCAAGATAGTGTTGAGGAATACATTCAGAGCAGGTAGGTCGGTGTGCAGTGTGAGCTGCAGGTTGGGCTCTGTGCCTGAAGCCCGAGGCAAGGGGCTGTGGACTGCCGACCCCTTGCATCACAAAGGGCCCTGGGGACCTGTGGGCCAGGGGATGGATGCTTGGAGACAAGGCAGTGTAAGGTTCAGGTGTGTAGGGTTTCGGACGGTCAGGACAAACGGAGACAGGAGATCTCTGGTGCTGGTCTTAGAGCATGAGATTTATTGATGAAGGCGTGGGTGTAAGGGACCTGCTAGGAGCTGCCAGATGCAGCTCGAAGCAGGTCAGAGAAGCAGCGAAGAGATGAAGGGGTGCAGAAGTGATGTAGAAAGAAAAGGGGCAAGGGCAAGAGCAAGAGTGTAAGAGAGCAAGAGTGCAGGGGCAAGAGAGCAGGGGCAAGAGAGTGAGTTCCCGTTTGCAGCACAATAAATCATCTTTTGTGCTGAATATTCTAATTTCCATTAACCAATCTAGAACAAGCTACAAATCTTATAACATTTACATACAGCCTATAGGAATCATTGTATTACCATACAGCGTTACATTTTAAACTTTAAAAACTACGTTTTGGACCCTCTGCTAAGCTGGGAGGGTCTGCTCTGACCCTTGGACCTTTCTGCAAGCAGAGGGCATTGTTTAATCGAAGGGGATTTTCTTCAGCCGGCCACACCATTGTTTTCCAGTTGTTCAGTAACTGGGGTTGGGTAACTCAAAGCTTGTCTTCATTTCAGTCTCACTTATAGTTTTCATATTCTCAGCATCTTTTGCCAGGCAGTCACATCTATGAGCCTGTTCTCCCACAAGGCAGGAACCCACAACCCCCAGACTTTGCCCCGCTTGGACTGCGAGGGTATAAAATCACAGGGGATCCTTTGCTCGGGGTCCCTCCTCAGAGGCACCAGGTCAAAGAGTTATTTTGTTATTTTGTTGTTTTGTTATTTAGTTATTACACCAAGTTTAAATTATTTAAAGTATCCAGATGTGATTTCCCTGTCCTGATGCAATGCAAAGAGGTGAAATTATATCTAAGGTCTAATGCAAATATTAGTTTTCAATCCCACAGATGCACAAATGCCCAGATTTTCTCAGGAGATGGTAAATAAAAGAGGCTTCTGTTTAGGCTCTTCCTCATTTACAGCTTCTTATTTATTTTCTGTGTGCCTCCACCTCTTCTCCACTGATATCCTCCGTCTTTGGTCTATCTTTAAAAGGTGTAGTTTCACTGCCTGCTTCTGCCACTACTCATTTGTCAAATGACATTAATGTGAAGCTGAACTAATTTCTGACATCTGTCTGTTCCCCAAAGCGTTATGAACAGCTGAGAAAAAGACCAAAATCTTGTTAATTTGTGTTTTCTGCTGCTTGGCAGCATCATAATCACTCTCAGTTCCTGAAACTGAGAATTGTGAATGTATCACTGAACTGCTGTATGTTTGTTTGGTATTTGGGTGTCTTTTGGTATCTCAAAAAAATGGGAAGGAGACATTTAAACACAAAGAAACATACTGCTCCTGAAGTCTGTGAATTAGACTTCTATACTCACATGAAAAAACAAATGAAGCAAAAGCAGCAAAATGCTTGGAAACAGTGTACATGTATCCCAGCTTGTTCATAGAAGAAATATTCTCAGAGCTGGACTTGCACAGTGCATAGCTAGGCTAGTAGCAAGCTAGAATATAGATTATTTTAAATGATAATTGCTTTAAGTCAGCAGGAGTTCATGTGATAGCCCTGACCTGTTCAGAACCTGCAAAGTGCTGTACAGTGAGACGGATTGCTTGGAAGCTGACCCAACAGAGTAGCATTAAATCCCCGAGGAATTAGCACTATTTAGTCCTGTCCCACTTGTATCTTCAAGAGCAAGCTGATTTTTTTCAGCAATGTCTTGTCAAGAAGGATAATTACTTAAAAAATCAAACTAAGAGAAGTTCCACCAAAATGCTTTGCAGACTGCAGATACCTGTACATGTTTTTTTCTGAGGGGACAGGTTATGAAAAAACTGTGTGTAACAGTGTTAGCCATATTTGCTGGGTTTGTCAAATAAGATTACAGTTATATATGAGGTACTGGTTCCTCCTTTTAGTTTTCTCACAGTCATACAGAATATCTGTGTTCCAGAGTCCTCCACAGCCCAGGCAGAGCAGAATGGCTCTCAGGTTCTGCATTCTGCAGTCACCCAAGGGCACATTTCCTTCTCCTCACCTGCTTCCAGGTGATCAGAGGGCAAACTGTCCCTCTGAAGGAAACTGGACATGCCAGCTCCTGCCTTCAGGAAAATGAGGGAAATATGCATTACTGCAAAATAAGTGATTCATTGTCTTGTTTTTTTCCTAATGTAGAAATCCAAGGACTGGGACAGGAACAGATTTTGAATAGGCTTCACCTGGCCTTTATGGGGCAATCAAAGTTGTATGCGGCTGTAGAGAATTATTTCAGCGTGGTTTTGGCTTTGCTCTTTGCTGTAGTCACACAGTAAGAATGAGACTAAAGGACACAAAGTTTTCAAATTAGAGCAAGTATGATTCGCTGTGTTTTGAATGTGTTTCCAGAATTTTGACTTAGTTTTGTGTTTAACAAAATTCTGATAGCCCTGGTGATCCACGGTGATCCACATTCTGTTTCTGAGATTTCTCTCTTTCACAAGATGTGTGAGATATCTGAGACATGTATAGGCTCCTCAGGTGTGCTCGAGTTCCATCTAACCCAGATCTGTCAGCAGGTCTGTTCTCCAGAGACTGTGTGCACAGTTTAGCATCAGTCTTAACACACCTTCCTAAACCATACTTGTCTTTCTGCAGGGCAGCATGTACATGTGTGTGAACTGCTGTATCTTCCTTCCTCACAGCCTGGAGAAGAGAGATTAGAACTGTAGGCTGGGGGCAGGTCTAGTAGCTGGCTGATTATAGGAGCAGGATTTCAGGGAGTGCAGGAAAACACTGTAGGTGTCTTTGGTTGTTGGTTTATTTTTCCTTTTATTTCCTTCCTTCCTTCCTTCCTTCCTTCCTTCCTTCCTTCCTTCCTTCCTTCCTTCCTTCCTTCCTTCCTTCCTTCCTTCCTTCCATTTCCATGCCAGCCATCAATAAAATGTCTTGGAATTAAACCTGGAACATAAATATCAGACAGTTCATGCTTCATTAGACAGAACAAAAGAGTAGTCAGCATGATTTCCACAGACGTAGCTCAAAAACCAATCACTATAACATTGTCCAGGGTAATCCAGAAAAATGTGCATTGTATTCCATATTCATGTAATGTTCATATAGTTTCATATTTTTACACAATATTGAATTTCAAAAAGGGCACTGAGGTGCTGGAGCATTTTCAAAGAAGGGCAACAAAGCTGTCAAAGATTCTGAAGCACAAGTCCAATGAGGGAGCTGCAGTTGTTTAGCTTAGGCAAAAGGAGGCTCGGGGTAATTTACTGCTCTCTACCACTATCTGAAGGGAGGTTATAGCCAGGTGGGGGTCTATCTCTTCTGCCATGACTCAAGTGAAAGAGTGAGAGAAAATGACCTTAAGTTGCCATTCCTGGGGAGATTCAGATTAGCTATCAGAAGAATTATTTTTGGCTGAAAGAGTGGTTAGGCATTGGAATAATTTGCCCAGGAAGGTGGTGGAGTCACTGCTTCTGGAAGTGCTCAAGCAATGTCTGGATGTGGCATTAGGGGATATGGTTTAGGGGTGATTATGGTGGTGATGGATTGATTTTGAAGGTGTCTTTCAACCTTGGTGATACTGTGATTCTGTGAAATTAGCATGTCCTTTGTTTTCTGCACTTGAAATAAAAAAAAAAAAAACCAAAAACCAAACTTGTAGTCTGAAAAGACTTTATGTGGAGGAAATTCTGACAATAAGGAAGGAAAGGCAAGGAAATATTTTTCTTTTTTGAGTAAGAACTATTCAGACAGTTCCTTTCTACAGTCTCTTTATTAACTAAATTTTTAACGATGGAATACATGCCTGAATAATTTCTGTGCCTTGCTACAGCAAAAAGGCATGATCTCGAGATGTTTTAATGGCTATATGAACTCGAACTCTACTTCTGTGATCACTGTTCTAATCTTTATTCACTGTAATAAGCATCTCCTATGAGGCTAGTGTAATTATTTTATAGTGTAAATGCAAGTTTTTATTTTAACTGTGGTGACTTTATTGAAATATTTTTAAAGGGATTAATCAAAGAATAATTCAAAATTTCAGTTTGTTTGATACAGGTAAACAAATACATTTGAATCTTATTTTCCCTTTAAAATGTTCACTTAATTAGGTATTAGCTTACCTTGTTTTGTCATGTAATACTGTGGCAAGACTACTATTCAGACTGCAAGGTCTATCTTTATACATATTAGGTTTTAAGAAATAGACCTTGCCAATTTTTACATGTAGATTTCACTGTGCAGTTAGAGGAAGTTCCCTGTATTTCAGTGGGAGTGCCCCCATGGAAAAAGTGTGTACAGGTCAACATAAGTACTAGAGAGCTATGTTGATATAGATGGCTTATAGGTGGGTTTTATTACTTCTTTATTTTTTTTCTACATCATCAAACATATAATATTTATTTATGCATAGTGTGTGTGCATACATATGTACAAATATTGCTCTGGGGGATACTTTTTTTTAATTTCTGAGAGCAGAATTATCATTATTTTCTAGTAAGTAGGTTCCACTTGTCAGAAATCTACATTACAGAAGTAAACAAGAGCTGGGAAAGATTCTGCCCTGGTTTATTCAATATAGTAACAAATTAAGATTATTCAGTGAGTATCTTTGAATTTTTCAGTAGCTTTTGATACCACTGTTTATAAAACCCGACTTTCTTGTGTATTCCCTGGCCTTGTTTTGGACATGGCCTTGAAATTAGAGCTGTACTTCTCGTATCATAACTGAGTGCAGCATTTCCTGCTTTACCAGAGCTGCAAGACTGGGGACTTGCTAAGAAAGTTTGGATTATAATAATGTTTGTGCTTAGGAAAATATGTTCTGTTTCATGTGACCAGGCTAGCAAGATCACTTGTAAGCCCAGCGTAACTAACTAGTTAAAAATGCAGTTACTACATATTGTAAGGTTAGGAATATCAGTGTCGGAATTAATGAATTTTCACCCACTTCTCAAAGGTTAATTTAGAGAATTACCTAAAACTCCATTTAATTGTATTGCTTCCACAGAAACTTGAATTTATAGTCTCATATATCCTTTGTCACTATTTCCATCAGGTTGTGAAAGAAAGGCCAGTTTGGTGTATATGTATGCCATTATTTGTGATTATTCTCTCACATGGTCTTGGGGAATCCAGGAGGTATAGGGTGGCTGTGTGTGCACCTAGAGGGTGTTTCATAGATGATGCATTTTCTGAATACGTTTTCAGATATGTCACAGCCTCAGACATGGCTCTTCCATGTGGAAACCGAAAAGAAAGATGGAAAGGAGATTGGAAATATTTTTGAGTCCATCAGTAGGATACAGCTTGAGGATATGTCCCCATGTATGTGGTTTACAGCAAAGAGTAGCTGAAGTGCTCATCCCAAGCAAGAATACATGCGTATTTGAGAGATTCATTTCCACAATTTTGTCTCCCTGTTAACCCTGTTTTCTCCTCTGATAAACATTTTCCAAAAGAGAAAGCCCAAAATGTAATAGAAAGTGTCATTAATATGAGTTCTAATAGGTTGTAGTTACTAAGGTACGAAGTACTAAGTTGATCCTATACTATTAGATGCATTCCTGAATGGAATATGTATTTTATCAATGTGCATGAATGGGAATTGCTGCATTACTTACAATGTGTAGCTCTTCCATAGATTTTTGTATCTCAAATGATTGCCAGTAAAATCTTCATGACAATATGATGCATTTGTCTCAATATACATTGTTTGAAGAAAAACAATTTCAGAATTAATGCACAAATTTTATACTTTTTTTTAAATATTTTTCTTTCATTTTTCTTATACTTGCCACTTTAGATATTAAAAGTCCAGTTGGATAGGAAATTACTATGGCTATAAGGAAATAGCCTTGAAGCACTGAAGTATCAGGGATCACTCATTCCCAACTATGTTAAGTTTCCCATAGTAGAAGAGTCAAAATACTGGACTTTAACCCTATCAGCTGCTAGAATTGAATTCAGCAGAATTCATTTTATACCTTTTATCACTAGGCCTTTCATCACAGTTTTACAAGGGGAAAGAGGGAGAAAACTGTTTACAAGATAATTTGAAAAATGATGATAAAGTTACTCAGAGAATATTGCTGTTAGCAGTGATGAACAGCAAGAATAAATTAGTTAACAGAGCTCAGACGCAGCAGTCAAAAGTATACAGTAGATCTACCTTTTTAAACATAAGTGCAAAATTATCAGAAAAAACCATATACCAGACATATGGAAATTAAAATGTGCAAAAATTTGTGAATTGTTGACACACGAATCCAGATGCATTTGTTTCAACATTTTTATAGTGTTGTGTGTACATATATATGTGTATATATATATTTACACCGAGACCTAATTTATGAACCATTGAATCATGATGCATGAGACTGAATGTACAAAATTTATAATGTGTGTGTTTATTTGTGCTGAAGTATTGTTTATTTCAAACAGTGCCATGCTGACACAAGATGTACTGTGCTTTCCTTAAAAAGTTCTGGAGCAACAGTGGTGTTATAGATACATCTGAACATGATACATGAATTGAAGTTACTTTGCATGGAAATTATCTTTTCAAAAGTAGCTGCTCTGCATGAAGTGAAATATCCTTTAAGCAAAAAGAATAAAATTATAAAAATGTTTTCAAATATTTAAAGCTGGAAATCTAAAGAAGGGAAATCTGACAGAAACAAGAACTTAACATACAGGGAGAGTTTTGCTTAAAATTGAAGATTTTCTTTTTATATGACTACATAATTATTCTTTAAAAGACTGGAATTTTAAAAGTATTCAAAGTATTTAAAAACTGTTATAATTCAAAATGTGAGGATCATTGGAAAGATGTGATTTGTAGATGGACGGACGTGGATTCATGCCTGTGGCTGTTGTTAAATATATGGATAATGTATACATTTTTTTTACTGCAAAGGTAAGCTGTAATATACAGTCAGGTTTAACTTCCTCAAATTATAATAGTAAATTTATAATAAAACACATCTTGCAATATTTTGCATTTTCCATATGTTATGATCTACTATTAAAAATACTTGAATACAAAAATAGTGTATTTTTGTCTAAATACTAGGTTTACTCTATTGAGTTGGTAAATAGTCACAGAAATAAAGCTTAGGTCAATACTTTGAGAAATAATAAAGCTCAACTATAATTAGCATGAACATTGTATGTATTGTTACATATGCTCTCAGCAGTGGAAAGAAATTGTTTAAAGGTTTAGTCTAGAACTTTTGAGTTTTTTGCATCCAGAACTTTTTGAAAATTTCTGCTGTTAATTTTTTTCTGAAATAAATTTTGAAATCTGAAGAAATACGGTCTGGTCAGATTGCCTACTAGTCAAGGTCTGTCTAAAAAAGAATGTTATATGTTGGGCTCTGCAGAAATAAATTAGAAAGTGATAAAAAGGAGGAAAAATAGCATTTGATGCTAAAATACATTCTTCAGAAGCTGAAGGGACTTCCAGTTTTTTTAAATGCACATAGCTTCTTTCCTACTATTTTTCTACTCTTATGATTGTTTGATGCAACAAGGAAGTCTGAGACAGCATGAAAAAAATTATCAATTTATTCAGTAAATTATACCTAATAATTTAATAGGTTTATTTATTTTGATGACCTTCCATAAGATGTTTTAATATGGGGGAGAAGATCCTACTTTCTTCAAACCTCACAAGCAGGTAAACATCTTGCTTTTTGTAGAGACCTCAGGTAAAAGTCAGCCATGGAGCTGTGATTATTTTTCCATAGTTATCGGACTGTTTGACAGTGTTTCAGAGACCACTTCTGTGAACACAGTGCAGAACACCAAAGCAATTTACTATTTGGTTGTTCTCAGTACCTCATGAGCCAGGAGATGTAACAATACCTTCAATTTCTTTATGTGAATTTCAGTTGAGCCACATGAGCATTCTCTCAGATAAGCTTGTTTGAATGATAGCATTCATCTGTTAGTATTGTGTAATTTGAATATACTGTAGTACTGTACAAAATTCTGTTCCATTCAGCAGAATCTCTGTTGCCCCCTTTTGCAGATGACGGTTGCTGCTGGTACGAGCATTGAGAATAACATTCAAAGGACCATATCCTGCCCTAATGTATGTTCAAAATATCTTGGTTTTTTCCATGATTTAAATGTGAAGCCTCCTTATGTGAATTTGATATTTTGTTGCCCACAGAAGCTTGTGCATCTAGAGGTTACTTCACATTTTATATTCCAGGGTCAATGAATATTGTACTACAAGTGAGGTTTCAGCCTATCAAAATTCCCTTATTGCTGTAATTTCTTTCTACACGGGTTGATGGTGCAGCTAAATAAAGATGATGATAATATATTCATAGTTCCTTCTGCATTTACCTTGCTTCCCATCCAGCTCAATGCTCCTGTCAGTTGAAATCAGTAGAACAGCAATAGACAAAATGAGGATAGCAATGAGAGGCTATATTTATTCTACTTAGCCGTGTTATAAATTGCATTTTGATATGATATGAAGGTGCGTAATAATAAATGTGGAAGGAAGGTAATTTCATTTTTCTTGCTTAGGCAAATGTATACCATGACTTAAAATAGAAGGAGGAAGAGTTGTTATTGCTTATGACAGGTAGAATAAGTGATATACCTGGGTAAGAAAAGAAGCAAACTATTCACTTGTAGTATAATAGGTTATTTGTCTTTTTAGACCAAAACTATTCAGATAATGGAAAGCCATTGGGCCAAACTTGAACTCTTATACATTAATGGGGCAACACTAATGAAAATTGGGATGTACTCCCTAGAAAAGACTGCGCCTCTGCATTTTATAGAAGCTATTTTTATCATGTAATGTGTTTAATAATTTATTTTTCAACTAAAGGTTATCGTACTTATAGGGGAACTGGCAGATAGAATTCTGAATCAACATTTCCAACCCCTTGAGTTCTTTGAAGATATAGCAAATAATCAAAGAACAAGCACAATCTAGTTAAAGTAAATAATATCTAAAAGAGAAAATACTGTGATTTAATATTGGTAAGAAGTGAATTTATCCTCCCTGTCTGGGAAAATAATCTCAAACCAGTCTTTTTTCTGGAAAGTTTGTGCCCTTGAGGGAGCACAGAGAAATTCTTTACATTGCATTCTTAGAAAACACTGCATCTGACCATCTGAATCATTGTGGATTTCTGCATACATTCTGGAATAGATCAATATTATAAATTCTTGGCTATGATTTTTACTGTTTGATTCTATTTTCAGACTTGCTTCTATGCAAATGAAAAACACTTCCTCAATACACAGTGTATGATTAATCACCAATCTCTTCTGGATTTTCAGTGTGACTTTTAACTTCTCCAGTGCAATTTTATTCTGTCTGCAAATAGTACCAATTGTAATGGAAGCTAGTAATATGAAAGATAATAATATGACAGAAATTATAAACAGGGAAAAATGTACTATTTCTAATTTAGTTATGGAAGTCCATGGTATCACTTCAAAATCATTTGTGATCTTCTACTTTTCTTTGAGAAACCTGGTCTAATGGAAGGTGCCCCTGCCCATGGCAGGAGGCTGGAACTAGATGATCTTTAAGGTCCTTTCCAACCCAGAAAATTATATTATTCTATGATTTTTGAATTTATAACTAATAATGACCAAAATTTCTGTTAAATCCTGTTCAAAGATAGAATATAATCCCTGTCAACATCTACATGTCATCCAAATGCAGTTGAGCAAGAGCAAAAAGTGGAAATCTGCACTCAGCCTTTCACCCAGCACCTTGCAGGGAGGACAGGAAGCCAGTTCCACCTTACAAGTACAAAATTAAGCAAATAATTTATTTTTCTCCATTCATTGCCAACCCCACAACTGCCTGTGTGAACCATAGTTTTAATGGTGGGCCTTAAGGCTGTCAAATCTGCAGCTGAAACTGTTTGAATGCATGGAATTTTCAATTATTGGGCGGCATTACTCTGAAATGTTTCTTGTAATTACTGTGAATTGCACAACTTTGTATTTCTGCCTGTTGTAAAAGGGATAACTACAGAGAATAGCCTCAAAACCATAAAATTTTTCAGTCAGTGTATATTGCACTGGTTCAACATTTTAATTACATCGTATTAGTAGTAAGTTGTAATTAATCATAAACCTCAGTTATTTAGTCAAAAAGGCACAATACCTTTGGTTTGGCTTTTCTGGCTCTTAATCTCAGAATGAAAATATATTTCTAGAACTACTCACCTAGAAGCAGCGTTTGAAATGCTAAAACCATAAAGAAAATATAGAAGAGATTGTTCATGAGACATATATGCTAAAATATTAAAAAAAGGCTTTCTTAAGCCTGAGTAACATCTCTTAATGTGATTAATAACAAATGTAAGCAGGTTTTTAGATGTCAAGTTTGTATAGTGTATCATTTTTCTTAATGGAAACACACTGCAAGGCTTGCAACAAAGCTGAAAGTAAGGAAGAAATTGCTATATATTCAAAATTGAGAATTCAGATGTTGTGGTGATTTTCACTGTACAGCTTTGTGAAGAGGTTCCCACATATGAAAAGTGCTAACTTGTATGCTGTTGCCCTGTGAAGTTTACACTTTCATAATTATAGGCTTCATTTTATCTTTATTCCCACATAAACTTCCTGTTTCCTACTTCTCATTAATTTCAAGCGTTGATGCATCAGAAGCTGAGGGAAGAAATGGATAATATATACAATAATAAGAATGTTTTGCAGATTATTCTCTTCTGTATTGCTTAGTAGGATATTAAGTGCTAAGTTTGCTGTCTTTCATGCAAGATATCCAAAATCATGATTCTATTTGTCTATCTATCTATCTATCTATCTATCTATCTATCTATCTATCTATCTATCTATCTAATCTGTCTTTTTGAATAGATTGGTCATTAAATAACCACTCCAATTGCTGTATACTTTGTAAACACCATTGCTCGATAAGAATATCTGTAGATGTACGCTTAAAGTACACACACTTTATCAAATGGCTGGATGAACATTACTGATGGATGTAGAGTCACTTAGGACAGTCTATCCTGCTGCAATATCTCAATGCCATTACACGATGACAGGAAGCAGTGCAAAGAAAAAGACAGGACACTTTGTATGCAGATCCAGTTGTGGCTGCATGACCTTCAGCTTCTACAAAATTGCAGCATTAATGCTTCTTTTCTTTACTGCTCTTTAAGGTCCACAGTGAAAATGTAAACAGCAAAATACAAAAGAAAATGGAGACAGATCTTAAACATGCTGGGTTTCTTCATTCAAGACAGAACTTGAATCTGTCTTCTTGTAAAACAAAATTGAGCTATATAGTAAATGAAAACATGCTTTACTGCATATAACTGAAAACTAATTTTAATCAAGTGCAAACACGATGCATTTGTTATAGAACCATCAACTATAACACTCCTCTTTTGTGGAAAAGCCACGTTTGTTTTGTCTAAAGGGATACATACCTTCAGAGATTCTGTGAGCTAGTCAGAAGTTTCAGAGTAAGTACTCTGAAATGCCAAGTCTTTTTAATCCCAGCACATGTGATTCAGACTCCTTTCTTTTGGTAGACACTTTTATTAATTACAAAGCTTAATGTGCTTAAATTATTAACATCAATTTTTTGTTATTATTTTATGGCTTTAGACAAGATATAGAGCACATCTATAGACATTTTCTACAGGAGCTCTGTAGGAAAACAGCAATTTGTTTATATTTTGTCAGATTCAGCAGTTACGCAGCATCTTATAAAATTGCTGGTTTTCATTCATCAGCAATCTTAGTTCTTTACACTATTTCAAAAGATGTTTTGAGAGGGTTATAGTAAGGACGGGGCAGAGGGTGAAAGCTTTGGTAATATACAGATGCATTAAAATATCAGCAAATTTATTTTTCTCCTGTATGAAAATAAAACTGTACTTCCAAAGCTTTTTTAATCGAAGATTAAATCCTGCTTTTTTCATAAGTTTGTTCATGTGAATAAGATGAGCATTTCTTTTCCTTAAATTGAAGCTAAATGCCTTTATCCTGAAGCAGAGAGATTTATTTCTCTGTTGGGAACATTTCTGAGATCAAGAGGAAAATGTACTACAGAACTGCTACAGATGGGAAGAAAAAGTCAGAAGCCAAAATATAATTACAGGCCTCTAACCTTTCTCAGGTTGTTATGAAAGCACCTTGAGCTTTCAGCTCAGCTACTTCAGCTCATTTTCAACCTTTATAGAAATGAGGGATTTACCAAACAGTGACCTACCACTCAAAGCTACAAACCCATTTTATGCGATCACCTGACATTTTCAAGCCTCAGACCCTCTTGACATGTTGATGTCTTGCTTATGTCTGTGGAAGGAAAAAAATTGCAGAGAGGTTTATTTTCTCGGGCTTTTCACAAACTCCATAGATTAAAGTCTTCAGGGGTTACTTCATTCACAAATAAATTTGCAAAAAGAAAAGCAATTTCTCTTTGTTCTCAGTGCAAATGACTGTGCAGGTCTGTATTTTCAGCATGACACTGACCTTCAGCCCTCATCTCTCACTTCCCTGCCACAGGGCCAGCAAATCTCACTGTGCAGCCAACATTTCTGCTGCTGCTTCAGATCTTGTGACAGGCAATGATCTGGCAGACCTGCTGCCAGCTGTGCCAAGTGAGTTAAATCATGAGGTGGAACAAGATAGCAGCAATGCTTTGCAACTGGGGATATGTATCACTGGCAAATGTATGCCTTGGCAACAGTGGGGTGTCCTGGTCCTCAAGTATGTGGCAGCACACTCCTAATAATGCTGTTACACGCACAGCACCAATGTCCTGGCATAGCCTTGCAAGCCCTCCAACACTTTCCCATGGCATTTGGACTGACACAGGCCCAATGCATTGATTTGAGAGACTGAAAATTGCAAAATGGAAATCAGGAATTTGGAATTGTAGCAGCATTTGCAAGGATTTGCAATAAAAAATTCTCAGATGATATCTAAGTTATTCAACACCTCTTTAATTTTATTTTTTCATCTTATGCTTTCCTGTAGAACTCGCCACTGGTTTTCTCTTTTTTTTGTTTGTTTTGTTTCCCTCCCTACTTCTGTGACACATCTTATGTAGGGAGCCATAGCTATCTTCAGCCACAGAAGCAAGATCTAAATATGGAAAGAACTATGCTTTGGGGAGAAGAGTAGATTTTTATTGGTTTGGTAACGTCTTTCCGTTGGATTATTACTGAGAAAAATCCTATCCCTATCACCAGAAAACAGGTGGGACAAAATCTTTTCATGGTGGAGATTTAATATACAGGAAATAATTTTCTAGATAACAATGATGCTTCTAGACACTTTCCTTTACTACTGTCCTGTAATTTGCATTTGTCTTGCAAAAGAGGGATACAGAAGAGCTATCAACTGTTAATGGCTGGGAAAGAACTCATTTGGCAAAAGGCAGTTGGCCAATTCCTTTGAAAGAATAAAAGAACGCCATCCATCCCAGGATGTGTGGAAAATAAATCAGCTCAGATTCAGATTATTTCCGTGTTTAGAAATATGCAATGTTTATGGTGTACGGCTTTTGCTTAGTGAGCTGGGAACCTTTCTTGCTGCTGTGATGCTGTTGCTGGAACCAAGGGGAGGCAGAGGAGGAAGCTCACCTAGGGGAAAAGTTCCTGGACTAGAAGAAACTAACAATTGAATTGAAAAGCCATGGACTGGAAGGGTGAAAATAATTATGAGTCATTAAGCATGGAGTCTGGAAGCACAGGGGGATCAGAGACACTGGTGGGAACAGGGGCTGGTGGCTGTGGGGAGGAACGTGATCTGAGATGGAGGAGAAGTAAGAGTGGAGAAGGACGTTTCAATGGCATGGTTCTCCAAACTGAAAAGGCAGATCTTTTTATGGAAATGTGAAATTTTATAGGAAAGATGTCTCAGGAAGGCTTAAAGTTGGAGAGAGTTGCCCCTTCATAAGGTATCTTGAGTTCCAGCAGACAAAACTATGAATAGTGGCACTTGTGATGTGGTCTGGGCATTTCTACTTCTAGTTCTCTTTTCAGCCCAGATTTGATGCTGTATATCAGGCATATCTAACATGTTAATGAGAAAATGATTCATTCCACTTTGGGAATTTATAAAGGTTGTATTACCAAATATACTTGTGAACTCCTTAGACTTATGAATTAGTTCCAAGTCAGTGAAATAATCCATGTTGCACCAAGCTATATATTGCACTTAATTCAATATTTGAAGAGAAAGGCCTTAACTGCTAGTTCAACCACTCAACTTCTAGACAACGGTAATCCTGGTACTGGCACTTAAATAACACTCTTACACTCCTCTAATTTAGCCGTTTTACTGTAATTATATGTAAATGTCAATGTATTACATTTTGAGTGGTGACATGGAAATTTTGTTGTAATTTTTTCCCCAGCCAATAGTTCTGGTTTATTAAATTGCTAATAGTTGTCTTCTAGAGGGAGAAACAAACATGCCCTGAGAAAGAAAAGGAATTATTTCAAAGGTCAGTATTACTTAAGCACTTGTTTCATGCTTACAGCAGACTGGAGTTAGAAGTAATTGGAAAGCCTACTGATATTATAAGTGACAGACCAGAGGAAAAAGCTTTCACCAGAGGTTGTGTCCTGAATTTCCTTGGTGCCTCAAGGAAGTGACTGGCTTGAAAATACACTAATGCTTGATACAATAATGATGGAATACAACATAAGACAAGGATTAAACTTGATTTCAGTTTCACTAAGGAAATGCCTGGGAAAAAATCTATACATGAGAATTCTATAGACAGTATATCTGAAATACAACATATTTATTTTCCTTTAGCATTACGGACAGCCCATTAAAAGAAATTAAGAGAAACTGTCCTTCAAATGGTACACTTATATTCTCATGCTACTACAATGTGAAGTAATTTATGTTTGCAAAAAACCAGAAATGGGAATATGATCCTTCTGTAGAGTTCAAATTTCATCCGATCTTTGAATTGCACCATTGTTATTCCATTCCTATGTAGTAGGCCTAGTAAAGGTTACCTGAGTAGTGATACCATGAATTTTGCAACTGTCTTCTTTGTCTGATTAAATTATAGATGCCTTCTAATCAAGGTAAATAAAGCAAGCCCTAAAGGAAAAAAGCAAAACAAAACAAAACAAAAATTTAGGAAAGTTTATCATCCATCAGTTATTTTCGTCTGATCTTTCTCCTATCCAATGATTTTATTTATTATGTAAAATGATTTTTTTAAATCTAGATATCACCATTCTTCAGATTACACAATTTAAGCACCAAACAGTATCAAATTATTAACATCAACTAGCTTCTTATTCCATTACTACCTGTCTTGTATTTTATGTAGGAAAAGGCATAATTGCACAGTAAAGCGTAATTATAGGGTAAGAGAGAAGTGTGCAGAGGCAGATGATTTGAAATAAGATAAATATTTAATAGTGAAACAGAAAGGAAAAAAAGAAATGTCCTGGGACAAGTGAACAGAAAGAAACCTAATAAAGACACTTCTAGCAAGGCATCCTGTGATCTGCTAAACTTTCTCTCTGTTAAATATATTCTCTTCTATATGAATAGATTATTCGCGAGACAAATAATGCATAAATTTTACTACCATGACTTCTTCATTTTGACGCATATTCAGCTACTTCTTAGTTGTATTATTTTGGAAATATTGCATATTTAATTCAAATGGAAAAATAATCCTTTTCAGGTCTTAGTTTTCAAAACTTCTCAGGGTTAGTCTGCCTCTGTCTAAATTTCTGGTTTCAGTGTAGTATTAATATAATTCGGAAAACTGGATAATAAGAAATCATAAGAAATTTTGCATGAAGTAATTAGTGTCTCCATTTGAAAAATACCTTTGAAGAGATAACCTTATTTCATTTCTTCTGTACTCTCCATGGCCACATCCTGCAGGGGAAGATCAAAAACAGTTTTCTAATTTTGCCATGTTTTATGGATTCAGCTGGTACTGCACTTGAGGAATAGATAGATCGATTTTGAAGAATTGAATCAGTTAAGATACTTCAAAGCATGGATGCCAACTTAGATTTAGATGCAGAGTATGTGCTGGGAGGCTGGTTTCCTCTCATGAGTCCTTGATATCTTCTTGTCATGACATCATTCTGTGCCTCCCCTTGAAGGGCATGATCCCTGCTAGGGAGAGGGGGAAGGGAAGCAAGAGTATGACAAGATTATAAGCATAGAAGCAGAACTGTTTCCACTTTGCAAAATTATCAAAGAAATAAAAATAGCTTGTGTGCATTGCCAAAAAGTCTTACTGGATTTCAGAAGTGAGAGAAGTAGCTCTAAAATTGTCTAATTTCTCTGGTGAATTATATAAGTACTTTAGTATATTTGATTTCAGTACATTTTTCTCATTTTTATCAGATGAAAATTTGGCCCTCAGTCTCTTTGACCCACGATTTTGATAAAGAAAAATAATTAGAAAATTAATTAAATGTTGTTAGCTTAAGCTTACACTGGTCTAATTCCTCTTGCAGTCATGTAAAAGGAGTTTTACATTTCCATTTAGTTTCAGAAGGATTTTTGACCTATTTTTCTAGAAAATATCATTACTGAAGCTTTATTAGGAACTGTAACCTTTGAAACAGTTTTCTTTTTAAAATATCATCCTCAATTTTCATAATGCATTTTGATTTGTTCCATAAACAATGTCCTTGATATTTCTCTTAAAGCAGATCAAGATAGATGCAGAAGTAGCTACTTCTTCAACTCAATTTATTTTACAATATTAGGTGAACATCAATATTTGTCTTGGAAAGGAATCAATTTTTATTGATAACTGTGTTTGAGAAGATGCAGTTTTTCAGTATGTATTTTTCACTATTAGATCCAGTTAATCAATATCTGGATTACCTTCCTGGCTGTTTAAAAGAACAAGAATTTGTCATAAATTACATGGACTGTAGCTGGAAAGTCTGTCTCGAGTCTGTGCAGCCACATGGTAATCTTTTCTCATTTTTCTTTTCTCACACCTTTATATCTGTTTTAACTCAGAGCCCAAATCCAAATGAAATTGGTAAAAACAGATGAAGGGTGAAATTAAGAGGTCAGAACCTGTTTAGTTTGAGATTTAAGATGTGATCTCTGTGACATAGTCTGTCAGTCTGGTCTCCTGACCTCCTGATCCAAAGTAGTGTAACATCCCTGTTAATTTTCCTGTTCTTACATCCCTTTGACGGCAAGACCAAGCTGTTACAGTAGTAGAGTTTGAAGATCTCATTTAACTCCAAATTCAGGACCAGCTGTCCCGGTGACATACCCCTAGGGCCAGTTCCATTATTCAACATATTTAGTTACTTCTGCAAAGAAAATATGCCTTACAGGGTGAGTAGACAGGTTTTCAGGAACTATCTTGTGGCATAATTCCTTTTTAGTAACTGTAGATTATAATTTTTAGCTAGTCCAGAATACTCCAAAGGTATCTCAGAGGGCACGTCATTCTCTCCTCTTCGTGGTCTCTCCTTGAAATATTCTATTCCCACATGACAGAAATGGTGATATTTTTGTGGTTATTAATTTATTTGTATGTCTGAGGAATAGAGAAGGTTTATACAGAGTTCTATGGAAAATTACATTTTTATGGAGAACTGGCCTCTAGCAAACTGTGCTTTCATTCATCACTCGAGAGGGGAAACTAAAGATGGGATCGTCTTTAGACTATCCCTTTCACAGCTCGTGTTACCATGCACTCTCCAGCTGTAAGCAGAGCAGATGAAGTTGTTCTGATTGTGTGAATGAACTTATTTGGCCTGAGCAGAAGCATTTGCCCAAGATCAGGACAAGGAAGGCAAGCTAAGGGGCAATGCTATGGCAAAAACTTGGGATTTCCAAGCACAGTCAGGGAGCCAGGGACTGAAAGCCACTGCAGGATATCTTGAGTCTTAAATATCAACCAGATGTTACAACAGCCATCTGCAGAATTGATTTTTTATTCTGCCTGTCTTATGGACAGCTCCTGCTGCAACTTGGGAATTACAGGCTGTTACATACTGTTTGCATATTTTAGTTTTATTCCCATTGGTTTCAGTTCCTGTTCATATCTCTGCCATTATTTCGTTCGCCTGCTTTCCTGCTTTCAGTTCAATGCACTTTTCAAAGCTGCTTCATTTTGCTGGAAAGAAGACCTTACTGTTACTCAGAAAAAGGAGGAATGCATTTCCTGTGTTTATACTCAGGACAATACAACGTTATTTTGACATAAAGGCGAGCGTGGCCCGTGTTGCTGGTCCAAAACTCTGTAGAGGAGGTGGCAGCAATCAAAGCACTGAAGGAGAGCACTCACACTACAGAATACAGACCCAGAAAACTCTAGATTCTACTGTATGAAAGTGTATCATTCAGCTCTCCACAGGGATTGCTATTTGTTCGTCAACCCAGGTGGCTGTGATGTCTGTCTTTTCCCATTCCAGCTGATTTATCAGGAAAACTGATTATGCATTATGTAGCTGAAGCCAATTATCTGTCATGTTGTCATGTTGTCTCTGACTTGTCCCTCTCAATTTACTGCTTCTTTTCTTATACTTAGTTTGTAACTTCCTCTGGAAAGAAAACATACCTTTTTGTGCTTTCACACAGTAGGATGAAATACTAGGCCTTGAGGTAAGGTTTCTAGTGCAAATTTGCAAAAAATATTTAATATATAATACATTTTTTTCTTTACATGAAGAAAGCATAAGCATATGGCATAAGGACTGAAGGGAAAGTTTTATTATTTTCACTTGCATCAGCCAGGGACAATGCTCAGTACATTTGACCTCAATGAGAAAGTATTTCCAAGTATTGTACTGCTGATGGCAAAACTTTCCAAAGCTCTGTAGGTATGGGATGATATATTTGGGTTTATTAATATTTTAAAACTACGTGGAAGTACCAACATCTGTGTCAAGTTTTGAGAGTTTAGGCTTTTTTCCCTTCAAAATAAGTTTACTAGTGGACTTCTAAGCCTGACTGACTGTTGAAAGAGACATCTGAAGTCAGACACCAAAATCAGGAGAGAGGAAATCCAGCAATAAAAATTGTTAGTTTCATCCTGGGTGAGGAATCTCCTTGTATTTAAGTATCATGATGCAGACTACTTACTGGAATTAAAGTTCCTAAAATTGTAAGCATTCTTGGTATATAGTTTAGCAAAATTTACTGCAAGGGGCTAACTTTCTGATATGGTTAGCCTTGCCACATAACAGGTCTGCTGGAAAGTATGAGGATGCACATTTCTCATGTGTGTCTCAATATGAATTCTTTTCTTGATTTAAAATAGTGCAGTAGGTGCTAGAGGTGTGGCCACATGGTACTTTTGAGCTATGGGCAATCATTTATCACATTATTGCTACCATAGAAGCATATTTCAACTTAACAGAAATCAAACTCATGGAAACAGCTATTGAATCATTCATATGTTGTTACTCCTAAGAAACTTGCCAATGCAGTTGAGACTTCTGGGAACATTTTTCAGTCCCTCAGAGTAGTAGCTTTATTCACATTCTTTGAAACCCTGACTGCATCCAAAATGTGATCCCATTGTCTGTACTTTCAATAGACCCCCAGCATAAACTAACATTCTCCACACCACATGCCTACATATTATCGTAAGTGAAGAAACCAGAGAGCTGTTGAATTTCTACTGCTGTTTTCAGAATATCAGAATCAGGTTCTTTTAGATAGTGCATGTGAGGAACGTTTAATGGTTAGTACCAAATTTACTTTTTTGAAGATATTTTACATTGTCTGGATTTTAATTTAGAAAAGTGATACAGCAATATTCTGAAACCACAATGCAAGTACAATATAGTGATCACACTGTACAGGGAAATCACATAATGAACATAATTCCCTTACCATCCTCTGTATGCAAACTATCATCACACTGGACATTCCTGGTTGATGGAAGGGAATGCATAGGTTGAAGACAGCTTAAACCTGTTGCTCTCTTCAAAACCATTTTTTCTATTTGTTCAGTATCTATAATTGTTGGGTTGAGCCATGTATACATCTCCCCCATGCTGATGTGTCTGGCTCAGGAAGATAAGGCTTTCTGTTATTTTAGGGAAGTCCATTTACACAACCAGTTGACCCTCAACTGACACAGCCATTTATGTATAATAAAGGCCACCCACTGGTCCCCTTGATGTTCAGGTAAATTCAGCTTCCTATGTGATAGTTGTGACTAGTTCAAGAATTCTTTTTTAAGCTTCATGGGTTCATCATCCTTGTCTGTCCTCTCCAAGCTTTATTTCATGGTAGAGGTTTGTTGATTGATCACACAGAATCAGCAATATCAAAAATTACAGCAAATATTCGTGGAAGAACAAAAACAACGTTAATCAATTTGTAAGTGCATTTCTCCCTTTTTCCTTAACAAGCCCAGTTAACCACATTCAGATAATAAAGATGAAGTCACTAAAATTCACGGTTTTAGTCAAGTCTTCTGGAATACAGAAGTCCTATATGAAAATTTCATCAACCAATAAACAAAATTATGATACTGCACAGAGTGAAGGTGAAGAAGGTATCAGTCATATGAATTTCTGTCCATTACCTCATTAGTTCTCTGATAAACAAAACAAAGATTTGGTTGTAAATGTTTTATAAAGGCATCCATGAAATACTATCCAGTTATTACAGAAGGGGTCTTCAGAGAATAATTTAAAAGAAATTAAACTTTTAATTTACATTTAAGATACATGTAAGTTCCTAGGCATAATGTTATCTGAAGAACTAGTGAAAACTGCATGCACATATTTTCAAACAGTTCTACATAAACTATGCAATAACAGACAAAAATTTGTAAATCTCCACATAATTTGTAGAAAAAATTAAAATCAAGTTGAATAGCTCCCTGAGGCAAAAGAGAAGATAAAACTTCAAAACCCAACATGATCTGAGGGCAAGGCTGTTTTCATTTATTTCTATTTCAGCAGTTATGGACTTGCTCGTCTGTGTATATAAAGTGCAAAGATAGGTAGCTTTTTTATCCTATTTCTGCTAAATTTCCTCATTCAATCCTCATGCCTTAGTTTTCTTCCAGCTGAGAAAGTGTTTTGATATAATTACAATGCTTGGGGGTTTGGTTTGTTTGAAGTTCAGGGGCATGTTTTTACTTTTTTTTCATAAAGGTCTAAAAGGGGGTAATGAACACTGAAATGCTGTCACTGCATTTTAATTATTTTAGTCTTTTTTTTTTTTTTTTTGGCTGCTGAATGCAACTGAAAAATAACCCCAAAGTTTAAAGAATTTAGATACATAGAATACATTGCTTTCTTAGGATATAAGGCATAGATATTTCACTTTAAATTACTTACTCATAACACTGGTAAATTTTAAATAATAAAGACTGGAAATGGAAATTTTAGGCAAGACACAGCTTTACAGAATTTTGAAAACCAACAAATTCAAAAAAGATGAGAAGGATAAGAGGCGCTGCAAGGTTTTATCTTCAGTTCTGTAATGTGAACTGATTTTCTTGCCTGCCAGTAGTGCTAAAATAGATTATTACCTACATAAATATCTTTAGGGCTTTTAGTAATATGATGGTTCTATGCTAAATATAGTGCAGGCAGCAAGCCTTTTGGCGCACCAAGTCGGATTTCCAGTTCATCAAGCAGGTCGAGACACTACAGGGTGCTATGCCCAAGTTTATTGAAGCATTCATTGTTTCTCCAAACTGGTTTAGCACCCAGTGAGGGATTTTTCCTGCCAGATTATGCACAGACTGTTTACAGACAAAGTGTGAGATAGCTGTGGTACGTGTGAGAGAGCTGAAGCTGGGCTGAGTTGTAGGCGCATGGCTACAACTGAGACAGGGCTTTATGGGCAGCTAGGATGTAGACGTTGGGTGGTAGGTAACAAGATTCTCTGAGAAGACTATCTCACTACTTTGTTTCTTATTCCTGGTACTCTTTCATTTCTCCTTGTCACAGCCCTTGTCAAACAATATAAATTTACAAGTACTAAGCTAGGTGTCTGCCTGAAACAGATATATCCCGCCTATTTTTTGTGATGGTTGTACACTAAATACATTCTAGACAATTATCTTTTTATGCTGACATGGATTTTAAGGCTTCAGACTGAGAGGATTGTGTCTCTGAATCAAAGTTTGTGAAGTATAGCATGATTGCTGTAATTAGCAGGTTTTTTCACTACACTTAACTAAGTCTCACAGCTTTTTTACAAGTGGAAAAGCACATACATTCCCTAGAGAATGGAGAACTAATGAGGTATCCTTTTCTGCAGGATTTATGTGATTGTTATAGTCTGAGTCCAGCTTTTTATGAGATCTAAACATATCTGGTGAGAGTATTTAAGTCTGTATGTGTGCATTTCTGATTGTGCATGAATTTCACTAAAATACTCCCTTAGAAAGATAATTTTTATTTTCTCTCCCCTTCATATGATTCCATCATATCTCGTGGTTGTAGCTTTAATCCTAGCTTTCCTGAACAGAAGAGCTCGAAGTTGTCACGTACACTCCATCCTGAACATTATCATGAGTGTTTATTTAGTTATCAGTAGACACAGTGTTGTAAAAGGGGACAGATGTAACATTGAATTGGTAGTAATGTAGTAGGATAATGAACTTCAAACAGAAACAAGAGCTCTGCAGCACCTTAAAGGCAACTGGAGTTGTTTGAAGTGTAACTTTTGTTTGGAACACTGGACCTGGATTGGCAAATATGATTTAGTTTTCAAAGTGACAGTCACACTTCAAACAAGCCACACATGTTTCTGATGTGTGTGAAGATTAGGTAGCAAACCTTCCTCTGACACAGTCCTGTAGTAAATATTTTAAAAAGAAATTTAAAAAATAAATAAATCCCTGTGCTTGTCAATTAAATAAAACTTTAAAAAATAAATAAATCCCTGTGTTGTAAATTTCTGATTTCTTCTTTTTATGGAGAAACATGGATAGTGTTTGGTGGAGTCATCTAAGTTACCTGAAAAATGAGCAAAACTTACCTGTAGTTAATATATTGTGTAATGTTTATGCGAGGTGATCATACACCTATGTGGGTAGGTCTGGTAAAACATGCAGCAAAAGTCATGGATGTGCATGCATTTGTCATCAGGACAGATAACTCACCACTTTCTTAGAAGTCATGGACTAGGTCCCAATTTTGGGATACTGTTCTTCTGGAAGTCATGCTGTTCTGCACTGCACAGCCACTGTCAGTGCCTGAAGGACTAAATAACAAGATGTGGACAAAGATGCATGAATTGCCTGGGCTCTGAGCAGAATCTGCCTCTGGACCACCTACCTATCCAGTGGGCAGCTAAAGAATGTACTGCTAATGAGGCTTTATTTCGGTGTAAATGTAGCATTTATTGAACGCAATCACTGGAGTCCTACAGAGCTCTTGATTAGCAGTATTTTTTCTTATGTGTTGAGCCACTGCTTTGTTATGATCTGCTTATTAAGAGATACCTCTGCTCAAAGTGCAAACAAGATCGTGTGCCAAAGTCAATAATATGGATTTTATTTAACAGTAAATGTGAGTGAGAGAGATTGAAATAGGAGGGGGAGAGGGGAGACCAGAGAGAGAAAGAGACTTCAGAAACCTGAAAGTGTTTTATACCAACTACCCTCTAGTCTTAAAAAAAAAAAAATAATAATAGATGCCAGTGTCTGACTGTTAATGTAATCTTAAGAAGCTTTATTGTTTCTTTATTTCCAATAAAGGCACAGAGGTTAATAAGCTCTTTGTTCCTTATGCAATTTCTAAGACAGAATATACCATTCCTTAATTTGGTTTTCTTGGCATTTGTAACTATATTGTATATTTTTCCTCAGGACAAAGTCTATGTCAGTAATTACCAATTCATCATATTTCTTCTGATTAAGAACATCTGTGACTAATTATCTTGTTTTCCCCACTGAAGTTTTTTTAATTTCATTGCAATAGTATAGACAAAATGAAAGATTGCTATTAAAAATTTCAGTATACGAAACAAGGTTCAGTATATATTCCTAGCAAAACTGGGATTCCTTCATTAGGTACACATTTGTACTTTGTGAATATTAGCTAACTTAACTGGACTAACTGGAAAGAGAGCAAGTCAACAGATGAAGAAAAAAGTCCCATGTTTTCAGTTATCAAACAGAAAGCAAATTAGTGAAATCCATGGTTTAAATTATCTCCAGCACACACATCAAGAAAGCACTGTGTGTGAATGCAGTATCATCACAATATACACTCTAGTAATCTAAGTTAAAGGATCTGCAAATAAAGTGGAATTCACAGCAGTGAAACCATAGATACGGATTCGTTGTCATGGACTCAAAAAATGGAAATATCTTCCAAATGTCACTTATCCCACCTTCGTCCATTAAAACAAGACCATAAGCCCTCACAGACTCTTGCCTCAGTTTTCAGTGAAAGTGTGTCACCACATTATTCCTGCTCAGCCAGGCTTGTTGCTTAATTATTCCTACAGAGGGTATTCCTAACACTGCCCTGAACTGCTTTGGCAGCAGTTTAACCTTGTTGTGACTTGGGACACCCGTCTTGTTGTCTTCCCCAAGAACCAAACCCCCATACAGCTCCAGTTGAATACTAGCACCTAGAAGAATGGGATAATTATGGCTAATTTATATTTTTTATTTTCAACATTTTTTTTGGAGGGGCAAGGGGGACGGCAAGATTATTGCCACCAAGGTTACCAATTATGAAGTGATCCCTGACTGAGGGATTAGTTTTGTTTGGGAGTTTTATTTACTTCTCACAGTGAAGCTTTAGTTCTGCTGGGACAGATCAGACCATAAGCAGCCATCTACAGTGCAGAAGAGGTTGCTTTCCCAATTGTCTTTATAGAAACCCTACAGAGAAAAAAAAGCAATTCAAAGGTCCAGTTCGTTTCAACCCAAAAGATAAAATGGAGCCATTATAGATCAATCACATCCTGAAAGTACATTTATTCACTTTTGCTGCTCTTGGGTGATCAGCTTGGATACAGAAAATCTAATTTGCAGCCTCAAGGATCCATTAGCAATTATTCTTTCCAGGAAAAGATAAAATATATTTTATGGAAATAGATCAGTTGGTGGATAAAGTCAATTAGTAGACTAGATTCTGTACAAAACTTTCTCTAAAAAAAAATAGAAAAACTCCAATATTTTAACTTGATGATCTTTTGGGTAGAATCTAGTATGATTAATATTTTGAAGTTTGGAAGTTATTCAAGATAATAGAATTAAGCATGTTTGCATTTATTTCCTCCTCTTTTTCTGTAGTTTTACACTAAGTTAATGAAAAAATTGGAAACTGGAAAACAAAAAATCTGGAAAAAGAAAAATTTAAAATATTAAATTATTTAATGTTATTTATGTGGTATAAATTCTGAAAGGGTAAAAGATATTATTTTACTGTGGAAGGAAGGTTGGTTTCTGAATCAGAACAGGGGACTTGTTGACCTATTAATAATAACTGAATGTGTGACCATGGATAAAATTTACCCAGAGACAATGCCGAGAAAGCAGAGAAGGAGACAAGTGTCAGGACAGTTACACAAAATTAGGGAGAAGAAAAGGTCATGCTGTATTTTGTCAAGTTTGCCTGGGAGAAAACAACAAGTTGCTCTGTGGAGAAGCAAGGCAAGTAAAGCCTTTGGAAAGTGAGTCAGGGATGCTAAAATACAGCTAGACTAGGAAACTGGAATTGGCACCAAAATAAGCTGCACATTCCTTATCCAACATTATAATAGAAGACCTATTCTGTTTACTGGTAAGTATGTGTTGCTTCTTATAGTCACCCTTCATGTATCCTCTCTGTCAGGATTTATTTTAGGTTATTTCTTAGGGCCATGTACTGACCTCAATCTGCCTTATAATGAGGGCTGTAGGTGTGCATTGATGTGCTGAAGCCATTGTACAGTCTGTAAAACACTTCAATAATTTGCATATTGTCCAGGCTTATTCTTTTTATAACTATGTGTTTATTTTACATTTGAGAGAAAAAAAAAAAAAGAAGTAGGATGGTAAGCATAAAATCAGACTCGGTGTTGGCAGTGGGAGGTTGTAGTCCTGTATTTCAATGCAGGAATTTATTATGTGCTTATGTTATTGCTCTGTGGCCATTTCACATCTCTAATAATATTAATAATTAAATATCTGGACAAATATATAACTGATTAATTGGAATAAAATCAATCCCACTTTCCATAAAATTATTTTTAAAATTAGTCATAGTTTGTCATTTTAGACCATATTTTGCTCCTTTTATTTCTTGATAGATGAAAAATTTTTTAAGTGTGGAGGTGTAAATTGTCATCAGTTTTTATGCAGTACAATATTTGACCAATCAAGGCATATTGGTAAAAATATCTTTTATGTTAAAAGATGTCACTTGATTACATGCTGTCGTCTGCAACTTAGCTTTATCTGCAAATGATTTATGTACTTTTAGAAAAAGTGAACATGAATATTTGCAAAACAAAGGCATTAATTATTAAATGGACAAAAATCTGATGGTATAATTCCCCTTATTATGTAGCTGACTCGCTTCCATATTACAGTAGTACGGTTTAAGGAAAAAATCCCTACAGTCGCAACTAACGACACTTTCATCCCACTTCTGGAAAGTGTGCTGCCATAGTCTTGCTCATGAGTAATACTTCTACAAAAAACAGTCCAGTGTGTGTAGTAAAACATTCTGAATACACATTGTAAGCCAGGCTGCAGTTTCATCCTACACTGTATATCATATTATGAGCTTTTTTAAACTCACACATCAGAATTACAAATTTAGCTTTATTATGTTTACAGATGTTTATATGAGTGATGTTTTATCCCATGCCTTTTCAGTACTAGTCTGACAGATGTTTAATTTGCTTGTAGACCCCCTGTCCCTCAGTGCTCCCATCAGACAGGAGCAAAACACAAAAGACACAATTAGGGTTATAGTAACAGTGTGTGTTATTGTCATCCACTGTGATATCAGCTCCAAACCAAACCAATCTAGTTTATGTGATCTGCAAGACAAGAGACCTTTAAATTTTCAATCTGCCTTTTTTGTGGGGAAAGAAAAAAGACTTTAAGTTCATTCTTCTTCATAAATATGGGAGAATGACTTGTTTGGTATAATTGGATTGGCTACATTATAATAAAAATATCAAAAAGTATTTAAAAGTAATTTCTGCCTTTTTTAAGGGGTGAAGGCTGTCAAGTCCTTTGAAGCCTCAAGCTTTATAGCCTGATACTAAGGATTACCAAAAAATAACATTGAATTTTTGTCATCTACTATCTTGTGCTTGAGATAATTTTTTTAAGCTTCTGCCAACTCACATCTCTTATCATAATCTGAAGAGTCTCACAGAACACAGGAGATTCCAGATTAAAAAAGAGGAAAAATCTGTTGTTAATTCTATTAAACCATTTTTTCCCCTTTTTTTTTTTTCTGCTTTATTGCTACTGTAAGTATTGTAACAGACTGATACCTGCTGGCTGGACATTATTCTTCAGAAAGCAAAAATTTTAGTGATCACTACACAACAGATAATACAGAGCATCAAATTTAAATTATTTAAATAGAGGACACAGGAAAATATTAATAAGTCAGCAGTTTGCATACTTTAATCAGCAGTTTTCCATTAAAATAATTTAACTGTGAAAAAGCCAGGAATGCCAACTGGGCACTTTTTAGCTGGTGTCATATAAAATTTACACTTTTACATGACAATTTTCAAGCTAATTTGGGAAATAATGGAGAAGAGATTCATGTTTAGCTGTTTGGTACTGATTACAGAGTTCTACATGGATCGTTGCTTGTGCTTATATTGCCAAAATCAAATGAATTATATTCGTATTATTATTGCCCTAGATTCATGTGAAAACTACCATGGCATATTTGAGCCCATATCTTCTGTCTGTAGTGTCAGATTTCTCCCTGAAGTAATCCGGTGTAAGAAAATCATTGCCAGAAACTGAGCCATTTCCATAATGCTCATGTTGCTGTGGTGATCCTCTTTGACTTCAAAAATCTGGGGGAATTAACCTTTATATGGCAAATGTGTACTAGCAAAATCAGGCAGATAACAAACATCATGAGTCCTGAAAGTGGTTGTTCTTTGTTATCTTTGAATTGATCTAGACTGGCTGTCAGATCACCTAACATGCAAACAGATGCATTTAAAGCTTCTTTTTGACTGAATTTTGAAATACAATTTTGAATACCGTGGTACTCTTGTTCTAAAAATTCATGAAAGTAATATGACATAGCTGGTGAATTTAGGTGATATTTCTATAAATTCATTTTACATAGATCACAAAGCTACACCAAAATATTTATATCCATATCCATTTAATATGTTTGAATTATCTCAATCAGACATATGAATTTTTTCTAGCATAATCCTCCGTCTATTATTATTTTGGGTTCTTTTCTAGAAGCAAGTCATTGGGGCTTTTTTGCTGTGTGAATTTTTAATGTTTTTTCAGATACTGAAAGGGTAATTGAGTGTTTTTCTATTTGCTCAAAAAAGCAGTTATATCTTTCTTACTCTGGGACCCCAGTCATCACAGTAAATTACTCGTTCACAGTAGCAGGCCATGCACAGAGAGACTTGAGATGATTTCTTCTACCCAGAAAGGGATGGCTGAATAAGTAAATATTTGTAAGACTTAGTTCAAAATCTTATGTAGATTTAACTGACTATTTCAGGAAGGAAGTCTTGATGGAAAGCTATACAGTAATTCTCCATTTGTCTAATTTTGTCTTCAGTGAATGTATTGGAAATATTAATTCTTATAGATATTTTCATGGGCTCTGAGCCTCTGAAATGTTTTTCTTTCTTCCAGGAGCATTGACTATGTGCTTCTGTGTGGGTAAATGTCTACACATTTCAAAATTTCAGTCACTGTCTACATTTCTGAAAAAAAAAAAAAAATGGGATCTCAAGTCCACTGCGCTACTGAATGACACCGTTTTAAGCCCAGCTGGAGACAAAACACCACAGAGCCACTCGCTCAACCTCCCCTCTGATATCCCCTGTTCTGGTGGAATGGGAAGGAGAATTGAAGTAAAAATTTTTTGTTGAGATAAGAACAGTTTACTAAGTGAAAATAAAGTAAAATACAATAATAATGGTGAATAATAAGAAGAATGGGGGAAAAAAACAAGTGATGCAAAATGCAGTTGCTCACCACATGCTGACCAATGCCAGATCCCCCTTCCTGAACCCAGATCAGCCACCCTTCCACCACCTCCCCCCAGTTTACATACTGGGCATGACATTCTGTGGTGTCCCTTTGGTCAGTCCAGGTCACCTGTCCCAGCTATGCTTCTCCCTAGTTTCTTTTGTGTACCTCCTCACTGACGGAGCATGAGAAAAGGAAAAATTTGGTCCTTGGCTTAGGATTAACACAACTTAGCCGAAAACCAAAACATCAGTGCGTTATCAATACCATCTCATTCCAAATCCAAAAGACAGCACTGTAACAGTTACTGGGAAGAAATTAACTCTACCCTTGCTGAAACAAGGACACTCAGTTCTCTCTCTCATGTAACAGAAATCTCATCGTTGTCTTAGAATCGTTGAATAGTGAAGGTTGGAAAAGACCTCTACAATGATCAAGGCCAATCGTTAACACGGCACTGCCAGGTCCACCACTAAATCATGTCCCTAAGTGCCACATCCACATGTTTTCTGAACGCTTCCAGTGGTGGTGATTCCACCACTTCCCTGCTTAGCCTGTTTCCTAATATCCAATCTATTCCTCCCCCGGTGCAACTCTTCGTCTTCCTTTGTCAGTTAATGGAACTCTCACATTGTGAAGCTTAATCCCGTTTCCCACATTTTAGATGTCTTGCAGACCAGTAGGCAAACCAAATCAGTGTTGGTAATTCCTTAATAGTTTGAAACACATTTGACGTCCATGTAAGAACCACTGGAAGAGCCACTCTCTACAAAGCAGAATTATTCCCTATCTGTGCAAGCGTGGTCAAAGTAACATTCAGTTCTTATTAAAGCCGCAGTACAGCATGATGTGGCCAACCCACATAGTACTTTTTTTATGTAATGTACTACTGGTGGCCAATTGTTTTGAAGGGGTGTTAAAAAAAAAATTCCAGTGGAATTTCCACATAAAAATGTGGAAAAGAGAGACTGAATCAATTTTTCTTACATTTATTTGTGGAAAAGTACAGAAAACACTCCATAAAAACAGCATAATAGTGCAAGCTACTCTGATATTTTTAAGAGAGTAATTCAGAGACTATTCCACAATTTTGAAAGTTTTGCTTTTATGTATGAAGAGATCAAAATTTTAGTCCTGAGATCCAAACAGATTTCCATTTTTTTACCCAGGTTATAATTCTTTCAGGGTACATGTCAAACCTAAAACCTGGGTGCAAATGAACTCTTATTTTGAGCAGTAATTTAAAATTGAATGTTTTAGATGACTGACACCAAACCCATGTGTTTAAATCACAGAATCATGGAATCACAGAATGGCCTGAATCAGAAGGGACCTTAAAGATCATTTAGTTCCGACCCCCCTACCATAGGCAGGACATATTTCACTAGACCAGGTTGCTATAAGCCCCATGCAGCCTGGCCATGAACACTACCAGTGATGGGGAAAATCTTGCATTCAACTTAGTTTAAAATCAAGGAATGTTTATTATGACTTCTCTGTAGCAAGAAGATAAATAGCGAATTCTATTCAGAATTTTTTTTATTTTGTCCTATTAATAAGAGTCAGCAAGGATGAAGTCTGTGTTCTGACAAAATTGCTAAAATAAATCCTTAGTCATTTAAAGGCAGGGAGAATTTCCAAGAACCTTTCCAATGAAGGAATAACAAGAAAAGAAAGAAGATACTTTTTTCCGCCCACACACAAATGGATTCGACGAAAACATAATAAATAAAAGATTAAAACTCTGAATGAATTGTAATAGATAGTGATTTCCTGTGTTAAATTAATTACATATAAATTTTTAGGAAAGCAAAGTGGTTGACATAGCTTGTGTAGAATGTAAAATAGAAATTATAAACCCCTACCATTTTTTTTCCATTCAGAGATTAGTTCATGCACTCATTCCTGAAATAAATTGTGATTTAAGGATGGAAAATCCAGAGGAGGAGATTTTAAGCTGAATCTCCTCAGGGTCTCCAAAACCGAATTTTATGTGTTTTTCATTTAGTTTTTATTATTACTATTATAAAATTTCTACTTTATTTCAGTACTTTTTGGGGGTATGATGAGAGGCTGTATTCATTTCAGCTCAGTTTGGACTGGATTGTATTCTGAACAGATGAGCAACAGATATATGATGTCTCAATTTTTGTGGCATACCCTCAACTTGGAGACTAGTTATGTACGTTTTATGCATATTTGGTCATAAAAAATAAATCTTGCCAGGCCTTTCCTGGGAACAACAAACAATGAAAGCAGGATTTCTTGAGCCAGCCCCTAGAGGCAGAAATTTAATGGTAAGAGAGCTGTAGTATGCCTCCCCTGCCCAGTCCTGCTGCCAGCACATCTGGCAGCGCTGCCAGCCTTCCTGTCCCAATGGCATCCCACTCTCTCAGGCACCCTCCAACCTCTGCTCTGGCTGTAATTCAGCTGCTTCTCTGGGGAGGTCCTTGAATTTTTTATTGGGAACTCTTAGTTGTCCTTTTAGTGGCTACAAATTTCTATTGAATCAGTTTTCAAGGCTTAATTTCATAGGCCAAGTAGTAAGACAAAAAGAGAAGCAGCAGTTAAGATAGGCTCTGAGATAAACTTTATTCAGATGGGGGAAAAAATGCTCTTTCTCAGGTTGTTTATCTTGAAAAAAAAATTGCAAACATCTTGATGTCATGGTATAGTATAAAACCAGTGCAATCAACTGAATAATTTTCATAGAGTTTTAATTCAGTTCAGTTCTTAATTAGCTTTACTGCCACACAACTTCTACATGAGCTTTAAAACTGCAGTTGTGCCTGTCAACTCCTATTAGTTATGCAACAGATATTACCTTCAGGGCTCCCAAAGTATGACTGACTGTCGTGGTCACTGACCATGCAAGATTTCTGCTGCAAACAGTAATTCCAGATGACAGTATTCCCTTGATCCCTGTATATATATATGAGGGAATTGCATTAGCAGAGGTCATTATCATCACATGTTATTTATTACATAACTGGGTGTTATGTGAAAACAAAAATATGCTTTGCTTAGCATAGAACCTGTGTGGAAAAAAAAAAAATGTTTCCTGGAGCATTGGTCACAGGGATATCTTGGATAAACAGGTTATTTTTAAAATAAGTTTTACATTTTGTTTTGGAAGTATTATTTGGAAGTTGTGAGCTGTTATTCTAGTTATTAATTTATCAAAACAGATGTGACAGAAATAATAATTTGTAAAGCTCTAGAGAAAACTCCATTTACTTTGAGACTCTCCATGTAGAAGGCTCATGATACAAACACTAGGAATAAAGCCCTCTTTCTGCCATCATTCAATTTGGAGAACGCCAAGCTCTTGATGAATGAGCAGTCTCTAGTACTTCAGATGAAGTTGGCCACTTGAGCTACAGACACATGAAGAGGTGACTGCTTGTTGTAAATGCTTGCACTGCAGATATGTCAAAAGCACAGAGAAATTTCAGAGAGCAACAGCAGCAACTGAATAATTATAGGCTTGAAAGGACAATGTTGGCCACTCAAGTAACAAGGTCTAAAACACTGGACAGAGTTAGCCCAGCTAAGGTAAATGCTAATAGATATTATGAATATAAGCTGAAGGTATTTGGAGGCTGAAACAACAGTACAGTTGGTATGGGACTCTCTGAGAGCAGAAATTTACGTAATTATTTGCTTAAAAGCAAGGGAAAACTTAAGCTGACAACCAGACAAAATTACCCTAAGAATAAATTCCGTGCTGCTCAGCAAACTAGTAGGAGCTTCATTAATGCGAGCTTATATCGACCAAGGCATTAGGGACTGCACTGGCAGCAGACTTGCCTTGGCACAGCAAAGATGTGTTCCAAGGAAAGCAGAAAATGCATGTCACCAGACTGGGTTGCCTTACTGCAGTTCAGAACTTGAACTGTAAGTCACCAGATGACATTTGTTATTCTTTCCACCACCTGTCACCCATCCGGATGCCCAAGCATATGCCAAAATGTCTATTTTAGTTCCCACTGTAACAATACAAAGAAATCAGAAAACATAAACAGCAACAACATACTCCATAAATTACACTGAAAGCATGTTCTGTGAGACTCTGAAAGTATAACAGACACTAATCCATGCGTATATAAATTAGTAACAAGGGCTCCACCCTGTAAGGTTATAGAGAAATATGTGTTTATGTGTGGTTTTGTGCTTCAAAATTCTGATTCAATGTGAGTTGACACCATTAGCTTTATATTAACTATGATTTTTCATTCAGTATGTAACGTTACTTATAACCTTAAGGACAGAGATTTTTAAAAAAATCTGAACAGAATAACACTGCTGGACTGGTGTTTCTGCATCCTACCTTAAGACCTACAGGTAGAAGTTTTAATGATACTTTTGAAAAGCGAGGGAGGAGTGTTGCGATACAAATCTCATTTTCAAGATAAAGGTTTTAACATCAAAGTATACTGTGTAGCCTTAAATGTACCTGAGCACTAGGATGTAAAAAGCTAAGACTGATTAGGAGGCATGACACAAAACATCATTATATGGTTCATGTTATCAATAGCCAGTGTCTAAATCCATTGAGGATATCAGAACAGCACTTTCTTTCTTACCATGAAATTTGAATGGAGGTCTACTGTGCCTCCAGTTCCAGCTGCTGAAAAATGAAAAAAAATGCACCTTTAGTCAGAATATCACTTGAAATTTATTTTTATAATTTTTAATATATAATAACATATACTGTTAACTATTTAAAAACTTGACTAAAACAGAATGAGACAAGGAATACCCACCAAACTTCTGTTGAACAGTTATTTACTTCAGATAAAAGCTGCTTTCTGCAGCTTGAGGAGAAGCAGCAAACCAAGCCCTTTTGACATCATTGCTAGCTTTTGTCATAAGTAAGTAGATTTAGTCTCAGCTTCATCCTACTGGCTGATAAGATAAACCACCTGGAGATGTTTTTTTTATTGGACTGCTTTCTCTTGGAGTGCAGTTTAATTGCCTGGTTGTGGGCTGGTGGGCTCTTAAGCACTGACTGTTTTGGTCAAACTGAAATTAACCTAATATTTAAAAATATGTATACATCTTTGCTAACATCAATGCTGTTCAAGAAATTTTTTTTCTCAAAACATGATCACAAATTTAAAGGTTTTTCATCCTTTACCTTACTGTTTTTGTGAGACATGTAGAATCTTTTTGCTGTAAAGGACAAAATTAACCACTACAATTCAGTATATCTCATGCCTGTCCAAAGTAAACACAAATGAAGTGAAACCTTTTCCTTATTGAAAATAATGACAACTCTATTACTGCCCTTTGTATAGACAAAAATTTATGTATATTGTTGAAGAGTTACAGCAATGGTAAATTCAAGACAATTTAACAGAAATTTTGACAACTGAAGGATGTTTTTCAGAACACCTATTAGTTGCATGCATAAAACTTAATATTAGGAGAACCTTAAAATCCAGTTTCATTTTATGTTGTTAATTCATAGGAAACACATTCCAAATAAAAAATATTGTTCTGAGTCATCACAGCCTTTCACTATAATGACCAAATACATTTTAATAGTTAATTTCAATATCAAGTAGAGTATATTTTTCACAACTCTTGTATTACTTATGTTATTCTGGTATTAGATAGATTTTAACTTTTTTCTCACATGCTATATTGCAAAGGCTGCCTTATAGAGTGGCAAGAACACTCCTAAGTGGGTATGTTGAGTTGGACCTCCTTATGTGTGAAATGTGGTGTCTCTGTTGCTATGAAATTGGCTGGTTCTGTTCTTCTTCTGGTGTGGTTCTGATAGCTTATGTATGGGAGATGTTGCCATCATTTTGAATCTTCTTTTTTTCTAAACTTAAATCAGTAGTCACTTTCCATTAGCTATGTCTAGACTTGACATTATTTTGGTAGATGCTGAAGCTTACATATGCTGTTTTAGTTTGTGTTGATGATTTCTAAACATTATTTAAATCCTCAAACTCTAGAACACATATGGATTTGATTGTCTTAGTGCTTACATCTTGAGTAACTTCATATACAATTTTATTCTACAGGAATTTGCTGCACTGACAAAAGAATTAAATGCATGCAGGGAACAGCTGCTTGAAAAAGAGGAAGAGATTTCAGAACTAAAAGCTGAAAGAAACAACACAAGAGTAAGTATCCAGCAGACCTTTTCTGGATATCATGTATGTGTAAACTTACCTATAAATCTAGATCTTCATTTGTAGGAATAAGAAGACAAAAATCCAGCAATTCATGAATGAAGGAGGTTCTAAGTAGCAGGATGTATCTGTTATGCTACAGCCCTGAAGGAAATGAGAGTATTAGACAGATATATTACAAACAATTACAGTTACAGGAGATTTAGTATGTAACATGGTGAGGTCATTCAGTTCAAGTGTCTTCTAAAGCCATGGACTCATGCAGCCTTCCAAGCCTGAGTAGCCTGCACATATCTGCATCTCCTATCAAGGCAAAAGGCAAGGCTACAACAGACCCATTTTTGCCTTGTGCCTTGGATTTGATCTGAATAAGAGTGAGATGAAGTGTGCCACACATACCACAGGCAGTCTGTTATTTAGTCTACATGCAGCCGTGTGACCCTTGAAGTAAATGTCATTTGCCATACAGCTGAGGGGGGACAAGATTCGGTCCTGAAATCCATCATGTTCTGCTTCAGCCAGAAGATATTTTTCTGTCTGGGAACAAGAATGTATGTGACAGCACCTTCTGAAAATTCTCAAATTATGTACAGAATCATTTTCAGAATACAGTAATTTGCACATAAAAGTGTCTGGGCAAAAGCAGAATTGATTAAGAAGGACAAGAGGGTAGAAGAGGAGACTTTATGGTGTTTGTGGAAAGGTGTGAGAAAAGAGATGGAGTAGTCCCAGATCAGGCAGGAGTCAGGCTGGTAAGGAACATACGAAATAGATCTCAGAGGTTGAACACCAAGGATGATTTCTCCTATCTATATTTCATTCTTCTGTGATTAGTGTAACTTCTCCTGTTTTCCTCCTCTGCTCAGATAACATCTCTTCTTTGTCAGCTAGCTTACATTCTGAAGGGAATCTAACAATATATATGACAGAAGACCTGAGAGAGGGCCTTTCTCCCTGCTTCCTTCTTTCCTTCTATAGCACCAAGGTGCCATAGAGTTAAGAAATTCAAGGGAGGATGGATGAAACAGATGCCTACAAAGAGGTAAAGCCGACCCATCTACCTCTATGCTTTCCTGGATGTTCAGGAGATCATCACATTTAGCACCAAATTCCTAGAGGTGATGGGTTTGGAAAACTTTACAGGAGGTATAGGTGAGACCTACTTTTTCTTCCATTAACTGAAAAATTAATTAATTTGGAGAAACATGTAGGAATTGCACTGCATTTTCCTGGTTTAGCAAATCATGTCAGCTGAAGAAAAGTCTGAAGACTTTCTATAGCTGCTTAAATTATCAGTAACTCCTACATGTGTATTATTTTAGTATTAGTAAAAAAAAGCTTTATCCATTTCACTACAAAGTCCACTGAACACCAGCTTTAGTGTATTAAAACTGCAGTGCACCAATACCTAGTGTGGGCCTGATATAAGCAGTGCAGACTAGCAAAAATTCCAAGACAGCCTAGTAGCCAAAGATAGTCACCTGCCAAAGAACTGTGAGAGAGAAGGAAAATGACTCAACTGTAAGTCATCTCCTAAGTCAGACTGATCTCTGTCATAGGCAGTTTCTTTGCAAAGCAAGAAGCTTAAAGATCATGCATTCTTAACGTTTCTTGTGCAATGTAAAAGAAAAACCGGTAAGAGGTTTTCCAGGAGACCTAAAATCAGCAAATGGGAGTTATAGAGTGATAATCCTTGCAAGTCCTTGCAGTTAAAATTAGTTAATGCTAACAGTGTATTTTCAAAATGAGGATGAAGCTAGGTATTGAATTTCAAAATGTTTAGGGTATGAAAAAATATATGGAATGCAGGAGATGTTACGGCAAACAAGGGGAAGATAGAATCCAAGTATTAATGGAGAAGGAGAGAGAAAAAATTCAGAGACATGCCTTACCCTGACCCCTGGCATTTTCATTAAGTTATCACCCCCTCACATCATATTTTTGTTCTTGTCAGGCTTTAAGCTATCATATACTACAATATATCCCAGAGCTGGCTGTAATAGTCATGCTGCCTTCTATAGGGACACTCCTTTGATAGGGGAAGATGAGAATTTTGGATGAAAAGCTGTTGTTATCAACATACAGTCTTGATGATGCGCTAGTGATGCGCTTTCTAGCAGCATTTGTTGCAAAGGCATTGCCTATAAAGAGGCACTTTTGCAAACTGAGATTTATGGTGTTATTAATGCAAAACAGCATTAATATTTTGTAAGAAAAGAAAGTTGCTCCAAAATTTTTCTGTTAATTTAGAAGGAGGATTCTAATCAAATAATAGTATTTGGAGGACCACTGATACACTTTCATAGTGAGAAAATTAAATTCCTTTTCTCACATAAAAAGTTAGTCCAAATTATGCATCTTTTGTCCATCCCTCTAATGTTCACACTTGAGCCAGCCCTAGCTTGGCTACGCTAATGAGGCTCACCTGAGCCCCAAGGACACACTCATACATAACCACCCATAGTGGTGGAACTACTTATGACAACCACTGTGTCCTAAGTAGAACTTCCTGCTCCTTTTAAATGAAAAGGCTCAGTTCTGAATTGCAGCTTCTGAATTTTTAATCCATTGTCTTTTATCTCCCTGGGGTAACAGCAAAAAAGATACTGTTTGATTTGTCCTGCTTCAAACTGAATATCAGCAGAGGGAATGAAAGTGGAAATTCTGTTAGGTCCGGAGTACACACCAGCCTTCCACGTCCCCTTTACATTTTCAGTTATGCCTAATTGGCAATATTTTCTTTACTCTAGACCCACAGCTATGTGTTTCTTTATTTCCTGGCAACAGCTTCACAGAATTTTTTGCTAATCACATAATTAAACAAAACACAAAACTGATTTCCCACTCTATGTCAAGCTGCAGCATGTGATGGTAACATGTGTTAGATGGTAACATCTGATGTTACCTGATGGTAACATGTGTTAGAGAGAGACCATAATGGAATTACATTTTTTGGGACACATACACTTCAGATCTCAGACAAAATGGCAGAACTTAAACCTTACCCCAATATTTAATCAAATTCCTACGCAATCCTTCTAGCAGCATTCTTAAGCATTTGCTGTTGAATGTGTATTTTTACTCCATATGATAATTAACTTTTTCTGACATATTACAGTAGAAATATTTTCACGTTACGAATGATGAAGCACTTATTAAAGTGAACAAGGCTGATTTGTATCTAATTTTATTCGTATCTTTTTGTCTCAGTTCCTTATTGAATGGTTTATGAAACATCTTCAATTATGCACTGCAGTCTCATAGTACCTGTAGATCAGAACTTAACCCTATATTTTATGATTCAAATTCCCTTCTACTCCGTTGGGAAACTCTAAGAATATATTTTAAAATATTGTTTTACCTACTTTAGCTCGTTTTCTCATAGGACCTTTTAATTAAATCAACTTCATAGCTGCTGAAAATGAATCAGGTACTTTATGATATCTGTCTGCTAAAGTTCTGCAAAAGGAAAAACATTATTTCACTAATATAAATCACAATATATATCATTGCCTCAATATTATTAACTACCTTGTAGATTCATGTGTCTCTTCTTTAAAGAAAAAGAACTTCTGTCAAAAAGTAGTGTGACAACAGATAGTAAATGTAATATATAGTTATTCAATACTGGGTTTTCAGGTAATCTGTGTAGTCTAATAGTTATTACATTTCTATTCATTATTCTTATAAAACCCCTTTTCTTGCCATTACTTTTTATCATTATCCCGATCATTACATTTTCTTTCATACCTCTGTTTCCCATATGTGTGATTTCATTAACATTTTAGGCTGTTTGCATTTTGTTTTCTGTACAGAAGGACAGACATGGGACATACTGCAGTAGTTGGGCTGTAACTTTGTTTTTCCAGAGAAAGATTTTCACTGTTCATTTACCAGTGTAGCTGTTGGAGTTCACACCAGCTGACCACAGGTGAAAAGTGGTTTCCATCACCATGGAACAATACCAAAGAAAATCACTGATATTGTGACTGATTTTAGAGACAGTCTTCAACCCCATGCCTGCTTATTTTACTTGTCTTCTCTGCTCACACCAGAGATGGAGATTCACTGAACAATGCAAATTCTCAATACAGACAGAAAGAAAATTCAATTTTTCATGTGCTGGTGAGAAATTCTAAGCTGGACCTCAAAAGGGAATTGTCTTCTTAGTGGGTTACCCCATTCCTCTAAGGAATACCTTAAGCTGTCTCATTTTACTAAAAGCCTTTTATGTTTTTTCCCTGTATTTCATTGTTTATTACTCTCCTTTTCTCTCCATTACCATCTGCTGATTCTTTAATTTCTCCACTCATTATCCTGCTGTGAACATTTTTTACAAGTTTTTTGAAAATAATGGAAGATAAGATAAAGTATTTTATACTGATTAAAATCCAAGTCCTGTAATAGCAAACTCTGTTGAGTCACAGTAATTTAAACTTATTGAGCCATCATTCCTAAAATGAATGTTTTAACTTCTTTAATATTCTATATGTAAATCAAGGTCCAGGTAGTCATGACGGTATAGTATAGCAGAGTAGGTGATAATCTACACTGATGCATTTTATCATTAAATCTAACCATGCATTTCCATTTCACAGAAATCAATCTCTTCCACTAGTGCTTTGTAAGTGATTTGAGAAATACAGGAAGCAGGGTATATTCTAAAATTTTTCTCTCTTCTTGTACATTTAGTTATAATTGGCACTTTGAAGATGCTACATTCATTCAAAAAATATGCACCAGAGCACTTTTCAGTCTTTAAATTATTATTTTTAGACATTTTTTATGCTTATAAAAAGTCCAGAGCTCCAGAAACAATCTTATTTACATAAGACACAATTATCAGCACAGCATCTTGAGCATTCTAAAATTTTCCCAGCATAAAACTCACTTGTCAGATTATTTCATCATTCATTGTCAAGCTTATGCTTTCCAGTAGGAAAAGCATAGCAATGATGCGTGGGTGATTCTGTCCTACCTGCTGCTGTTGACCTTCATCTTCTTTTCTCTGCAAGCTGCCTGTCCCTCTGAGTGCTTGACAACTGTAACAGCTTGACACAGTGTGAGGGAGCAGAAAATGCTCAGCAGCCCATGATCACTATTAATGCTGGAGTTTAATTGCAGGCTACTGAAATCCCTAAACCTGTTTCTAACAAATTTTCTGTAGTTTAAATAAATTACCAGCATTGTTACAATGTTATTTCATCATGAAAGCTTGTGATGTTCTCAGAACTATTTGGAGTATTAATTTTTGAACTACATATGGGGAGGAAAGTCCTCAGCACGCCCACAGGTTATTGTGATTTCCTTCAGATGTTAAACATTTTTTGGAAACACCATCATCTTCAATGGCATTTTTTTAATGTTTATATACCCTTCCCCTGTCATTGTAGCCCTGATATACTTCATAATTCTGTCAGTGTTGTTGATATTTGCTCTTCCCAGAGAAACAGGGAAGATCTATTATCCCTTTTTAAAATATAATTGTAATTGAGGAAAAGTTGAATAAAACAGTACTTATTGTTACATGTCCAAACTAGGGCAACAAAACTGGTGAAAGGTCTGAAGCACAAGTCTTACAAGGAGCAGCTGAGGGAGCTGGAGTGTTTATCCTGGAGAAAAGGAGGCTCAGGGGAGACCTTATCACTCTCTACAGCTGTATGAAAGGAGGGTGTAGCAAGGTGGGGTCAGCCTCTTCTCCCGGACAACNCCGAGGGGGGTGGGGGAGGGGGGGGGGGGGGGGTGTCAGCCCCTCCTCCCAGGTGGCAAATGATAGGACAAGAGGACATGGCCTCAAGTTACACCAGGGGAAGTTTAGGTTGGGCATTGGGGAAAATTTCTTCTCTAAGAAGGTTATCAAGCATTGGAACAGGCTGTCCAGGGAAATGGTGGAGTTACCATTCCTAGAGATATTTAAAAGACGTGTAGATGTGGCACCTGGGCACTTTGTTTAGGGGATGATTTGGTAGGGCTGGGTTAACATTTGAACTTGATGATCTTAAGAGGTTTTTTCCAGCCTAAACAATTCTGTTATTCTGTGAATCTAACATTTCATCAGAGCAAGGGGCAAGGGCTTACTCTTGGCTTCTCAGTCACAGTCAGATGTCCTACCCCTTGGGTTTTTTCCCTTTCAGAAGAACTGGGTGTAATATTGCACTAAGAGACCTGGTTAATAGTATTCCTTGCTCAGACAGTTTTGCTGTTAGCAGTGCTCACAGAATTTGTGAAGAAACAGAGATGATTTTTGTTGAAAAGCGAAAGTAAGAAATTTTTACAAACCAGAAACCTATGTTAGCATGCCTTCTTGAGCATTCCTAGAGCTGACGGTAAGGAAAATTCCAATGTTCAGAGGTATTTTCCAGAAGAATAAGTGACTGCTGGCAGCTCGAGTAAATACGAATGGAAAGAAAAAGTATGAAATGTTCACTAGCAGTGATTTAGTTCTCCATGGGTCTTCTGACACTGCGCTGTGACATCTGTACACAGTAAAATAGGCAACACAGCATTTTGCACTTGATTTATTGGGCAACTATGAAATGTATGCAGACATCGGCATACATTTTTTTCTCCTCTGAAATGGTAGTTCTAAGCTAAAAGCAAACTTAGCTTTTGTGTATATTAGATGGGTGATTGTCATTGGTTTAGTATTGTGTATTATGCATGTTTCTAACATGGCAGTAACATAACCTAAAATTAAATATGTTATCTGCAGCTCTGCAAAAGGCTAGAGTGCTGTACTGTTCCTCTCAAATGGCAAATTCCTCCACAATCACCCCATTAGAAATTCTGAGTTCCCACCACTCTGCTCTCTTATACTTGAAAACCTTGCTTAACCTGGTTTTGTCTCTTCATGACTCTCTTTGGTCTCCATTCTGCCTTTGCTTAGTAAGTTTCTTGTCTTCTATCCATGCTGACTTCTCATTCCCTTTTGGGATCATCTGTCTGCACCAGTTCAAAGTGAGGTTCTGGATGTATGTTAAGGGGTTTTTGTGTGTTCCTTATTTATCTCTTTGCTATAGGTTATGTGTAATTCCTTCTCTCATTAATATTTTTCCATGTCACCATCACTTTTCTTCTCTCCTAAACCAGATTTTCCCATTTTCCCTTCCAACTAAGACTTGCAAGCTCGATTTCAGAAATCCCTGGTCATCACAGCATTTGTCTGGGAGATAAGTCATTTAGGATAGCAGGACACCAAATATGAGAAATTTGCTCAGAGTTAGGCTAAAAAAAAGTTTTCCAAGGTTTTATTACTCTGGACTGGTTTAGTGGGTATCAGCTTGAGCATTAGACAACTACAGACCTATAGAAGGAATGGCCACATTAAAAATCAACTGCGGATCAGTGTTTTCCCTTTTTTCCCAACTTCTTCAGAGATCTGTAGCTTTTTAGCTGGATTTAGGCTGATCCAGATGTAGCTATGATGCATTGAAAAGTTTCTGCATAAAGAGAACAGATCAGGATGAGCCAGGCTCTAATAGAATCATCCAGGACGTGGGAATGACTGTGGGGAAATCTAAGTGCCCAGCATGGATTAGAGTCAGATTCTGGCTACCCTGGGGCTAGGGAGTGGGGCAGAGTCAGGCTGCACAGAGCAGGAAATGTCCTCACAGACTCTTTGAAGAGACCAGGCAGAGAGTAGGTTGTAGAATTAGAAATCAGCTATTGACTTACTTTCCTCCAGCTCTCACAGATAAACTAGATGGCCTAGAAAAACAGAAGATACAAGAATTTAGACCAAAACACAGCAATTCAGTTCTATTCATCATAGCAATTAACTGTTTATTTAAGTGCTACTATGAACAGAAATACTCTGTAAATATTTGGAAAATATTCCATTCTCATTTACTTTGCAAACTTCCCACAGCCCCATACTGAATGTTTGATGGCTCTATCATTAAGAGGTCTCTTCAAATGTGTGTGCTACTTTGGACTGCCTCAAATAATTAAAAATCCACCTTTATCTGCTGTCAGCCCTCCAGGGATGAGAAAGCTTGTGAATTTCTTGTTCATTTGCTTTTGATAAATACAGGCCACCACTTGGATTCAGAAATTATAGGGAGACCCTCCTTTCTTGAACTGCAGGGAGTAGTTACAACTCTCATTGTATTAACATTGTTCACATATGCATTCACTACTTTTTGTGAAGAATATAGTTATTGTAACATAATAACCAGGTGCAAACCTAAATATGAGAATCATGTTTGAAGCAAAGATGACGCCAAACAATAATCATTCCTGACTTAATACCAACATACTACATCTCTAATGTAATTGCCCTCTGCTTTTGCTCTTCTATTAATTCATGTAAGAATAAAAAACATTATGTGACTGAGAATATTTGTGGATTACAGATAAATATACATCTTTAATAATAGTAGCTATATTAAGAACCACATCAAAGGAGAAATAATAAGCAATTATCCATGTAACTTTCAGATTTCCAGTTCAATGACTTAGATATAATTGTTTGTTGTAATTATAATACATTTAACATGCATTCTGATTCATGAATTTAGCTACCCTGATTTAACCTTACAGCTAACCAAGTCTCTTTAATGTTCAGCCTCTAAGAACAGCAGTTCTTAGTATACAAAGTTTAGACAAATGGGGAATTTTCTATAAAACATCAACATACCATTTTGATTTTTCCTTTAATCTCAGAGTAATAATGAAAGCTAATTATAGTATGTGTTTAAAATATTGTATTTACAGTTTATTTTACAGATGTTTATGGACTTCTCTGATTTCCACCGTTTGTAATACAACAGAGACTATGAACATTTCAAAGCATGTGCTAGTGATGAACATCATTAGCTGTGACAGTCCTAACAAGTAGTCTTAAAAGTGTAGGAAAATATACTGTTCAATTTACGTATTTTGTTGAGTTGGTTTCAAGAGAAATTGAAAATATATTAAAGTTAGACTGAATTAATTGTAAACTTTTTTAATATTTTTGCACAATTATTTAGACTGTCTTTGGTGGTTGGTTGTCAATGCTCATCAACTACTATCACAAATAATGCTGTAAATATGTGATTAATTTAGCTGAATTTAGTGATCCTAATCTTAGTGATTTGTGGTTCTTGATTTTCACAGCAGAGTTTTAAGTGAAATCATGAGTAGATTTTCTTTCTATTTTTCCATTTATCCAATCTGATTTAGGAACATGAAATATTGCTAATAGTTCCAGCAATCTCTCCTACAATGAGGTTGCCAAGAAAATTGCTGTTTGGTATCATGCGCTTTTTAGTTAGAATTTCTGTGGCATTGAGGTGCACAAAAATTAATAACTTTTTATTTCAAATCCAATAGCTGTTACTGGAGCATTTGGAGTGCCTTGTCTCGAGACACGAAAGGTCCCTGAGGATGACGGTGGTGAAACGGCAAGCACAGTCTCCCTCAGGAGTTTCCAGTGAAGTTGAGGTCCTCAAAGCTCTGAAATCTCTGTTTGAGCACCACAAGGCTTTGGATGAAAAGGTACAGTATGAAAAAAAAGCTTACTAAATGCACTCTTTAACTTTCTTAGTTGTGCTTTATGATGCAGCAGAGCAACAGCATTGTTTATTTACTCCTTGGAATAAATCCTGTACTTAAAGCATTTACAGGTATCCAGAGAAATCCGTAAGAATATCTGGCCAATAGCTGTAATGCACTTGAGGTCACTTCAGCTATCTTTTGTAGACAATAGAAATGACTTTTCAAAATAAGTAAATCTCACCCCTATCAGACATGCTTCTCTTATTTAGCACTAAATAAAGATGACCCTGTGGAATTTATTGGGTGTAAAATGGGCTTTTAAGTTACAGCCATGGAAATGTAGGTATATCTCAAATTTTGAAAACACACAGTAGAGGCAAAATGAGATGCTCCTGACTACATAAGGGAACTTGGCTCTCAGATACTTTTAGGAGGAAAACCCTCCTAAATTTCAGAGATCTTTTTAACCTTTGCTACATAAGGACAGTGTTCCCTTTATAAGTAGCATAACCTAAAATAAATACTATGTTCTTCATTATCAGAGGTAACAAAGAGCATAATCAAGGCAAAAACCACTAACTGCATCGTCATGCTAATTAAGAGGGCCTTTCCTCTGCATTCCTCATGTATCCTGTGCTGAAAAGACTATTTTTTGTGAACAAAACTTTGTACAGCTATGAATTATCACCTTGAGTATTGCGTACATGAATTCAGAATCTAGTTCATGTCTAGAAACAATATCCTCAGTAGGTGATGTATCTGAATTAGCAAGTGGCTCAAAACTACAAACACAGGGAGCACGTGAGAAATATGGCTCATGAGCAAATAACCTCGTTCCTTATGGGATCTGTTTTGGCTGATTTGCTCATTGCTGCTGTGAGTTGCTTCTCTGAGATGGCTGGGTAAGCAGGGATGACGTGCAGCACAGCATCTGAAACCATTGACTGCACAGATGAGCTGCGGTGTATAAAACCAGTTTAATGGTCTCACAGTAATATATTTAACTTTTTTAAACTCAGAAATATACCCAGAAATTTGAATATGTTTAAGGAACTGAGGTAGCTGTAGATACATACTAATATATGTATCATTGGTAATGAAGGGATGAGACACTGTGAATTATGAGTCATGCTGGGTTAACTATCAAGTTCAAAGTTAAATAAATTTAAGGAACATAGACTAAATCAAAATTTGTTATGTGTTTAGGTATATCTTTTGGGTTATATGTCCTACTCAGATATCATGAAAGCATCTTTAAATAAAATCTAGAAAAGGAAGTATAATGACTTCTAGCCACTGTAATAAGCTTTTGGTTGTCATTAAGACTTAAAAAATCCAGTATTATTAAAAGGATCTTTTGATGATTGATGGGGTTTATGGTCTGAGCTTTGATCTTTTATCCAGCACTTTAAACATCGATAAAACTAGGGTAGGTTTTATACTTTTTGACATTGTGTTGGATAAGTATGAGAAATAGTAAGAACTAAACTTGAAATAGATTCTGATTATTCAACAGCTGTGTACCTCTTACACATTTTCCTTTTTGAACGTTTTAGTGTTTTGGTACTACGTGGTTTATTTTACAACCCATTTTGAAAACCATTGTACAGAATTAGATTGAAGCTACATATAATATTTTGACTTATATTATTGAAAATTTTTATTTACACTGTTGAAAATTCTATTTTTATATTATTTTAAATGTAACTGGTTAAAATCAGTATTCAGCTCATTAAAAATTTTTGGAATGACACAGGTAGACATTTTATGTGTCTAATTGATGCCTGTCCCAGTGGTAATGACAATTATCAGTGTAGAAAAGTCAACCATCTGCTATCATATTAACAGAAGATGTGTTCCATTATAAAACAAGTTTTAAAATTGATTGGTCAAAATTACTTTTTCCTACATGCTGTTTACCTGTGTGTGGAACCTTTTTTATTTTGATGCAATAAATCATATTTTTAATATAAAACACTCTGAGATAAGTCAAGTAAACAGTTTAATACATTATTTTAAAACAATTTGTTATGAACCCAACACACATTATTTTCAAGTACAAATCCTGTATAAAAATACCTGGTTTTGTTACAGTGTCTCTGGAAGGATTGGATCAAAGACATTGCATATATCACCCAGATACTTGATAATATAATGCTTTCACAAATTGTCAGCATTATGGTGATTTTTATTTAAAAATAATGAAAGTAAAAATGACTGCATGCGCCCAAATGTGCTAAAAATTTTTTATGGCATGTGAGTCATATTCTGCATGGTGACAGAAAAATTATGTAAGTTAGATTTGTTTCAGACTCTTCAGAAATAAGACACCAATCTACCTATAAAAATGCTCTGAAGGTTTTCAAGGACTAGTAGAACAATGTGGGTTGGACCTCCTCAGAGACATCTGGCCCAACCTCCTGCTCAAAGCATGGCCAACTGTTTCAGGTTGCTTAGGGTCCTGTCCCATTACTTCTGAATATTTCTAGGCAGAAAACCTATTCTGGTATTTCACCACCCTCACTGTAATTTTTTTCCCATAATAGCTATCTGAAGTTTTTGTTGTTGAGTGTTATACCTGTTCCCTCCTTTCCTGTTACTCTGCATCTGCAAGAAGAAACTGGGTTTATTTCCTCTGCATCATCTGGTTAGCTGGTAGCAGACAGCAATGAGATCTCCCACAAACCTTTCCTTCTTCACTTTGACAAGACCCAGCTCTCTCAGCCTGTTTCCCATGCTGTGTGCTCCAGCCCATGGCCAACTTGGCAGGCATTCATTGAAATCTGCCAAAGTTTCTTCTACCAGGAAGCCCAAAACCAGATGCAGCCTCAAAAGTCTGGAGGGAAATAATCACTTCCTCCAACCCATTGGCCAAACTGTGTGCTGGCCTTTTTCACCACTAGGTCTTTTCTGCAGAACTGCTTTCTCTCCCCAAGGCCTGCCTCATTCCCTAGGATTATGACTTTTGTGGCAATGGGATGGATCAGTGACCCAAAGTCCCAACATGGACTTTGGGTCACTGATCACAAACCTCTGACCCTTGCAGTCCAGTCAATTTTCTATGCACCATGGAACCCATTTCACCAATTCATATCTCTCCATTTTCTCTAGGGATAAATGGAAAATCTTGCAGAAAACCTCAGTAAAGACAAAGTAAAACACAGTCACTGTTCTCTCCTCATCCATGGAGCCAGTCCTCTCATCATGCAAGGCAGTAAGGTTGGCCAGATATCCTTTGGGTTTTGACAAAGCCACACTGGCTCTCCCCAGTCACCATCTTGTCCTTTTGTGCGCCCAAAAATGCTTCCTGGAAGATTTGGTCTATAACCTTACCTGCACTGGCCAGCTTGTACTTTCCTGGATCTTCCCAGGATCTTTCCTGGATCCTGGGAAGATNGTGCGCCCAAAAATGCTTCCTGGAAGATTTGGTCTATAACCTTACCTGCACTGGCCAGCTTGATCTTTCCTGGATCTTCCTCTATTTCATGATGATGGACACAAAATTTGTGAGTTTTCCACTCATGAGGAATCTCCCTGACTTCCACTACTTTCAAAGTTGAAAAAGGCCTTAACTATGATGAACTAATCAAGTCTCTTGGCATCCTGGCATGGAGTCAATCTTTGACTTATGTATGTCTTGTCTTCCTGTATTGTGGGTAATGTTTCACTCATGCAGACTGCTGCTGAGCTCAGGGAGGCCTGCAGGAAGAACCTCACAGTAAAACTGAGGCAAAAAACCATGAAATATGATACACTGGTGTCACAGCAAAATAAATCAGAAAATGCACACAAAGCTGAAGTAGGTTAATGGATAAAGAGTAATAAAAACTGTCAAAAGTGCACTGGAAATGTATCATGACCCTTTGCAAATGAATAATGCAAACTTTAATTTTTTTCTTCTCAAAAAATGTTGACACTGAAACTATTAATGTAGCTGTTACATTCTTGGAAAAGCATAACAAAATATTTTCATAAAAAGTTTTGCCCTTTAAACTTACAGAATTATGAAGAAAATCTTAAAATTCTTCCTAAATGCAAATTTTCTTTCATGTTTTCACTTCCTACACTAAAACATCCTGAAGTGTTGTAACAAGCTCTGCCATAAAACTTGACTGATCATGAAAGGATTGCTACATGCACAGTACAAAAACTACAAAACCATCCTCATTACTATAACAAAATGCAATGAAACCTACTAACAGATTGGAAAGTGAGAAATAAAATATACCTATTTCTAGGCAGACCTGCTTAAGTATGGAAAGAATCCAGAATGATACCTTAACTTATTTCAAAGTCTACTTGCTTTCTACATATTACATGAAATGTGGGCTTTGCCTTTACCTTTTGTCCAAAAGATCTCTCACCACAGAGAGATCACAGCCACAATTGCGTTATTCTGAGAAAACATGGCTTTCACTGCAGTTATTTCAGTGTCTGACAGCTCCTTCAGCATCCCCCTCATCTTCCCCATGCCCCAGCCCTGGAGAATGAAAGCTTGTCATGACCTTCCCATGTGAGAGACAGTCCTGTTTAGCTGAACCCAGTAGGTACCTCCTAGTAAGTAGGAAGTAGTAAGAGTATGCCTTTAGTCTTACCCCATTATCTGTATGAGATCTTAGCAGTGCAAAACCAAAGTCTTCACAGACTGTTTTTGCAGTTTTAGTGTATTTTGTGAGAATTTTTACTTTAGGGCATGAGGATAATGAAAGAGTGAATTTAGTTTAGAAATATTTACCATTATATGTGTCCCTCAGAGAAATTTCATTGTGTCTTCTTGGGTAAATTGTGTCACAGCAAATGAAATTGATACCACACTAACCATATTTTTTATTATTATTATTTAGAAATGTAATTTGACAGAAACTATACATATTTTCAAAAACATTTTGTATATCGAATTATGCTAACATTTTCAGAAATACAAAAAAAAAAGCACATGGGCAGTTCTGCTAGCAATTTTACATTTTGAGCATGTCAGAATTTAAATTCAGTGACAGTTATACCTAAGTGTAAGGTTAGGTTATATCTCACAAACAACGAACATTGTTAAAAAAATGTGAAGTTTTAAACGCTAGAACTTAGGAGTGACCGGAACTAGGACCAACGTGAAATTCTAACTTAACACTTCTCATAGTCTTTGCTATTTCATAAGTCAGTTGAAATTTGGAGCAATATTCATAAAGTGGAAACCTCCCTTCAGTTATTCACCCTGTCCTTCTTAATGCTACAGTTCTCAAATACTTCTCTTACTGCTGCTAAATAGCTGATATCTTTCTTCGTTGTGGTTTTTTTCATGCAATGAAAAGTTGTGTAACTAATGTAGGACAGCACTACAAAATATTTTGTGATACTGTATATGAATATATGTGCAATTGTTTATAAAAGAGCAAGTGAAGACAATATTTCCTAGAAATTATTAGAGCTGAATAAAAAACAGAAGCTCATGTGAACTTCATGGTTAGAATAGAGATTGAGTATAGAGTAGGTCAGGAAGTACATAGTCCTTATATGCAATTCAGGAAGAACAAAAGATAGAAAAATTATTACCCTTCTTGCACCATTTTATAATTAGAGTTAACACCTAATAACTGTCTGAACATATTTGTTGTTCTGACGACATTTTTTCTATTTTGGGTTCGACCTTTAAAATGCGCATTTGGAAAGAAGAAACTGAAGCAACTTCTCCAAACCCAGTGTTTTGGTCAGTGTTACAGGAAAAATGTCCAGTTGATCTTCACAGTGGAAAGCAGTTACCAGATATTACTGTCTTAGCTAAGAATAAAAAAACCCACTGGTTCTCTTAAGATTAATTAATGGCAGAAAAGTATACTTAATATTCTTGCAAATAAAATTAGTCTATTCATGTCATCGTTGTCACTATCTTTTTATTTATTAGCAGGTAACAAGTAGAACTTATATTCAATAGACTGCTCATGGAAAAAAGCGATTCAATTCTAGTGTGCAAGTGTTTTTTTTAAAAGCTCTTTATGGGCTGCAGATCTGAAGACAATGAAGAAAGAATTTGACAGCAAGCAAAAAAGTGGGAAGCAGTTGCTAGGAGACAGAGAAAGATGGGTGATATTTTGCACTGACAGCAGTGCTAACATGACATTGACTATGTTACATTTAAAGATAATGTGGTTGCATTTAAAAGCCAGAAGAATACCCAGTCATCTGGGCATATGTTGGATACACCCTCTAACATGGAGAGAGCAACCCTTTTCTGCTGTGTCTATAACACTACAATCATAAAGTCACAAAATTGGTTGAAAGAAATAATTAAAAATCACCTAGTTTGAACTCACTGCCGTGTTAGCGACACCATTCACTGGACCATGTTGCTCTAGGCCCCATCCAAACTGGCCTTGAACACTTCCAGGGATGGGGCATTCACAGCTTATCCGGGCAACCTGTTCCAGTATTTCACCACCTTCATAGCAAATAATTTCTTCCCAATATCTAATCTCAATCTGTCCTCTTTCAGTTTAAATCCACTGCACCTTGTTCTGTCACTACCTGCCCTTGTAAAAAGTCCCTCTCCAGCTCTCTTGTAAGCCCCTTTTAGAAACTGGAAGGTGCTGTAAGTTCTCCCCAGAGTCATCTATTCTCCAGGTATTTGTCCTTAAAAAATGCTTATGATAGCATTTCTGTTAGATCAGTTGACATCTGATTAGTCTTACTTTGAGAAACCTTTTTTTAGAAAAGCTCTATCACGTGCCAAAGAAAATAGAAATACATTGAAGAATCATATGAAATTTAACCAGTGTAACTTCTGAAGTGATACACATGATCTCACTAAGGTAATTCTTATGAACTATAGTTACCCACTTACTGACACTTCCAGAAAATAGAAAACAGTATAATATACTAATCACTAATTGGCATTCATCATATGAAGAAAAAAAAACAAACAAAATTTTTCAGATAAAAATAGTTGACATTTGTTCCAGTTCCTTTTCCTTTAACGAGATAGTGACCTGGAACAATACGCTTTCCCACATCTCTCAGAAATGAGGATGGTTCTATTTGGGATTTTTTTTTTGCTCTAAACAAAAATTTGAAGAGGGAATCCAATAAAAGAATCCTTTGCAATACATTTGTGTATGACTGAGAAAGAAATGTAAAGTGAGAAATAAAGTTACTACTTCTGGGTTCTAAAGCAAAGCAGATTTCTCCTTCAGATTGGAGTGCTGATGTAATTCTTTTTTTTTTTTTTTCTAATAGAATCAAAGATTTCTCTCAACTTTAATAGCTGTTATTTATGTTTGAAAATGAAGAATTAGTTGCAACATTTCCAATGCCACTATGGCAAATGTGAATCCAAATTTGTTGTTCACTGGTCAGATGAAAGGAAAAAATGTATTTTCTGTGCCAAGGTAGAGCCACTTTCAGTTCCTTTAGCAACTGTTAAATTCAGAGAACAAATAAGAGCCATCAGACTGCAATTTTGGTTAGGTCATTATAAAAAAAGGCAGTGTATTAACTGTGTACATGGAAGGGAGGTGAGGTAAGGTAAAGGTAAGGCAGGACAAAGGAAGCAACTTCCAACTGTTGCTCTGTGTTACACTGGTACTGTTCAATGCTGTCACTGACAATAGGCCAAGAATGAAAAGAAATGTGTTTGAATATAACAGCTTGATAGTCAGAATTGAAACATTAACTCTCTACCTAGTTTTGCTGAAGTGCCATGTAAAAATTGTCTCTGGAGTTGTCTGTTGTTTACAGGGAGTGTTGTTTTCAAGCTCTAAAGTGGCTGTATAAAACCCACTTGGATTCAGTTCTACAGTGCCACAGTGTGTAAAGTTTAAGTGAATGTCAGTGTTAGACATATTATAACATATTTTTAAAAATACATGCTCCTTTATAAAACACTTGGGCTTGAATACATAGAGGTTTCAGAAAAAAATTCAAGTGGCCAACTCACTGTATTTCATTTAGACTTTTAACAACTGCCTGCTTCTGAATTTTCTCTCAATCATCCCAAAGCAGCGCTTACAGCCAAAGGGATTGAAGCCAGAAACATGATTGTAATTTTTCCATGGTTTTTTTTTAATATCTAATCTGAGACTTTCCTTGAGAAGTTGTTCTCTACCAGCCCCCATAGTGGTTAGAGAGGTTGAAATCGGGCTTCTCTACACCCCTCACTGGTTGTTTTAAATAAAGTATGCAAAGAGGAACAAAAGCCTCGAAGTACTGCAAAAGAAACTATATTTGCATTTGTTAGAAAGGCTGAATAGTTTTAAGTGTTCATTTCCGGAATATGTATTTAATCTTTAGATTCAGTCACTTTTAAAGTCAAGTAAACATGCTATGTTATAGTTTTGCTAAATAATTTTCATCTACTAAAATCTAATCCATTCTTGGGATATAGTGAATCTGTTTGCAAAATCTCACTTCTGTCCCATAAAGGCAAATAAAGTATGCAAGGAAATGTAATATATGTTAGACTAAGAGCTGACACCAGAAAAAATTTGAAAGCGTTAGAGATCTCCTGTATTTGTCAAGGATGTGAAAACAATGAAAACATGTTATGTTGCTTTGTGCATGAAAGACTGATTTTGTTTTGCTTTGTTTTCCAGCTACATCCTTTGGTCTATTAGAGCATGCTTCCTTACCCTACAAACATTGCTAATAGCCTTAAACATCCGTGGATCAGCAGCTGGAGCAGCGTTGCTGGGGTGTAGCTGGAACGTGTAAAGAAATACACCTTGAGTGTTGATTGATTAGCCAGGTTATAAAGTCGTTTATTGTGAGGTGCCTAGTGAAGTTATGTAGCTTCAGAGAGTCACAGGGGCCCTTAACAGTCAGGAGAGGGAGTCACACACAGCACTGGAGGTCACTTCAGGTCAGATCTGCCTTTGATTGTACTGGGAGACTACAACTGCATTGCCGGCTCAGGTTACATGAGCTGACAATGAGCCAGAGCACTCAAATCAGCTATTAATATGTCTTCAGACACATTTAGTATTAAGTTAGTGTATTGGTTTGAAAACAAACCAGTGGGAGATCACAAGTCAGGATTAAAATTTAATAGGAAAAAAGAATTAAAAGTAAGTTAAATATTACAAAGGGAAAAAAACCACTGACAAAGTCAGATACAACCTGACATCCTGTTAGGGTGGTGGTAGCAGTCCAGATGAAGTAGTTCAGTTGAAGCAGTGATCCTTGGAGGACCTGGAAGGTCTGGTCTCTAGCTGAAGCTCCAGTGGTAGCACTTATCCTCTGGGAATCCAGTAGACAGGGCTAACTTAGGCAGTTCCAAGGCCAGGTTATATCCAGGTGGAATGCTTGGCTCCTCCCTCCTGGGCAGAGCATCTCCCAATAGGATAAGTCCATGAGACATGCAGTGGTTTCTTGCTGGGCTATTGTCTGTTATCAGGGGTAGGTCATAGCAGGAGATAGCAGCTAATGGCCCACAGCTGGTGGTGATAGAATACATCTGTGTTGGAACCTAGGACAGTTAGTATTAACTATTTATGATTAATATTTATCAACAATTAAAATAATAATAATAATAGAGATAAAAATAATCCTTAGAACAGGATAGGTTATTGATGAAAATGGTGCAAACACAGAGGAATTTCAGCTTATGAGAGTATACATTGTTTATGACTTTTTGCAAAACTGGAACAAATGCATGATGGTATGAAAATCTCCAGTATATGCACCTGAAGGCATGCTGAAAGTTATTTTTCAATTAATTTACTGCATTCAGTTACTATAAACAGATTAATTATCTTCTGTGGAGTGAACTTAAAACATCTGCAAATGTTTTATTTACTTATCCTTTGTAAAAGATGTTTGTGAAAGTTGTATTTTTATGCCTAATGTGGTCTTAAAATATTTTCATTTGCTGTGTATTCCATAAAATTACAGGCAGACTGTGAAACAGCAGTGCAGCATTTAAAGTTTGACACCTATTTTAATGGGTTAAGTTTTCCTATAGTTAGGTTTAAATGTTTACTACACAGTATGTCTCCTGAAAGGGTGCAACACACATGCCTGCAAATGGAGTGGCAGGACATACAGTAGAGCATATGGCAGATTATATAATCTTTAAAGACTAATAGAAATTACGTTACTGCACATATTTTGATTTTTCTTCTAGGTAAGGGAACGACTGAGGGTTTCTTTAGAAAGAGTCTCTGCACTGGAAGAAGAACTAGCTGCTGCTAACCAGGAGGTAACATAAAACACTTTCTCCCCTTTTGAGGTTAAATTTCTCTAATACTCTCTCCCATGTGTTCCCTGTCACTTTCCTCAAAACTGTCAGAAAAAAACCCAATAAAACAAACAAACAAACAAAAAGAAAACAGAGCAAAACCAAAGAAAAATTACATTCTGAGTAAGCTTCTCAGTGAGGTTTGTTTAAGGCGGTTGTAAGATTAACACAACCTTCTGTTTTAGTGCTTTATTCCCTTCTTCTCTTCCGTTGTGAGCAAGCCAAAATCCAAGAGCTAGTGACAGATTCCCACATTTCTTATTGGACTTGCAAAAAGAGTGAACCAACAAATATGTCAGATACTATAAACAATTAAATAACCTGAATTTCCATTTTACTATAAGTAAAACACACACACATGAATATATACTCATTATATAAATGTTAGCATTGATGAAGGAAGGATTATGGATGACCTTGAAATGTAGGTTTGTCTCCCCTTTGAACTGCAGCGTCCCATGGTGTGCTGTGGTTCCATGTAACTAATGTGAACTTGGACAGGGTTTTTTTCCTGTTTGCAGATTGTTCTCTCTTGTTTGAAAGGGTGAACAGCAAAACACGTTGTTGTATTGAACAAACAGCTGTACACTACGCACATATAGAAAGGAATTTTGCACCCTAGAAAGGTGATTTTGAGGCCACAAACTTTAAAAAATGAAGTCTGCTGGTGACTTTACTATTCCCATCATGTTCTGAATCCACCTGATGCGTGTTTTTAACACCATTAAAAATAAGCCAGATAAGCAAGTTGGATTAAAACTATTTTGGGTTATGGACATTTCTGGTATCATTTTATTGAGGCTTAAGACAGAAATTGAAAGAAGCCACAGACATTCTCAAATGCTACCAAATAATTCTTGAAAAATGGAATATCCATGATTCAGAATAGTAATATTACAGATAATGTAAAATAGAATGTAAAAAATGTTCCTAAAGTATTTTTTTACTAATTTAAACTGGAAAAGGTACTTTCTTAAAGTTACTTCTTAAGAATAGGATCTTCAATTAAGATATTAGTACTTAATTTTTTATAAGTATGATAAACTATAACCCTATTAATGTGATATTTTGATTCATCCCTTTGCTCTCTGAAGTAAATGCACTTCATCTGTTCAAAAATAATATTCTTTTTTCAGAAGGATCCAGAAAAGTTGTGTTCAAATTATATAGTTACATTATGTTGTGTAATATGATTTTCGCACTAACGTTTATTAAATAGCAAGCTGTCCTTTTGGTCAGTCAAACCAATGAGGTGCATCGCACTGCTCCAATCCCTCCTGCTCATGATCCAATTAAATCTAAGTTCACTTCACTGGGCATAGGATCAGGTCTTTAGTGCATTGCCTTGCTATTTGGAATTTTAAAAATTTAGTGAAACTTTTTTTGACAGTAAGGAATGAAAGCATGCACAATGAAATTAAATTGAAATAAGACTTCCATAGCTTTTTTGCCCCAAATCCTTAGAAATGTCATACAAAGTTTGTGTCTACATGACACTAAAGATGTTTAGAAGGACACTGAATCAATGAAGCATAACATGACCAATAACACAATCTGAATATTCTTGTTCCAGTTTCCTTTGAGGGACTGTTGAAGCTGAAATTCAATTAAATAATAATGAAAACAGAGTGAAATGGGAAGAGATGTGGAAGAGAACAAGTGGATTATTTTCAAACAGTTATGCATTTGAACAAGAGTTCAGATAATTTTCACACAATTATTTAGTTGAGTAAGACAAAATTAATTAGAGCACTGCAGTATTTAAGTCTTGTTTTATGCTAAATTCCAGAGTGAATACACATGCAATAAAGCACTTTAAAAATTTATTGTATTACATATGAAAATAAATGGGCTATGATTCTAGAGGAATTGAATAGATGGTTCAGTAATTTCTGTATTGCTGTCTCAGTGTCTGTTCTCCCAGGAGAATTAATATTTTCTTTCATATCCATTTTCTCATACTTATTCTAACAGTGTACTATATTCAGGACTATGTCTAAAAATAAAATTATGACAGTAAATTGGTTCCCTGATTTAACAAATTATGTTTAGGTATATGACAAGTATCTGATAAAAAGTAGTAGAAATGTTTATGTTAAGATATTACCTCTCCCTGAAAGCTTGTGGCTGTGGCTCTGACATAGCAGCAGTGAGAAACTACAGCAACTTATTGGAAATTAAAAAAAAAAAAAATTTAAAAATTTTAAAACTAAAAAAATGTTGGGAAAGAACAACTGTAGCTTTCCATCATTAGCTGCTAAATAAGCTCTCATTTAACAGTCTTTGTGGCATATTACAGAGACAACAAAGGGAGTGAAATCATCTGTAAATGGCAGAGCTGATTTCAGCTCTAGTTGCTAACAGTCTTACAAAGCACTTAATATTGGATAGGCAATAGTTACTAGACTCCAGAGCAGTTCAGATGGTCATTGGGGCCTGTTGGGGAGCTCAGCTTGTGTAGCTAATATTGACATGTAGTTACACAAGGGTAATAGAGAAGGGTTTTCATCTTATGGGCTTATATTTTATTAAAGCTTATATTTTATTAAAGAGTGGATTAAAAATTCTTTAAATATATGTTTTCCTGGGGAAAAGGTTATTTGACTATATATTTTATTTTGCTGCAGTTGATTAGAGACTGTGGAAGGGGCCATTGTACATAGCAGCAAACTGAATTGTTGTTAGTGAGTTTCTGCACAGGCAAGGGCAAGATAACTGTCTACAGTAATAAAATTCCATGTTCATCCTGCTTTTTTTTTTTTCATGTCTGCTTACACTCAAGGCCATTACTAGTTCACAACTGGTAGATGTCCTGTTCATTACGTCTGTTGTAGATAAGATGAATAAAAGATACTGTTAAAAATTTTTTGGGAAATTTACCTCCTGTTTTTAATTAAAATTACTGTAAAACATAGCTACATTTGCTTACCCCTCAGGTGCTTTTAAAATTATGCTGGTTCTCATCTTCTTCTATGTAACCCATGGTCTCTCCAAACAATTTTATTGCTGAGGGTTATAATTTGCAGTTAGCAATTAGACAAGCTGCAAGTGGGACATCCAATAACAAAGCTCAGTGGTATAATAGTGTTCTTCAAGGGAAATGTGATGTTTTTCAGTGAGTGTATGAGTATTTGCAAAGCTGAACAATGATCTGCTAACTTGCTTCCTTTTTACTTACTAATTTGAGATGAGTCTCATTGGCAAGAGAAGTGGGATGTGGGTTTATCTTCAATTTTATGATTCATGATCTTAATGGGAATTAATGTTGAAAACACTGACAAGATAACGACTTTTGTTCCACAGCTTTAGAAATGCTCTTATTACCATTACAAATGTGAATCTTTGTTAAAAGTGTGCTAAACTGCACACATGCAAACAACACGCTGAGGTTAGTCATTAATGTCATGTATTCCCAGAAACCCAAGTGCTAGCAGCTTTCACAGCTCAAGAATTCATATAGACCATGACCCATAGTGACACTTTTAAATCCATTTCTGCAGTAATGTGCAGTGTTAAATGACAACTATTGCAATTTCCATTAACAGATTTTCCCGTTTCCCAGAGCCTTACACAAATAGTTAAAAAAAAAAAAGCAAAAAATCTTTACAGCTTTTTTCCAAGGCTTTTTTGTAAAATCATTCTTTATACACAGTTAATACAATACTGATTTTTTTTTTAATGGCTTTGCTTAATTTGCACATGAATTTTCTCCTGTTCATTTTAAGCAATTATCCATCCCTTGCAACATCCTTCTGTGTTAATAAGAATCATATGATAAGTGGCATTCCAAAACCCTATTTTTTTTCTGGTTATTAGGCTGTTTTTTCCATCTTTCCACTGTAAAAACAGTGGCATGAAAAATATAGCTTTACTTACATTTATTACTTCAAAGATAATTTTTAGGAAACCAGTAAACATTGGGACTGTAGAATATTAAATTTGAGAAACTACTGGTTTGGCTATATATATCACTGTACTACCGTATGCATTTCCTCAGCATTTGTTCCAATTGCCAATGCTGTTTCCAAATGCCAAATAAGATATGTTGCCCCTGTCAGTATAATCTCTGACACATAGATTATATTTTAAAACACTCAGGCTTCTTTTTAAAGCCTCATTGTTACAATCGCTTCTGCAGAAGTTTACTTGACTTTGAGGCTAAATTAAACTCCTGGGGCTCTCAGAGATCTTGAAGGAGTTTTGGATCATAGCTCACTGTTTCATGTAACTCATTACATTCTCTTGTTTAGGCAGCGGGTTTCTTCCTGAAAGTGGGTTAGTTTATTTATTAGGGTGCCCTAATGCTAATTTTATAGCATTTATGAAAGTACTCATCACTGAAAAGAGAGGATGGTTTTGATTCTTTATGTTCCATACCAGAGATAGCAGAAAATGTATCCACTTATTTGGCAAAGAACTTCCAAATACTATGTTAATTGCCAAACTTCTGCTATTCAGGGCAAGAACACAGTAAAAAATGCAGTAAAACTTGTTATAGGTGAGGACAGTTTTGACCCTGACCATGAGGGATGCTGCAGACATGACTGTGGTATCATTACTGCTAATGAAATATTCTGTAGTATTTAATATATATATGTATTTCAAATATTAGCTAAATGTGGCATGTAATTTTTACCCATGATTGCATGTGAAAACATATTTGTATGCCTAGCTTCTTCAGTTCCTATTAGGTTAAGGCATTTTTTTACAGGGGTTTCTTGGTGGCCTTAGGCTTTCTGTGTAAATACAATTAAAAGTGATTTTTGGAGTAGAGGTGTTGTAAAAGGACTGGTTTGCTGGGAAAAATAGCATGTGCATTTCTTGAACATATAATTTACACAAAATTCATCAATCCAGAATTCAGAAATAATGGATATCAAAACTTTGGATGAAATTGGGTGGAATTCAGGGATTTTTTTTTTTTTCCTGAAGGCCAGGCAGATGACTTATATCTATTTCTGGTGACTTGAGACATAAATTTTTTAGCTAAGAATCTGAAACAGCCTTCCTCTATAGTATCTCCTTTCACCATATTTTCTCAGAATGGTGCAACTGCAAGTTTCTGCTTTCTGAACCCTCTCCTACATGTTAATTTTTTTAAAAAAGTCTTTTTAAGCTATAGATTTGCAGATGTCTGAGTCTGAACTGATATTCTTTGTGGTCTGAACTTTAATTTTAAATGTCTGCATAAATGTAGCAAAATATATCTTTTCTGCAAAGTCACACATAATTAAAAATATCTTGATTTGAAATGTAATTTTTAAATGCTATACGTAATTGCTTTTTATTCTGCCTTTAACCTTAGCCATCTAGTTAAATGTTACCACTGCAGAAAGTCATTGTTGCCCTTAAGTTTTAAATGTGGCAGTGATGCAAAATGATGATTTCTTTTATGGTTATTTCTTATAGTACATGCTTTACAGCATTAATTTATTTCTCTGCACATTGGAATTAGTATGTGTATCATGGCAACTGAAGAGGTTGAAAATACATCAGTACTCCATCCTTCATTGCCTAATTTTCTTACAAAGTAAAAAAGAACTAAGCACAAGAAATAGTCAGTTAAGTTGCCATAACTATTTCATTTTGTCCTCAATTAATTCTAATCTGAGTTCTCAGGAGGAAAAAAACCACTAAAATTCAGGGCAGCTGGACTGATTTTTCATTGCTATCACTTTTTTTACTAATTTTGTGTTTCACTAAAATACAGAGTGCAATAGGTCTAAAATTCAATGCATTTTACAATAGCAACTGAAGAACAATAATTTCTATTTATATATTTGAGGTGAACATCACTACTGCATTTTCAAGAGTGGTTTCTTAGTACAATTTCCATAAACTTGTACCATAGAGAAAAATCTTTAGATTTTGGCTACTAAAAAAACTTATATTTTCTACCATGACAGCAGATAATGATTTTGCAGATAACAGTATTTTTGTTCAAAAATCTTAGTGACTTAAGCCTATTTATGTGTTTACCACAGTGTAGTGTGTGTAATGCAGAAATATCCATTAAATACATTCACCAGCTTTGGTCTTCTTCACTGAAATGGTTTTGCAGAGCAGAAATGTGTTGCTGCCTAAATGTCTTAGGGTGTTTTCAAAAGACATCCTGAAATGCTGTGTTCTTTTTCCCCTCCATTTAGCATGTGGCCACCTGTAACAAATTCTAAAATACTGATGTCGTATTCTTATTTTGCACTGTCATTTTGTCTGAGTTGAATGCCTCCTATGTGCTCTTCAGAAGACACCAGTTTGTAAGAGAGAATTCATGGTCTGTGCTCACACATTCATTGAGCACTTAAGGAAAAACGTAGCTGAAGAATGAAGATTTTTATTCCTTCACAAAGTCAGTGTGATTAATAGTTTTAATAAAATGTTTGATATTGAATGGTTGCTAGCTTGTATATATTTTTTCAATGTATTTTTATATTCTTTTGAATATTATGTCATAAATACAATTGTTATTTCTGGTTATATTTTCTAACTATTCTAAGATCCCAAGTATGAATGGATTCAGCTGCTTCAGAGTTTTACTGCTGTTAAGGAAAGATTCAGACTCTTGAACTGAGATGAAAAATTCTGGCTACTAAGTATCTCCACTGCAATTTTGATTTTTTTCTCAGAACCTTGTGTCATGGCTAATTAGTTCTTCTCCTTTTATTTATTTGTTCAATTTTTTATGGGATTTGTTATACAAGGATTTGTGACTAGAGTAAATCCCAGTGTCACAGATTTATCATTGAAGAGTAGAGTCTAGTTCCGCTTGATTTATTCATAAAATAACCTGAGATTGTTTGCAGCCTCTCCATTTTTTGCTATGACACTCACTGTGTATCACTAAGAGCATGCACAAATTGCTCTTAGACTACTGTAAGCTGTTATTTGCATTAAAAGAAAAGTTAATTTTACTAAAATAATGCTTTAAGGGAGCATGACAAAATGTAAAAAGCAATGTCAAACTGTGACTTGCTACTTTTGCATTCTTTACTCTTCTTCCAAAACCTGCTGTGCATCTATGATGCAATTGTTTAAATATACATTAAAAGAGCAGTGAGATCAATGTTTGAAACATTTTCTGCAAATCTCTTCAAATCTGCTTCATTTTTATGTCTGACAGAAATATTTGATTTAATGAAAACTTTGTCCCCCATGATTAGAAACTTGGGTGATTTAATGCCTTGTTTTACTGAATAAATGATGACTGGAGATTAAAAATTCCCAGTTTCCTTTAGACCTTGAAGCACAAACTTTCCATAAAATTAGCATCTTCATCAAAATGAGTATCAACCTAATCCAGTGCATCCTTTCGTGTGTGTGTCTGTGTTTTAAAAGCATTTGTTTTATAGAATGCTCCTTGTGAAAACAAATTAGGTGCTACTACTGTAATGTAAAAATAAGAAATATAACTACAAATTCTATTACAAATAATTATACTATTTTTCTGTTTAAATGTTATATTCTCATTTTGTTTTTTAATACCTGTGGCCTAAGTCTTCAGACTTTTGCCTTTGGGGTGATTGTATTCTCCTATGCATTAAAAATTGTGGCCGAACCTTAATTGCAATTTAGCTTGCTGCAAAAATATAAATATATAGTCATTTATTTAGTAGCAATATATTCCATTTTCACTTCCATATTGAAGTGCTTTTGTAGCACATTTTTGCTATGATTATTACTGCATTACAATGCTCCCAGCCAGTAAAGGACCAGGATGCTATTTTGTGGGAAAATAAGTACTGTAATATGGTTCCTGCTCTATTGCACTTGACAGTATAAATTTGTCTCATGGCATCCACTGCTCATACAGCTGTTGAGTGGACAGCATTACTGTAAAGCCCAGGTAGCACAGTGACCTGTGCAATAGGTGTGGTGAGCAACAATTACTCTTTTTGCTACCACAGGAGCTCTGTAAATGTCTCACAGGACTCAGGCTCATCTGATACTCTTTGAATATTCTTGCTCCTAAAAGCATAGAGATTAATTCAGCTGAGATGACTGGTTAGCTGCTTCTGCAGCAGAAGAAGTAGGATGCAATACAATAGAGTTAATAGGTTCATAGGTATTGATAGATAGACTTGGCTAAATGGCATAACTTGATTTTTGACAGCTGATGGCTGTAGTGGCGTCTTTTCAGGTGCACAGTTTGTCACACAGTTGTTCTGGGACCCTGCACAGTTCCTGGTAGGCCATATAAATACTATCGTGCTCTCTGTATTGTAACTCCATGCTTAGGGGTTAAATTCTGGGTACATGTGCCTTCTCCCCAGCTCCAAGCCTGGTTTCTTAATGGAAGAGAGGCTGGGTCTGCAGGCAGGAAGGAAGGGGCAGTGCTCCCCATAAGGTCCTGCAGCTAAATAACTGTAGGACACTGTATTCATCATGATATAACACTACTGCTCTGCAATAAATAAGCATGTATGAACAGTTTTCTGGATCTCATGAGGTTGAGTTATTTGGGTTATTTTGGGGGTCTGTACAGTGTTTTATATTAATCAGTAAAGAAGGATCACAGAGGATGCCTGACATTTCTGCACAGCAGCAAACAAATATATCAATATATGACAGAGCTCTGTGAAGCTGAAGAAGATGCCTCAGAGACTGATAAATAGATCTTCTGATATCTCCTCTTCTTTATTCTAGAGAATTACAGAATAGGAAAGCTCTGAGTTTCCAGCACAGATTTTATGGATTTCTAATTTACCACACATTCCTCACCCAAAGCAGAAAAAAGGGAGAAATGGCATGGCAGCCAAGGAAATACAAGCTGAGAAAACACAGGGATCACATGAGCCAGATGTGTGGTTGAGCATATTTCACAATTGTTTGCCAACACACCTGAAAACTCCAGGAGATTAATGCAATTGGAAGGTTACTTGTATATGGTTAGTTTAGGGATTGCTCATAGTCACACGAGATAGGGCACCTGGATAATTCTAGTTTGGGTTTAATGCCATCTATTTGGCAATCTGTTTAGGGAGCTTAACAAATCAATGGAATGCAACTCTCACCAGACCTGGTTTCATAAGGTCTCGTTAGCAAATGCCTTACTTTAAATGCACTGACGTGCTAAAGTAAAGAACACAGCACATGGGTAAAGATGTGCTTAGCTGACATGCATTGGAGATCTCACTATTACTTGTACAAAGTATATCCATGAAAATTTTAATGTCTAATGTTTAATTTGCTCACAGTATTCCAGATTGCCTTTCATGAGACATCAGAAAGAATATATCATTTCTCTTTGATCTGTTATTTTGGGAATCATAAACTTTGAGATGGATGCCATTTTACCCTGAACTGGAGGTATGAATTCAGGTTTCAGAGCATAGCTGATTATCTTTCTGTCTGTGTCAGCTTTGGGGTCATTTGTCATTTGACATTTGTCAAATGAGATGTTCAAGCAGATGAAGATAGTTTCATGGCAAGAATTAGGCTTGCAGTAAAGGACTGCAAGACAAAATTATTCTTTACAATTAATTATCTTTTGCAGATCCATCTTGATGATTACCCTTTGTTTTTAATCTGTTGGAATAATATATTGTTTTAACATTTCCTCAATATGCTTCTTTGGAATGATTATTCAATTTTCTCTTTATTTGTTAAATATTGAATGATTTTTTAAAAATCATCTACTAACTCTCAAACCAGATTTTAAATAGAATACCAAGATCATAGTATCTTTTATGCTTATTACTCTCCATAATAATTTTTAATGTATGAATAGGCCTTGCATGCTGAATTTGAATAAAATATTTAAATCTATTACATGAGTCAATAAATAAAATCAACTTTAAGCTTCACTAGGTTCATATTTATTAATCAATATTTCCATTAACATATGAACCAGAAAATGTGTCATTTGTGTTTTCATATTGGATCATCTCAACCCTACAGTGCACATGCAGCTCTAAGAGTATTCTGCAAATTCATAATTTGGTTAACTAGCAAGATGTTTTGCATATTTTTTTCTTTTAATTTAATGCAAACAACTACCCATCATATATGCCTGTAATAGAAATAAATATAGGAATGATTTTACTTAGATTTCAAAAATGTGAAAAATATTGCGGGTTGGATTAGGAAATGTCAACATTACTAAATAATAAATAATCTTCATTAATACTAATGGACACCATCAGTGTATAGGTGAAATTGTTATAAGATGAGCTGTAGAGGACTTGACTTGGTTCAATCTATGGAAAATGAACCTGGGTGCTTAACTTGTCACCTGGTTTGAGCACCTTTAATCGTGTAGAATATGTGGTTACATACAAAAAGAAGGAGAAAAAAAAAAAAGAAACCGTATGTATAATTCCACTGCACTAGAAAAAGCTGTCATATTAGATTCCATTCTGCAATAATCCTGGGATAAAAGCATTATTTTAGAAGTTCCATGTACGAGTAATGTCCTTTGTAATTAAAAAATTGATAAAATTTGTATCAGTGAAGCTCATATCCTTGATCTTCACTGGAGAAATCTGGGGAAAAAAAAATTACTACCAGTAAGAATGTCATTGAAAAGTATTGAGGTCTTGACTAACATTAAATGGGTACATTTGGTTTAATACTTGAAATACAGACTACAATTCACTCTACTGAGCTTCAACTTCAACAGAGTGGGAATGAAATTTAAGTTGGGATTTTTTCCACTTGTACATGCAGATTGTGGCTTTGATAGTGTTTAATTGTAGTTCTAGGATAAGGTTCATTTCCTTTCTGGATATTTCTCATATCCTATCTATCTGTTGTATATTTTCATGTTTTCTACAGTCAGGAGCAGAGATGGTGATTTTAATACAGATACACTGTATAGGAAAATGTGATAAAACTGAATATACATGCAGAATAGTGGTTTTCATAACAGATATATCCAGTCAAAATAAATCTAAACAATCTCAGATCTCTAGGTGACAATATGCAGACAAAGAATACAAAATTTCATTTGGGGAAGATTGTTGTTACTCCTAGGGAATATATATATTGATTTAACCAAGCAGATTTGCAGTGCAAACAGCTAAGCACTCTTTTTCAAACTGAGCAGGATTTTTCAAGCTGAATTATATTTGTTAAACAGGGGCACTTTTCAAGTAAATGCTTTATGTATTAGGAGCAACTACATAAAGCCCTAGAGGCAGAAATATCTCTGTATATATAATCATATATATTAAATATATACATGCACACTATGTATACATGTTCAATAACTCATATATTGTGGAAAAGAATGAACATTATGATGTTTCTCCCAAATCCATCCTGGCTCTGACAAGCTGGAAATGAGATCTTACCAGTGAACTCTGGTGATTTTGAATACTGGTTTTTGTTAGAGTAATAATGAAAGAACAATAGTTTTGCTAGTGTTTTGTTGAGCTTGGTAAGGATAAAAAAAAAGGCAAGAGAAATTAGTCAGCAGGTGTCAAATACACACAATAATGCAACCATGTAATTGATGTTTGTTATTATTTTCCTATTGTGCTAGACTCTATAAAAGACAGCTCTTTCACTGTGCTGTATTTCATACAAATTTTGTGACAAATTAAAAGTAGTACATTTTTGTTTACCTAGATAAAGGTTTCTGCAGAAAATTTACTGAAATGCACCTGGTAATCTGTGAAAAATCTTGACAGATTTTTCATAATAGCACCTGCACCATTGCTTTCAATTGCTTCTGTTCTGCTTTCTAAGTGCTGCCGTAGAAATAAATCGTGCGTGCTGTAGAGTTCATGTAATAGCACAAGACAGGTGTTTACACAGTAACAATTCAGTCCTGAATTTATAATGAAGCAAAGGAGACTAATAAACCCTACTGCCTTATTACCAGCCTGAAATGTATTATTACTTTTCAAGTGCAGAAACGAGTGCTGCCCCAGACATTTGTAGTTCAGACGGGGTCAGGGCTGGGTGATGGAGCAGACGGGTGGCAGGAGGTCCTGCAGTGGGTCAGTGCCTGCTGCAGCCAGCTGAGTGCCACAGCTCCGCAGTGCCCCCGGACCACAGCGCCCTTGTCACCAGCACAAGTCACCTCCACAGGCGCCTCAGTGAAACACTGATAGCTAGGACCTTGTCAATAGTTATCACGGGCACAGACCGTCAGCAGTAAAGGACTGTGGGGTTAGATTTTCATGTTTTCCATTTAAAATTAGAAATCTGCCACAGATTCAGAGCATTTCCAGTCGTTTTTGCATGTTGTCATTCATGTGCTTCTGCGGCATGAAAGCGGGGTTTGAATGGGCTGTCCACCCTATAAGCAGGATTGCAGACAGCAGTGACAACATCAAGACTGTAAAAATAGAATAATCGGAACATACCAGAAGCTGCCGAAGCAAGAGGTGTTAGCTTTCTCTGACAGAATTTGAAGCATAGGAGGTAAAGACTTACTTAAACTGTAAAAGATGTGTAACCGAGGGCTGGAGCTCGATGTACTAGGTATTCACAAACATACAAGATCTGTTTTCATTACTCTGATTTTCTACTACTGTCTGATCTCCAAGGCTCCCTCATGAGGATGATTTCACCTTAATTAGTATTTCTCTGTAACAATGAAAGCTAAACAGCAATATTAATAAAAGGTCAGCAATCTCAAAAAGGAGGGATTCATTATGTAAATATGTTGAAAATATATATTACTCATAGCTTTTGCAGTCTTTTATTTGAATAAAGTAGTATTTTTCTTGACATGTCAGGACAGGTTTTAAAGGACTCAATTGTGTAAAGTTTCTAGAAAGCTCACCACTAAATAACGATAAAATACACTGAAATTCCAGGCTAATAGAAAATAAACCTAGCTGAGGTTGTCAGTCAGACACAAACATGTAGGTTACAAGTGAAATTTATACTAAAAAAGCCCCACTTGAAAATTTGACTGATACTTTTTTGGTTTACATCACTGAATTGGAGAGAAGACAAAGTGCTAAGTTTAAAAAAATTTTAAAATGTTTTTTTCTTCCCCCAAAGTGCATTGTTAGGGCTGATGGTTTCATTCCCTGACTCCCAAACTTATTTTTTTCAGTCTGAAAAGACTTTTTCCTTTATTTCCTTTATTATTTGTTCCCTTGAATTATGGCTAATGTTGATTCCCATGCTGTATGTTCCATAGATATTTTAATTCCTAGTTATTCTGAAAGTAAAGCCCAAAGTCTGTATTTGCCCTTTCAAATGTACCTGGTTGTAAAGCTCAGAATCTTCATTGCTGAATGGAAAAACTAAAGCATTTCAAAACTAAAGTAATTTTTACAGAGATTCATTTTTATCTATTATTTCAAAAGACTTTGTATGGATCTGTGAGTTTTGTTCATGAAATCAGAATGTGCTATTTATGATAGCCCGAAGAGTATCTTGTGTTCTCTCTCTCTCAAACACTATGTATATAGCCAATCATCAGTTCTGTGCAACTCATTTGACTATGATACTGAACCATACTGAGATTTGTTTCACTGTTGGAAGATGGCATAAACAAATTCAGTGATTTAAGGTAGGAAAAGTTTATGAAAAACAGCTTTTCAAAAGCTTAAAATAATTTCATTGCTTTTATAGAATCACAGAATCATAAAAAGGTTTGAGTTGGAAGGGACCTTAAAGATCATCTAGCTCCAACTCTGCTGCCCCGGGCAGGAATGCCTTCTACTACACCAGGTCACTCAGAGGCTCATCCAACCTGCCCTTGAATGCCTCCAGGGATGGAGAGTCCATAATCGCTCTGGGCAACCTGTTCATAAAGTGATGAGGCACTGGAACCTTATAAGAAGTAAAGAATTTCTTCCTAAGATCTAAGCTAAACCTGCCCTCCTTCAGTTTAAGGGCATCCTGCTTTGTCCTGTCACTATATAGGGAAGTATATTAAGTATTCCTAGTATAGTTAATTGCCTGAAGACTGAAACTCTAATGAGGTAAATAATGGCCACTCAAACAAGTTTCAGCAGCAGAGGTACCTGGTCATTTAGGATTTTGTATGTTTAGAAATGGATTGTGATCTCACACCTCTCAAAAAATTTTAAATTTATTAATTTGCAATATACCCAAAATAAACATAGAGTAGTGCTTTCCCTGTTTCATTTTGTGTCTGATGAGAGACTTTATGCTGTGAATAAATCCACTGCATCTTCATGTATAGCTTGTGGGTTCCAGTATATCCAGAATATTTTCATTTTACCTAAAAAGCCTAGTTCATATTTTGCCAGTTTTTGTGCCCTGGTTTTTCCTTTCCTTTTTAGTTATTCCTCACAGTTTTGTAGTTTTTCGGCTACTGTGTGAATCTTTTATTTCTTTCATTTTTTATATCTTAGTGTCCTACAAAAGTTAGTAATCAGACTGTTTCCCTTGTTAAATAGAAGGAATTTATGCTATTGCTCACTGATTTATAATCTCACATTATCTTTATTAATCATGAAATTTTCTTATTACATTTTCCTTTTCACCACAATGGCTGATGGGTATGGCTCTGTCAGCTACTTCTTCAGATCACTACTGGCTTATGTATCATCTTCTGTTCTATGGTATATTTTATATTTGAAATCAATATTCCCTTAACACCTGGATTCAGACTATTAGATTTGGTCATTTGTGGAAATGGACACCAGTTCAAATTTTGAGTCTGAATTGCTGAATCCTAGCTTCATTAAAAAGTATGTGATTCAATGGTGTCTGTAGATAATAGACACAAATTCTGCTAAGATTTTAGAGAGAATTTATGTGGGTAGTATAGTGGAGGTATTTACCAAAATTTTAAATGCAAAAAGCTGGGCTTTAGGAATGATGATATCATTTTATAGTTGAGACAGAAAGGCAGAAGTTGTGTAAGGTTATGTTCAGAATAATTATGACAGATTAGGGCTTTAGAAATTGTGCCATTTGTTTCTAAGTACTTTTGACATCTGGAAGACAGAATCTAAATCATTGAAAATTCTTTAAAATATTGATGTCCCTGGTCAGTCATAAAACTAACATGCAAAAGTGAAAAGAATGTTGAAGATCAATATGCCTGTGAGAAGATAAGAAGCTGAAGGAATATTTCTTCAGATTAGAGGGTATTTTCATGGACTTAAGCTATGAAAGTTAGAAAGGTCCATCTAGAGAAGTAATACTCTGCATTTTATTCTTAAACTGACAACAATTGCTTCATTTTTCTGAATTAAAAAAAAAAAAAGAATGTTTTAGTTCTGGTGAAGGAGCTTGGCAAATAAAGCAGAAAACCACATTTAGACTTTCTTTAGACTTAACTATGGAAAGACTTGAAATTTTACTCTTGTTTAGAGTCACATTTAAAGGCATTACTGAGATCCATATCAAGCGTCCTAAATAGGAAAGTAATGTCTGTGATTTTAGAAATGGAATATAATCATTTGAGGTCCACAAGCAGAAGATGATAAGGACAAAAAGATGTGATATATGTGATATATTTGATCATATTTTAGAAGGTATAATTGGGACTTCAGTGTTTGAGTTGACTGTCCAGTTTTGGGTACAACAGTCCTAAATAGAATGATGATCTTTATCCACATTTATTTTCTATTAATCTGTCTTGGAGGGGCGGGGGTGGGAAATTTTGTTTTGTTTTCAGCCGCTATGATGCTATCCTCAAGAATATTACCTTTTACTTTCCAAAACAAAGAACACAGAATGGAAACCATTAGGAATTTAATGTTAGAGGTTAGATAATAAGTAGGTACTTAGAAAGCTGTCTGTGGACATGTTTTGCAGTAGATATTTTAACCTGGATATAATAAACATAAAAAACATTAATAGAACAGAGAGGCATTTCTCAAAAATAATATTACAAAATTTTACCTGCCTTGAACGATCATTTTCTTACCTAGACCTCTGCTATTATTGATATCTCCTGTTGTAATAATCATTAGAATTTAAGAAGTTTTGTAGTCTACCTAGAAAAAATTTAGAGTCATCTGTGTCTTCACCCAAGTCATCAACCCTTCTTCCATGTTTTGGCAACCTTTTTAAAAAGTTACACAAATGGTTCAGTGGTTAAATTAGCATTTAAATTTGCAAATAATTTGCACAGTATTGGATGTTAAATCAGAAATAAGTAATATAAAGGAGTATGATAGCGATTAGAAACTTTTACTTCAACAAAGTGAAAATTAAAATTTATGTTTATTTGTAAGACACTGGAGAATTTCCATGCTTCCTTAGGAGCACTACTTCTGCCTTAATGTATTAATTAAATCAAGAATAGAATAAGTATGAAAACAACTTAGCTGTGTGGTTCTTCACAGTTTAGATCTGTTATCTGAAGACTACCCGAGAGCTGAAACTTTTACGATGTGCCAGACTTGAAGCTCTTTGTTGTTCCTGTATATATTTGCTCTGCATTCATTACAGTAATAAAATCATTGAAACTATAATGTTTAAAAATGATGGATTTTTGGCAAAGTGATTGTTCCCAAACATTAAATAAAAACAAGGAAATCACTCCAAATAATGATACACAATATTGCATTCTTTTATTTGCCTGTCATCTAAAAGGGGCAATTGTTTTTTTTTCTTTTTATTTATTTGCTTGCTGGGAAAGTGGTGGTCCTGTGGTACCTAAAAATCCCTAGAGGCTAAGAAAACGTAAACTCTTTGGAATATGTGCTGGAATGGCAACATTTGGCACCAGTGTTTAAAGAGTATTCTTATTCAGCTGAAGAGCTGTTAAGGATTTGTATTAGATACAGGTGACAATTCAAAATGAATGCATAGTGATGTCTGATTTTTAATGGACCAACAGAAGATTATCATATGAGAAATCAAGATCTATTTTTTCTTATCGATTTACATATAGTATGATTTTACATTTTTTTTACATTCTGTGTAATTGCTTTACATCAATCAGAATTTTATAATATGTGTGTTGTAATTAATCTTATGAAAGTCTTAATCTATATGAAAGTCTCTGTTAGCACTAATTGATGGCTAATTTTGTTTGGTGGAAGCCATAACTAGTTTTGATTTAAGGAATATTTGAACCATAAAGGAAAAGAAGTGAGTGAAGCTATTCAGAAAACAGACCGCGAATATTAAATTACTAGTTAATGTGCACAAAGCAAGACTATGCTAATAAGATTATACCAGTCCTTTTTCTATTGAGATAGATGTAATTCTCTTATTTAGGCAAAATGTTTTAAAGAGCAGTGTATTTGTACAACCCCCAAAGACACAGATTGTGTGAGACTGTTTTAATTCCCCCTCTTGTAGTTTCTTATAATTGCTTGGATGAAATGTTGCCTTCAAGTCTTGATCTTGGCAGTGAATTCAGTGGGAGTATATGACTTCTACAAGGGCTGTAGCTTGGAATTTTTAGCAAGCAGTGAATTAGCCTGGTCATCAGAATCTCATACTACAGCAATTTTCAACAATTATGTTAAGGAAGAGCTGTTTAAAGTGGTGTGTCTCTTACATCTCAAATGTTGGTCAGAGTGATTCAAATGCTTAATGATTTAAATATAATTTTTAAAAACACATTTGAATAAAGTTTCAAATTAAAATTAAATTATTTATGTCAAAGTAAGTTTATCTTGCTGTCAATTAGAACTAAATTAAATTATATTTAATTTAATTAAATATCCCACAAAATCTTGGCTGCAGCACATGCTTACCAGGTAGTACTACCTTAAATTCTCCCTCCTGCCCCTTGCTTTTGTATTCTAGGACAGGACAGTCTTCTAGGGTGTTTCTGACTCAGGGCTCTTGCACACAAAATACAGCGACAGAAGCCTTTAAACTTACACCAGGTTTCCAAAAACAGCATCTATACATCCTACCATCTATACATCCTACTGTGTTTAATACATGCTGTTATTCATCAGGCAAATTATTTACTGTATGTGCTCATGAAAGCAGAACATTATAGAGATATCTGACTGTGCAATTTAATGAAATAAATTGTTCATGTTAGCCAGATCTTCCAGCTTATCATAGTATACAATGTAAAAAAATTAGGACCTAAATCTTTCTATCCTGTGTGTTGCATAAGAGTAAGCCACAAAGTCAGAGAGAAAGCACTAGCTATTTTCCAGTAGCTGCATGGGATTTTTAGTAGCATTACCAATACATTACTAGTATTTTGAATACAATAAAACCTGCTTGTATATGTGCTAAAATAGTCAATGAATAGTAGAGTGTGTTAACGTACATGTTTTTCTTAAAAAAAAACATGTAAAATGTATGTTGCTGTTAGTAACAGATGGGAGGCTGACAGAAAACCAGCACTTTGACATCACTTGGGTTTGATTCATAGCTTCGTGGTACTCTTTTCCTATAGCACAAGTTTGGCATTCATTGAATTCTATATAAAAGAGTAAGTCTTGTTCTCACAAAAAATCAATGGCTAAGTGCTGTTTCATCTTTCAAGCTAAAAAAAAGTGTCCTACCACAAAATCAGGATAGAAGACAAGCCAGTGTTGACTATTATGCCATTTATGGGTTTCTTTGTAACCTTAATTGACTTTAGACATCATTAATATGTTTTGGTTTTAAACCTCTCTGCATATAATGACCTAATTTTGCAAATACTACAAATGGCCAGCATAGGATTGAATTGTTAATAGATTTAAAAAATTTCCTGCTCAGTATTTTTCTGGTATTATATATATATTTACCACTTATTTTCTTTCTTTTGCAGATTGTAGCTTTGCGTGAACAAAATGCACACATTCAAAGGAAAATGGCAGCTGGGGAAGGGTCTGCTGAATCAGAGCATATTGAAGGAATGGAGCCAGGGCAAAAGGTTCATGAAAAGGTATAAAATGTTAGTTGTCATTAAATCTAACAATCAGTGTGATAAATAATCATGATTTAGATTTTAGTAATGTGAATATTTTATGGGATGTCCATTTAGAGTATTGTCTGCCTACTGAAACCAATATGAAAAAATTAGCTTGTTTAAATGGAGAACAAATGCAAATGGGCAGGTCCTTGCTCTTTGATAGGGTATTGAGTTAGACCCATAGCTTATAACAAACTTTTCTTGGAATTTTTTGCATAATACTACAGTTTTGAGTACTATATGCTGCTGAGTGATCCTTTGTACGTTGCATACAGAAGAGCAAGGTGTAGTGACACGTGTGTGTGGAAGGCTGTATATGCAAACATTCCTGCAAAAATAGATCCTAAGGGGATGACAGAGACCTAAAAACTAGAAAAAGTAATTTTTCTCTGTGCTGCCTGTAGATGATCTTCAAATTCATGTCCATGCTCATATAGAGAGAAGCTGGTTACTTAGAACTCCTTCAGTAGGAAATAGGTATATAGAATTCAGGCCAAGTATTTGCTGCTTAATGCTGAAAGACAACAAAATGTAGAGACTGATTTAGAAAAAAGATTTTTTTCCTTAGCCTTAGATTTCCATATTGATAAAAACCAAGTTGAGCATCTTCCTCTTCGCTTCAGAATTATTAAATTAAAATGATAACATAACATAACATTTGGCAGACATCTGAAATGAGTAGAGCTGCTGCTTGGAATTGTGCATTTTGGTGTAATGCCGTATGATGAGCAGTGGCAAAAATCATACTTAGAAAAAATAGCTGTCATCATTACTTATTGTATAGGCAATCCAATTTACAATGGTGCACTTGCAGTGCAAGCATTAATTTCACACATTTTGCATTTTATATGTATTTTCCTTTGAGTAATCTATGTGTTTGGGAAACACACAGTAAACAAACATTGTTCAGCTACATTCCCCTCTTTGCAAAATCTTAATCACAGACACATCTGTGGAATTTTGATAAACAGTGTACACCCCCCTTGCTTGTGCTTTTAAATGCAATCACATTGTTTAGCTGAAAATCTCTGATTTTCCACTTTCTTTGCAAGCTGTGTCTTCTGATTTGAGCCACTGGGTTCATTGCTTGTAAGCAGAACTAAGTGGAAATAAGACTATCCGTCCTTTAAGAAATCTGCATGTTTAAACACTAATAGAGGAATGAAATCCAACATAATATATTATTATTATTAATTATATATTATTATTATTTTTATTGAATGTTTCTACAGTATTATGTCCAGAAAACTCCTATGCTTACTAATAAAAACAATTTAGGTTGGTCAGGTTAAACTGAAATAAAGGTTTGTGCTTACTAGTTTTTGCTCCTTATGATAATGAAAACATACTGGGTATGGCGTTCAGAGGGGGCTGTATTGACACCAGACCAACCAGTGCACTCTAATTCACATCGTCTGCACCAGCTGCTCTACGTCTCTACATTTACTTTAGTGGCCATCATCAATTCCTTATTATTTAGGCAAGAGAAACTTAAAAGCTAGCAAATACAGAAACTTGCAAAGAGGCCGACTTGCGTGAAAAGAAGAGCTTTAAAGGACTTTGAAAAATTGTTTCAAAGAACACCTGACAAAGATCACCTGCTGTGTGAATTAAGATGCAATCATTTATGTTATCAGATAGTCTCCTGCTTAGATCTGTGACCACTTGCTGCCACCCAGATCCTTCACTTAATCTCTAAGGACAATAGCCTGATTTCCCCACAAGCAAGAGCCAGGAAAGAGAGAGCTCTCAGTGAATAAACTGCCCATTGTGAAGTCTATTGAGAAGCAACTTGGGATGCTGCAACAGTGGAGGTGAACAGCCAAAAATAAGATACTGTGAATAACTAGTTTGTTACTCATTGTAACTCATTATTTCCTACTGGTATTTATTTCGGCTTCAATAAGAACCATGAAAGTTGAATTATTCAGTAAAACAGTATTTTCAGAAATGATCATATGCAAATTAGGAAGCCTTGAAGTTGCTTTGGAAAAGAGGAGATCTTCTGATGTTTGTGCACCTTAGATGTCCACCATTACAGTACCCCTTTCAGTTGTAATTATGTTTTGCTTATTTCTCTCTCATAATTGAGAATATTCCTAAATTCTGAGCCACATATTTTAATTCAAATATATAAAAAATCATGGCAATAATTCTTCTGAAGTTAATGGAGTTTTATCAGAGACCAATTAGCCTGAGGAATGACTATTTTTATCCTCAGATGCCATGGATGTATCAAAAGTTTCCTGCTTGACAAATCCACTTCAGCATGGATTTCTATTACACTGAAGGCATAAAAGCTAAGTATTTAAGTGCAGTGTAAATCGGGGTGTATCTCCTTGGAAGCACACTGGTCCTAGCCGTAGTAAGGGCAATTTTACCGACAGATAATTTCCTTCAGCACAATACCAGAATCAAATGGAAACAGGTACATATACCAGGAGAGGTAAAAGAGCCTGATACTTCTAGTGCAATGAAGACCAGGTGTTACATTTTATGAGGAACTCAGAATATATACTCATATATAATTACTTTTTGCAAGAACTAAACAGTTGGGTCTATTTTGCTTTATAATATATCTCATATATTATATATATATATTTATAATATACCTCACGCTGTCACGTTTAGCTTATTTAAGAATCACATTTTTTCTTCTTACTCATAACACTGACATATTACAATAATTAAATAAAATGTTCAAAACTAATTAAATTCAAAATTCTGTAAGTTATGAATACAAAAATCTGTGGAAACATTGACAACGATTGTAGACATTGTATCCTGTAGGAGTAAACGGTGTGTTGCCAAGGCAAACACAGTGGGCTAAAATGCTCAGAGTGCAAATCAAATACTATTAATACAAGTAGCAAGTGTCTTTCAGAGCAATCATCAGAATCTGTTCTGGATTTTGGACTTGATTATTTTTGGATTTTCTGATGCATGTTTTTGTATGACTAATAGAACACTGCAGAAAACTTCCAGTTTTTACTGAAAAAAGTTTATATCACATGCACTCATTTGTTTTGAATGAATAAATAAAATCTTTCCTTTCAACTGGTAGAATAGTGAAATGGCAGAGAAAAGTGTGAAGGAAGGAAATATGGAGCTCTCATCAAACGCATCATTTAAAACTAGGACCTAGTAATGAAAGAACACCAACTGTCAAAGGGGATTCTGAAACTTAGAGAAAAAGTTCACTGTAAGGTCACTTTGTTTACCTGTTTCCTGAGTGTAGTCAGAATGCAAGATGTAGTGGGAGTGATGTATAAAATGTAGTGGGAGATGTGAATTGTGCCCCAAAGCATGTACATTGTAAACTAGAGAAATAATACACTTCAGACCCAAAATAGATTTGATAAACAGATGATGGGTTTGTTTACAAGCAGTGCAGATATCTTTCTGGTTTTCTAATCATCTCTTTCCGAATTGATATTGATAAAGCTAATTAAAGAATCATGTGCTGAGGGGGACTTAATGAAGATTGATGGCTTGACACACCTGGTGAGGTGAGGAGTATTGAATGAAAGGAATCATGGATATAAGCTGCTTAGAAGCCTTCATGAATCTAAAGAGTAAGTCTAGGTGTGTATGCAGTATTCTTTCAGAAAGAGTCTAGGCAAATATTTTGTAAGTACTGTTCTGCTTAATAGTTTAGTATGTCTGCATGACTATGAATACTTAGTGCTCACCACTATAGCATAAAGAGCTGCATTACCTATGCATGCTTTAAATGAAAAGTCAATAGACTTCTCAAATCTTTGTCAAGAAATCAGTTCTTTGCTTGTTTCATATAAATTAATTTGCCTTTCAGTCATACGAGTTTCTCTTCCTTTTTACGTAGTAAAACCCCCTATATTCTACTACATATTAAGCCTGTTAAAACACAGCTTTAAAGGGGATATTTTGCAGGGGAACTTCGCATTTCAAGTACTCTGATAGCTAACAGCATTGGTTGACTGACCTTTGCTGGATGATTCACTGCAAGGATTTGCTAGGACATCATTTCTAATGGTAGAATGGGGAGACTACTAAGAAAAAGGTGCTAGTCGGGGCAAATGAGGACAGAGGTTGTGTGTGTACTTTGGTTTGAACTGCTAGATAGCCCTTATAATAAAGGAGCAGCAACTGTTAGCTCTTTCCTGTGTGAGAGCTCAGAAAGTCATCTAATAATGTAAAAGAGAAGCAGGCAGGCATTTTGGAAGAGACCAGCAACGAGAAAAAAAATGCCCACCCATCAAGTGAATGTCCTACCCTCCCTCATTTTGCAAAAGGATTAAAGTGGGACAGGCATCAGAAAGATGAATAAGAGCTGAAAGCTGATTAGAAAACAGGCATTCTAGATCTTCAAAGTAGTAATAAAACTAGGAATCTTTTGATGACTCAGTAGAAAGTGCAAGAAAGTGAGGATGCTTAGAGTGAAGAGTGCTGGAGAAGGTGGCTATTTTCACATCAGTAGTGGGGTGGGGAAAAAATCGTTGAGAGAATATCAGAATATCAGAAAACAGTTGAGAGAATATCGTATTTGCTAGCTGATTAGAGGTTGGAGACATCTTGGAGTAACTGGAGAGGAGACCTCTAATGATCAGGAGATTACTGTCTGACACAGACCAAAATGTGTGAAACAACCTAGGGAAGTAGAATAATTTTCAAACACAGAGGCAGTCAAAACACTTGGAAATGACTGTGACAGCTTAGGTGAAATGCTACTGGTTTTGGCATAGCTTTACACACTTGTTTGTGTACTGGTTATATGGATGATGATCATGATGGTTTTGCTTGTTGTTGTCTTTGGGATTGGTCTATTGCATAGCAATGTAACTCTGTTAGTATCAGTTTCTTTTGAATGTTTTATATGAGGCATTTGAATGGAATGGGAGGGAAGAATGCTGCACTATAGCAAAAGGAATCCTCTGGTAACTTATTTATTCTTACATCTCAAACAACATCAGTATTACTCTTTGCAGCATTGATTTTTACTCTTGCTTTCATAAAAGTGATCTGTATAATTTACCTTCCTTTGGTGTTTATTTTACTTACTTTTTGGTATTTCTATACTGCAGAATTCAGACAGGTTTATTTGACCTCTGAAGTAAACTTTATTTCTGTCTCTTCCCTGATGATATGGCCTTCATGACCAGATTTTGTAAGTTGGAAGGAACATCTCCACCATTATAGGGCAATATTTGGGACCAAACTTTCCAAATTTCCACGTTAGGATCATGGTGCAATGGGGACTTATGGTGCAATGAACTTACCAGAACTCCTTTAAAAAAGAATTTAGAGAGTGTCTTAGTAAAGACTAGACATAAGGCACACAATTTTAGGGTTTAAATAAACAAAACCACAAACAAAAAAGGAGAATACACATACACACTAAAGCCCCAACCACACAACCCATGTGCTTACACCATAAAAATACTTGTTTGTTCTGGGAATTCTAAAAGACCAGACTTCTGAATTTTTAGATGACTTTCAATTATTCAAAGGTACCTTATGGTTAGACAGAGCTTAATTTAGTACCCTGATGTGGAAATGCTTATGCTTATGGGCATCCTGTGAATCACCTGTGCTCATACTAGCAAAACTAAGAGGCACAAATGAGGAGTTCTGTCAAGTTAATGGGTCCTGTCTCTGCTGCAGGTTGTTCAGAGGTAACCCCATGAGATATTACTGGTTTCCTTCTCACCACTCTCTGAGGTGAAATTCTGGCACAAAATACATAGTTAATTACTGGTGGATAGTATTTAAAGCAAATATTTTTTATCAGATGTTACACAAGTGGAAAGAGAAAATATCATGTGGAGGTGCTTTTTACTGTTCTTGGGATTTGCTTTTACAAAATTAGGCTTTCATGTATATTTTACCATGTATGTAGTTGAATGTAAGTTCTTTCTACAAAATAAAGTGGTAAAAAACTTTGCTATATAAGCTGGTACAATTTTACCATTCCTTTTGCTAATTTCTGTAGACTGGTGTCTCTACTCTTTTAAATTTTACTTTATGTGTAGCTCCAATCAGTTTGCCTCCAGTGTTATTTATTGCTAGGGTTTAATTGAAAGGGCAGTATGAATTAGATTAACAGAGACTACAATCCTGTGGATTAGCTTTATTTTAAAATTTCTTATGGTATTCCTTTTACCACTGTTCTTGGTTTTTACTAATAAACTAGTCTGCAGCTGGTTTTCCTTTTATTATCTCATGGTGGAGAGAAGCAGCAATATGGGGGGGCAGGGATTTATTGTTATTTGTAATGCTCCAATTTGCTCTCATTCTCCCTGCTGACACTCCTATATGAGCAATAGATAGTCTTACTGGAGTGCTTTTTGGATCTTGAAAGAAAGAAAACCAGATTTCATGGATGTTATTTTCCTTTTCATACTGTTCAGTGGTAGGGAACAAAAACTTTCCTCCTCCATTTTCACAGACATTAAAAAATTTAAATTTTACTTCTCCCCTTTCCACCCCAAACATTTCTTGTTTCATCCATATTGTCTCCTCATTCCTATCTCTGCAGTGTCACCTGTTAGAATTATTACTAACAAGTAAATCATCAGATTTACTTGATGATTATTCCATTCTTTCTGTTTCTCTTTCTATCTTGTTTCACTATATTTGGGTGAGTGTAAAGGTTTTCTATATGAAGGAGGGGTATCTCTAAAACCCTTAGTAGCAACCACTTTATTTATGTTATATCAGTTATTTATCTGGTGTGGCAATATAACAGAAAAAAAAGAAAAAAAAAAAACCCCAGTGTACAAAACCCCACAACAGGCACCCTCTTGCTGTCGCTCTTTCCCTCATTCTTCCCAGGAGAGGAGGAATGCAAGTGCTGCATTGCTGGGTGGAGATGTCATTGCTCATATACCTTTGTTTGCTCTGAGCTAGCCCAAGGCAAGATGTCTTAAGGTTCTGCTGGGCCTTTCAGTCTGATGCCAGCCAGATTTCTCTTGTGCCTGAGAAAGCTGTGGGAAGGGGCAGGAGTAGAGGCCAGAGACCCTTACAGTGTGTGTAGCAGGTGAGCACACACTGCAGCTGTGTGTACCTGCCATGCCTGTAGAAAGCAAAAAAGATGAGGCGGACAATATGTGATGATGCTGCTTCTGCAGCAAGTCTATATAAGTAAATGTGATAAAAACAGATAGACTATCTGTATTGGGTAAACTAGCTAGCAAAATAACCCTCAAAGCACTGAAGTATGTGAGCTATTTGCAACATTTCTTTTTTTTGAGGGGAAAAATAGCCACTGGTTGTGGATTCTTTTATGTGAACTAATTGAGCTTAAGTAGTGTGTCCATATGTGGTTTCTTTGTGACCACTTTTGATAGCATCATAAAATTTGTTGAAGACTTCAACTGGGTGATTAACTTCTAAGACAGATATAGGGACCATGTACATTTTTTGTTTTCTCTGCTAGATCGTTTTGACCAGTTGGAAAGTTTTCTTTAACATTCCTTATTTATAGATTTCCTATTTGTTTCAGATTACTTTCAGTACTTTCTTTTGCACCACCACAACTAATTTGACTCTATTTCTTCTGGATTTGGGGGATTTGGGGTAGTACAGGGATATGATACATAAGAATGTCTACTATGAAAGCTTTTTTTGAGCATGATCTTCTGAAATATTTCCTTTATTGCTTCAGGTAATAATTAGCAGAGATCTATTAAATTTCATTTTTTTAAACATTCAATTAATTGTTTATTTACAAGGGATTGTAATTAATATACAGCAACAGCATTGCAATTGATTTATTAATTGCAATGGATTGCAATTAATACACAGCATCAACAACAAGAAGCTCCTTGAATACCAGGAAACAAAAAAGTTCAAAAATATAAAATAAATTCATCCAGAGAAAGAACAAGAAAAGAATCAAACAAGCAATTGCAAGACAAGGGGTATGGACATTATTCACAAACCCAGTAATAGAGAAGATGCTGCTGTCCTGTCACTCCATCTTATTCCATAGGAAATTTCTCTGGAGCAGCGGAGGTTCTTGATCCTGTCTAACTCAGAAAATTAATTTGAATCATCATCTACAGAATGTCTTTTTCTTCTACTGGCATAGCATATTTTCACATTCTTGTTCAAGCTATTTTTGTGTGGGAGAGAGAAGAAATTATTACCATAACTGTTGATAAAACCCCTCCTTAAAAACTGAGGAATATTATATCAGTTAATCTTTGAATTAATTCTTAATAACTTTCTACCTGTTGTCTTTTGAAGTGATTGCTGTATGTGATGTCCTCATATAATGATATATCATAAAATAATAGCAAGGCATAAAAGTGACAAAATATCAGTTAAAATCCCTTGGTAAACTTTAATGCTTCAAAATTCTAAAAATACCAGATTTTAAACTGAGTTTTTAAAATTTTATTTTCGTCTCTACAGAAAATTTTTTTTTATCCTGATCCTTTTAAGTAAAATTAAAATGTTGACATTTTTAATAAGTTGGGAATTTTAAATACCGACTAGCTCTAAGTATGATACAGGAAAAATGTAAAGTAAAAGTGAACAATGATTAGAATTAAAGCACTTTGTAAAAAGAGCAATCAAAGAATTGTGAGTGAAGTTAATGTGCGTAGATCAAAATGCATGCATGCATAATTGTCAGTCACAGCAGTGGTTTAGTAGTGAGAGACAAATTCTAACTGCAGTACCACTTGTCTTTCCAGAAGTCTCGGATACTAAGTAAATTCATAAAAAAAGATTGTTTTTCAGGTTTAATTTATATGTAGTTTAGTTATTAATATCTTAAGGAAAAAAGCTTCATTAATGAAAAGAGAATACTTCTCTTGCAGTAAACATATTCCTAGATACCCCACGTTGCCATTTCATACTTACCAGGGTTTATGTCACATAAGGTACATCAACACGTCATTTATTGCATTTGAGATTTAGTATTTGGCTTATTATAACCTTGCAGCATTCCTGGGCTGCTCTTCAGAGAGCTGCAGGGCAAATTCCATGCAAGATAAAATTTGCCAATCTGCGAAAACTGCTAAAATTGCTGCATGAGATTAAAACAGTAAAACAGATTATAATTTTCACAGATAAAAACTTTACCTTAAATTTTCAAAATGGAAGAAAGTATGATGGTTTGGCTGTCTTATCCTGTTTGAGTATTTGAGTACTATTTTGTTTGTGACTGCTGCATATTAATATCATTTTGATTCGAACAGACTAACTGAACACTTTCCAAGCATCAAACAGAGTGTAATTAAGTTTTTAATTTGCTATGGTCATTTTACCGTGGTGTCCTGAAAGTAGATGAATGATGGTTCAGCAGCTAACATAAAATATCTAAAATATAATTAGCTAGTGTAGAGAATACAACTTTGGAACTGAGTTATTTGATGTAATGAACTTTTAGAGTAATTTTATTCAGTGATGAACAGCAGGACAGGTAGTCTTGATCTGGCTTCATTTTATGGCTGATTAAGAAAAGTATGTTGTTAAAGCCATTAAATTATGTTCTTAGAAGGTGCTAGAATATTTCTGTAAAAATATATTTTGACAATAATACAAAGTGCTAATGAAAGCAATCCTGGTTTCCCCTCAGATCTTGCAAGGAATTTTTCCTATATGCATTGCTATATACATTATCACCTGAAGGACAATAAGCATCTTTTAGGGCCAATATTTCTCTGTGATGTTTAAAATTATAGTTAGAGCAAAATACTTTGTTCCTAAGCTCCATAATATAAATTTAACCCATAAAATTATACATAATCAAGACAGCTAATGATAGGCACTTTGGTTTTATTTTTTCACGTTGAAGGTCAAATCAAATATTTCTGGTTTTGTTTGTTCTTTTTGCCTATTATTTTGACATGAGAGAATTAAATTTGTATGAAACCATAGGCTTAGCCTATGCTAGAAAAGGTTAATGTGAATATCTATTGTAATGAGGCAATACCAGCTAGTCCTGCTGGTGAATGCACTTCTGTCTTGAAATCATATATTTGCAATATAAATCATATTGCTGAGATCATATCCCAAATGCACTGTGCGTAATGGGATCTTGATTTTTCTTTATAACTATATTCATACCAAGGCTTTCAGCAGCATATATATTACTTCAGCAGAAGTTGTTTCTAATGTAAATCTAACCAGTATGTTGTCCAGAGTGAAAGCACTTTCTGGTACAGTGAGTTTGTGATTTATTAATGTTGTTTCCTGTCTGCAGCATGGTGTATTTTGCAAATGACATTAACTTTGTTTCATTTTAAATGCTGTGTAAGTTTAGTTAAGATCAATGAAAGGAATTTGGTGATTTTTTTAGAAGTATGTTGTAATCTGTACTCGAATAGTCATAATACCAAACTAAACATTTTTATGTATCGTATTCTGCTCTTAATGCCACTGTTTACATATCTACGATGCTACATTCTGGAATCCACTGATATGAATTAATCTTTTGCTATTTTTTTCATAACTATACCTGTCTTATCTACCATGAAAATGTTTTTTTCCTTCCTAGCTGCTTTGGTAATTTTAAAAAGCTAGAGCCCACATTAAAAGATAATTAATCAATGTCACTTCTCCATTAACAGCGCCTATCAAATGGCTCAATAGACTCCAATGATGAAGCCAGTCAAGTTGTTGAACTTCAGGAACTACTGGAAAAGCAAAACTATGAAATGGCACAAATGAAGGAGCGTTTGGCTGCACTGTCTTCCCGAGTGGGAGAGGTAGAGCAGGAAGCAGAGACCACGAGAAAGGAGCTCATTAAAACAGAGGAAATGAACAGTAAATATCAGAGAGACATTAGAGAGGTAAGGAATTCACCACACTCACCTCATATTTCTTGATTGTTTTTCCTGTGATATCTGCTACAAACTGATAGAGGCCAATGTATATGGGCAGCAAAAGTTGAGCACTGCTGAAAGCCCTTAAACACAGGAGACAGAAAAATTAAATTAGAAACAGTATTAGAAATTTATTCCTTTCTCTCAATAAATGAAAGTACAATTTAATTTTCCATCTCTTTCCTCCTCTTAAATTTGTGGTGTTTCTCAGTGGTCTCCAGCATATCGCCTCTTAGGCAGATGTTCTCAGTATGTGTGGATTGTTGGCTTCTAGAATCTACTTTAGTATGTATTAGCTATCTTTCTGTTACACTGCATCCTACAATATAGTTATTTCATATGCATTTATGTACGTGTGTATATGTATATGCATTTGTATGCATATATTTAACCTGTTATTTCTAGTATTCTGGCAGAAATGTTCCTTCACAGTTTCTGATGCTTGGCATAGGCTCAAAGTCTCTTCACAATACTTTTAAGTACTTAAAATACTTTGAAGTATTTTATCATTTTTATCTAGTTACAAAGACTAGTTTTCAGTGATCCAGGGAACTACAGGCCTATCAGACTGACCGTGGTGCCCAGGAAGGTGATGGAGCAGATCATCCTGAGTGCCATCACACTGCATGTGCAGGACAGCCAGGGGCTCAGGCTCAGCCAGCATGGGAGTATGAAAGGCAGGTCCTGCTTGGCCAACCTGATCTCTTTCTATGACAAATTAACCTGTGCAGTGGATGAAGGAAAGGCTGCGGATGTTACCTACACGAACTTACGTAAGGCCTTTGACACCATCTCCCACTACTTTCTTCTGGAGAAACTGGCTGCTCATGGCTTGGACAGGTGCATTCTTCACTGGGTGAAAGCCTGGCAGGATGGTCGGGCCCAGCATGGGATGGTGAATAGTGGCATACCCAGCTGGTGACCAGTCACTAGTGGTGTTCCGCAAGGCTCATTACTGAGGCCAGTCCTGTTCAATATCTTTATTGATGATCTGGATGAGGGGATCAAAGGCACCCTCAGTAAGTTCACAGATGACACCAAGTTAGGCAGGAGTGTTGATCTGCTGGAGGGCAGGAAGGCTCTGCAGAGGGATCTGGAGAGATTGGATTGATGGGACAAGGCCAATTCTATGAGGTTCAAGAAGGTGAAGTGCCAGGTTCTGCACTTGGGTCATGACAATCCCATGCAGTGCTACAGGTTTGGGGAAGAGTGGCTGGAAAGTGACCCAAAGGAAAAGGACCTGTGGGTGCTGTCAACAGTGGCTGAAAATGAGCCAGCGTGCACCCAGGTGGCCAAGAAGGCCAGAGGCATCCTGGCCTGCAACAGCAATAGTGTGGCCAGCAGGACCAGGGAAGTGATTGTCCTCCTGTACTTGGCAGTGGTAAGGCCACACCTCAAGTTCTGGGCCCCTCACCGCAAGAAAGATGTTGAGGTTCAGGAGCATGTCCAGAGGAGGGCAACAAAGCTGGTCAAGAGTCTGGGGCACAAGTCTGATGAGGGCTGCTGAGGGAGCTGGGGTTGTTTAGCCTGGAGGAAAGGAGGCTCAGGAGAGACCTTATTTCCCTCTACACCTACCTGAAAGGAGGCTGTAGCAAAGTGGGTGATCTGTTCTCCCAAGTAACACGTGACAAGACAGGAGGAAGTGGCTTCAAGTTGTGCCGGGGAGGTTTCATTTGGATATAAGGAAAAATTTCTCCACCGAAAGGGTGGTCGACCATTGGATCAGGTTGCCCAGGGAAGTGTTAGAGTGGCCATCCCTGGAAGTGTTCATGATATATGTTAATATGGCATTTGAGGAGGTGATGATGCTACATTTCTTGTGTGACTTGATGCTCTTAGAGGAGTTTTCCAACCTGAACAATTCTAAGGTGCTATAAGGTGTTTCTCCTTTTCCACCACTGCTACGTTAAGTCACAAGGGGATTCTAATATATCCACTGTATTTAACTCTTGGCAAATATTCCTGTATCTCAGACACTTGATTGCCACTTGCTGTTTATCTTTTAAATACCACATTATACCAGCTATGGGCTTAATTGCTTTCATTTCAATTCTTCCTAAGAAAAGCTGCCACTAATATGTTTGCATTTAGAATAATTGCCAAATGCCAGTGCAAAATCTTCTGTGAAATGTATTTGTAAAGGTGGAAGTACCTTTGATTATTTCAAACTGCCACAAAAGATTGTCCTCCAAGTGCAGAAAATTAAATACAAGCAACAAGAAAGGCATAGTTTAGTATAGTATAACTTGTACAAATTATTGAAGTTTTTTTCTTGTGTATTTTAACAAATTACATATGTAATAACTATTTTTATGTTGTTGGTTTTTTCAGCAATACTCAAAAAGATCAGCTGGATGTGGTCCACTTTAGGACTAGCTATTTGGATCCATTTGTATGATCATTATGTCTTGAAAAATAATCTCACTTCAACACTGCTTTCATAATGTCATAAAATATAATCAGTAAGGCATGCCTATCAGTAAATATTTTCATTGTGAAAGGTTATGTGGCAACATGTAAGTCTTCTCAAGAGCCAGACAACTTTAAAGCTAATACAATTTTCTAATTTCACTAAAATTTATTGAAGAAACATAAACAATGTAATAGAGTAATGAATAACCTAGCTAAATTATAGCAATTGACTTTAGTGAGACCAGCTTTTAAAACATAAGAAAACAGCTCAAGATTTTAGAGAAGTCCTACCTGTAGCATATGTGCATAGCATACCCATATGTTATGGCTATGTATCCAACATTATGGTCACTTGCTCTCCTGAAATTTCAGGACATGTCACAGGATGACTGCTACATGTTCTTCAGAAGAAAATTTTATCAGAACCCAGGAATAAGTATAGGAATGTGCATGTATTTTTTTTCCCCATGTCACTGTAGTTATGTTTCTACTATTATGTAACTGTATCAATTTTTATAAATTTTGATCAAGCTGTTGTTTAAAAAACAAGCAAGTAAATATGGGCTTTGTTTGCTATGATTTTTGCATTGAAAAATATAGAAACTAGAAACATATAAAAGAGGTGAAGTTTGTTTCTTTTTGCTGTATTCAACTGCTACTACTGCACCAGGGGAGGTTTAGGTTGGACGTGAGGGAGAAGTTCTTAATGGAAAGGATAATCGAGCATTGGAATGGGCTGCCCAGGGAACTGGTGAAGTCACCATGCCTGGATGTGTTTAAGAAAAGACTGGGTGTAGCATCAATTGTTTAATTGACAAGGTGGAATTGTGTCATAGGTTGGACCTGATGATCTCAAAGGTTTTTTCCAACCTGGTTGATCTGTCATTCTGTTTCATAGCTACAAAAAATCCCAAACAATTCTCTTTAAAACTGAAGATTTACTCCTGAGCATACCTTACGCTCCTGTCTACTATTAGCATGAAAATTAAACCATTATAAAATTGTGTAGCATTTCAATAATGAGATTCCTGATGGGGGTTTTTCTGTCACATTAGGCAATGGCACAAAAGGAAGATATGGAAGAAAGAATAACTACGCTGGAAAAGCGCTACCTCAGTGCTCAGAGAGAATCCACCTCCATACATGACATGAACGATAAGCTGGAAAATGAACTGGCAAACAAGGAAGCCATCCTGCGTCAGGTGCTGTACCTGCCTTAGTCAGTTGGTTTTTTGTACACACTGAAAATTAATATCAATTTACTTATCAATAAGAGGTTCCATTAGGTGATTCTGTTCGGTTTCAATCAACAGACCAGTTAATCTAAAAAATCCGAAATTCTTCAGCATCTCTAAATGTCCTATCAGCTACTGCAGCTGTGAACAATAATTTCAATGTGTACATTCAATGTTGGAAAATAACTGTGTTTTCTGATAGAGTCTTGCATAAGTGCACACAGTCTTATTCTCTAAGTAGTGGAATATATTTGCTTCTTATGTAACAATTTTGGAATTTTATTTTCTAAAAAATAGTCTGAGCTAAAAAAATTCCTTTCTTCAGGAGAGATAAAAATTTGTGTGTAATATATTCTAATGATTTTACAGATTAGTAGAGTGCAAATAAAATTTTAAAAAGCTAAATGAACTGTGAATATAGTTTAAGAAAGCCTATAACATGACTGTGCAGCTTTCTCTCATGATACTTGGTTTCCATGGTGATTCCAAATCTGGAATGTAAACTGAACATAAAACACTGCTTTGTAATATGAGGAATATGATATAAATTGAAAGCAAACATGAATATAATACATACTGTATAATTCAAACCCAGCCTCAGTATCAGGCTTCTTTTTTTGCCTAGCATCTTTTTGAACAATTTGAAGTGTTATTTGGGAAATTAGCCTGTGTGATGTGACGTGATAATCTCTGCTTCTCTAATTGTATGCAGATATATTTGCACACACATGCACTCATCCCCCTCTATGTATATATATATGTATTTGACTACCTCTTCAGGGAAATTAAACCATCAGAACTCAAACTCTCCAGTTTTTGCCAGCTTCCTTAGACTATTTTAAGAGGTGTCTTCAATTGTCAGAGAAAAAAACCGCACAATGATGGGAAAGGAGGGTACTTGTATCAGGGTTATTGTTGTTGCCAATGTAAGTCATGCCGTGCTGCAGAGTTCTGCCTACTCAAAGCAGGAATCAAAACAACTAGGCTTAGAGTATATATGGTCAGACCTGAAGCTGATTTGCAGCATTGAGGTGGTAAAAGACTATCTTTTCATGCTTTTTTTAAGGATTAAAAAAGAATCTACAATCACATGCTTTTTTTATTTTGTCTTGTATTACCTTGAACAAGAAAGGAGCAATCATTAAAAGATCTGAATTGTGTGGTGCATCTCAGTAGGCCAGAAAATGCTGCAGTTATAAAAAGTCCTTTTATTTCTCTTTAATAGTTATCACAGATTAATCAATTTCACCTCTGTAAAACGAGATTTAATTTTGATGAATAAAATGTCAGTTTTAACTTGTCATAATATATAATTGGATTCATTCAGAAAATTTTTTGGCAATTTACTCACAGAATACCATTGTTTCAGAATTGGACTTCTTTCCCATTTTAGCTCATATGTAAACTTTTCTGTAAGATGGACCATTTCCATTTAGAAAATTCTCATTTAACTGGTACCAGTACTATTATTTTGCTCAGATAAATACCATATCCATCAGTGGAGCTTTTTCATCTTAATTAGTGCCTTTTTACAACTCCTTTTATTCTCCTTCCGTGATCCTTGAGCCTCAAATCAGTAGTAAGACTGGCAGCCTACATTGTTCCATGCCTGAGTTAATACCTCTCCACTAACCTCTCCCATACTGTGGGGTGACTTGTATGCTAGTGAGTTTTGTTATCATTTCACTTTAGAAAGGGAAGGAAAATCTCTAATGTTGATTTTTATTTTTTATTGTTGTTTATCTGTCTTTGGCCTTCAGCTGGAAGACAAAAACAGACAGCTGCAAGAGCGTCTCGAGCTGGCTGAGCAGAAGCTGCAGCAGACGATGAGGAAAGCTGAAACCTTACCTGAAGTGGAGGCTGAACTGGCTCAGAGAATTGCAGCTTTGACTAAGGTACTGAGAAATAGACTCACTTCAGAAGTCCCACTGTTTAACACTGATTTGCAACCTGATTCCTCACCTCAAGGACAAAACAAAGGTAACATCGAGCCGATTTGAAAGAAGAAAATGTTTCCGATGTTTCTGGATAAGTATGGGCACAGGACTGGTTTCAGTGCTGTGTTTGTAATTCTTAGCATTTTGGTGACAGGAAAAGTAGCTATCTGTAAGTTAGCCTAGACTATATTTACAAAGGAGTCACGTATTTCCAATACATTTGAGCATTGCTTGCTCTAGGAGGACTCATTTTACTGTGTAAGAGTTTCTAATTTAAGGGTAGGCAGTGAGGGAAGTCCCTTTCTTATCGGTACTTAGTTCTTCTGGATGTTTTCATATACCATGTATGTAAACAACACCTAGTTTTATTGCAATAAGTGCTGTAAAATCAAATCCTGGTGGCAGGTGGAATCATTTGTGCAGCACAAATGAAGACAACTTGCAGTACATGCTTACAAGGTTTGCTTTGAATGATTCTTTGTATCATATATATGCAAAGAAAAATGTGAAACCTTAAGTAGATCTCAAACTGTTTTTTCTGATAAATTTATTATATGGCTGCTCTATTGCAGAGAAATAAGAAGATAAAGATAAATTTTCCATAGCATGTTTTTTATATTTGGCCTCTAATGCTTTCAGGTGTGCATGTAGTTAATACTATAGCTCAAGTATTACCAGCTTCATAAGGACATATAATGAGGTTTACTCTCCATCTCTTAACATAAGAAAAAGAAAAATGCATTTAAGAGGCTGCATTATATATAATTCTGATTTATCTAAGCTTTCCTTTTTCTATTGCCAAGGAATGCTTCTAACTATTTATGTGCTGAGCTATTTTTAAATTTGATGGACTTTTTCAGTTCTTTTGTTTTTCCATTTTTAGTAAAGGCTTAAATGCTGAGCAGCACATTAATAAAGTCTGATTTTTAAGTAATTTAGTCAAGTAGAAACAGAGAAAGGAAGGCTTTTGGGGGGATATGTGTGGGGTTTTTTTTTAATTAAGGCAAGATCATTACTCGGTAATCAAGGTTTTGTGCTGTCACTTTAGGTTTTTATGAATGGGTGCAAATCTGAAAGAAAGACTGAAAATTGGGGGAGGTGGTGGGGGGAGGAAGGCAAGAAGAATCAGTAAGAAGATCTACATGAAATACCAAATAAATTTTATTGGATTTTAATAAAAACTCAGGTGCACATAACAGCAATCCCTTGGCATTTTAACTTTTTTTCCAAATTGTTTCAGATTCAGCATATAATCTTATATTCTAATGCCCTTAGTAGCTTAAAAATACTGTTTTCTATTTTAAGAGGATTTTTCCCGAATAAATTCTCCAGCAATTAGCCACCAGTAAGTATTTGGCAGTCTCCAGCATGTCTTTTTTTGCAACTGCATTTTTCCTTGAACATACATTAATGACAAATATTGTAAGAAGAAATCCCATTTCAACCATGCAGAACACTCAGGGACTTCCATGAGATAGTGTTGTTATTGTCACCATAAAGCTGCAATATACATCTCCGTTTGTCTTCTTACATTATTTCATGGGATGTGGTTAGAGAGCTGTGAACAGAGCTGATGCTCCACCCCATTTCACTTTGATGTATTTGATCAAATTTTTTTCCAAGTGGGAAACTCTGAGCAGTATGTGAGGTTAAAATGCTGGTTCATTGCTCAGTGATTACACGGAAAACTTAAGACATGTATTTCAGTTAAAATTGTGCTGCTTTGGAGTATGTGACATGAAGAAGAATGTCATAATTTGGCCAATAGGCTAAATAAGCCTGTGGTTTAAGTATCTTGTATATAATGTCTTTGCAAACCGTAGAGCTTTTTAAAGTGCTGGTTTGACAGCTCTGTAGTTTGAAGTACATTACTTTTCATGGATCACATAAATGTGGCTCCTAACCAAGGTCAACACTGTAATCACTGCAGCTTACTTAAGTAATTTTAAGTTAGCTAGCTGGTGTGCTCTTACATGTGGTCAGCTCTTCACTGACAGCTGCAAGACCTACCTGAGGGGCTGAATAATGTTTGATTAATTTTGCCTTGGTTGGACTTTATGCCAACATACATGCTGTCTGTAGGACTCAAATTATCTGGCTGCAGAATCCCCGAAGTCTGCCTACCTGAGCTATGTGATCACTGCAGTGTCTATGTATATTAAGTAAAAGATGAGCCTGCAAATCAGCTACTACTGTGCTAAAAAAATAAGTCGAAACTGATTTGCCTCCCTTTAGTACTATCTCAGTGAAAGTGGCTTCTCTGAGATTAATGGGGTTACAATCGTATGGAAGAGGTGAGTTAAGCCTAACATGCTTTATATGTATTTTAAAGGAAAGTAATACGGGTTATGTGCTTCACTAAAAATATAGGACTGATTACTTACATGTGGAGATAAACCAGAACAAATATGTTCTGGATTTGGCTGTGATTATTTCCCCACCACCACCACCCCCATAGATTTAAAAGATGCATGTTGCAGTTCTGCATTCAATTTTTTATATTCTTGCTCATAATTAATCTGGGTTGGGATTCTGTAAAAGAAGGATATAGTTTGTGATCCTTCTATGGTGTCAGTTTTTTTAATTAATTCGTTTTCCTTTTTTATGTATATAAGCTAGTGATATGTCTTTCTGCTACTTTTCCATGCCCAAACTAGTTCATAAGGAGTGAACTTCCAAAAATTTGGACTATACAGTGATCTTGGATAAGTACCCATAAATTTACCTGAATCATTTGAACTCTGGCTTTGTTTTCACTGTGTTCTGCCCATTGGGTGAGCAACTGGAGGGTTAGTCAGCCTGTGGCAGACTAACCTGGAACAGCATGATCCCATATACTGTGCTGTCCTGCCTGGCCATCACACTGGTATCTGTCTGGTCATGACAAGTAGCACAGCTCTCAGCATGTATCCCAAGATTCAGATTCCCATGACTCATTGAGCCACCTTCTACTCACTCGCACAGTATTGATCTGTTTGCCTGCCCTGGAGAAGAGGCAGTTCCTAGCAGAAAGAACCTCCCTCCTGTATTAACCTTTCTTTATCCCCGAAATGTTTATTTTGCTCAGAAGGGACAGCCATCGGAGCATCCAGAATCTTCAGATGGTTAGTCTGTCAAACAGTTTCTCCTTGCACGTGTTCAAGGAGGGGTCTAGTAGAGCCAGCCAGCACCCACCTACTTCCATTCACTCACTCCCACTGGTAGTCCTTCACCCCTGGGTGCTTGTGCAGCAGAGGTACCAAGTCACTTCTCTGATCACAAGACAGCAGTGAGCATTTTACTCCATCAGTCCTGTATGCAGGTCACCAGAAATACCAGCCATGCTTTTCAGCTGCATTAGAGAAGCACTGAGATGGAGAAGAGGAAGCCATATCATAATAAACCACATTTAGCATAGTAACACCTTCAGTTAATTCTAAAGGTGATAAAAAATGACAGTTGGAGGAAAGTGGGACATAATGCTTGTTTTGTGCCAGTGTGGAAATGTGGTTTGCTTTAAGCAGGGAAGAAGTTGCAAAACAAGTAAAAGGAGAATGTCTGCCATGAAAAGGATGCAAAGAGGAGAAAGAAGTTCCCCTGTGAGGAGTGGATGTGGTTCATACAAAATGCTCTCTGAGAACAAGGGAGAGAGACATTGATAAATCCTCTTACAGGCTAATAAAAATATAAATCTTCAAAGGGGAGGGAAGCCAAAGAAAATTTCACATTTACAACGCATTCCTGTCTTCTCAAAACACCCCTCTTATTATGCTTCCCTTTTCTCAGGAGATTTTGCCCTGATAGGAGGAAGAAATGAAAGAATCAAATTCAACAAAGCTAAACTGAAGGAGTTGCTTACTAAACTGAGGAGGTACAGAAGGTAGTGGGAAAATGAAGGAGGGGAAAGAATGTGTGACTACCTAGTGACTGAAAGATTGCGGTTTAGAAAAAGGGGGCACCTAAACCAATTCATTTTGTCACACTGGTAACAGGTTAGATGTGAGCATGTGAGTAAGTAGCTGATAATTTTGTAAGCTGTTGAAACTCTGTCACCATGATCACCTAGTTTCACCTTCAACTTCATAGCTCAGTTCAATAATGCATTCTTTCTTTGTGAATAACTCCCTCATTCCAAGGACAGACTAAAGAATGCGTACCATAAGGAGCCAGCAGAAAATCTGGAGAGCGCAGGTCTTCAAAAGTCAAGGTCTGAAAACTGGGGAAATTGCTTGTACCATTAGAAAAGTTTAGATTTGTTCCTGCAGCTCAGCACGAGGAAAAGAATTCTGGCACCTATATTATACAAGTGATTTCTGCATCTGAAATTGGATTTCTTTCTTTTCGACTAAGATACAAAGACCTAGAAAATGTGCAGTGCCATCAGTAGCAGATGATGTGAAAGCAACATCTTTTTTGTGGGCGCATTAGCAGCAGGAGCACCAGCAGAATTTTAACAGGGTTAGAGATCACACAAGCTGCTTTGGTATTCCCTCAATGCAGAGTTTTCCTGCCTGTTACTACCTCGTGCTGGCTATTCCATGGCATGTAGAGTGCAAAGTGAACATTTAGACTCATGCTGGTTTCTCATAGGGATCAGATATCGTTAGTTTTTGTCCATATATTTTTAATCCAGTTTAAGATGCATGATTTCCCGAGTCTATTTATAACTGAATGTTCTGGCTAAATGCTTTAAAGGCTAGTTGCTGAATACCACACAAAGTGTCTTATTAATCCTCCTGTACTGAGTAGGAGCAAACAGACATGTAAGTCTTATATTGAAGAAAAAATGTAGGGTAAGGTTTGCCAAACAAGTAGTTATGTGAGCTCTACTTTACAGTTTTAACTCAATTAACTCTTAGTAAAACAAGCTGGAAGAAATCCAGCTTTTCTTTAGGAACATCAGAGTCCACAGTTGTCTGTTCTGTCTCATGTGTGCCTAAAATTCTGCTACAGAAACATGACAAACAGTGGCGTCTCAGCCTCTGCCATGTGCCTCAAACTACAGGGCTGAGATGGACACATTTAATATTTTTATGGTAGGCTGCCAAGTCTCTCGAAGAGCTTATTCCAGTGATAGTCTCTGGGTCTGACTAAGACGCGTGAACAACAAAAAAGTGTAACTGCCACAGGTATACCAATCCTAAGAGCAGGGCCTGGAGAAGTCCTTAAGGAAGGACTTGAAAATCCCTTAGCTAACAGCTGACTTGCCTACAGGGTGTTTTTGTTTGGAGGGGTCTCTTTGAGACCCAGGTTGGGGGCCTTCCTCTGTGTAAAGGGCAAGGGGAGGTGTTGAAACCCTCATTTTGGGAGTATGTTCCAGCTGGGACCACTGGTTACTGGAGCTCTTTGTCTGCAGGTGGGTTTCTGCAAGTCAGAGAAGACAGGAGTACATAAATGTGTTTCTGTCTGGCTTTTGATCCCCAGCCCTGCTGCAGGGGACTGCTCCTGCAGTTGGCACGTAATAACCAGTGGTTAAAAATCCCTAAGCAGCATTAGAGCCTAGAGTAGGTAATAAGTGTGTGCACCTGTGCTTGGTCTCTGCCAGACAAGCACTTGAGCCTAATTATTGATTATCTTGGCTATAAAATAATTTGATCCTTTTAGAGTAATACAGAATAACACTTTCAGAACAAATGATACATAAAGGAAACATGAAATATTCTAACACATTTGCAGTGTTTAGCATAATGACATTTGTTTTGATTCTAAGGCATATTGAATTTTAATTAATTTTCAAGTTTCTCTATGCTACCAAAGACATGTAAAGGTAGATGTTTCCTTTTATGCTGAAATGCAAAGTACAGGTACTCTGAGACACATTCAGGAAGACTTTATTATCTAGGATTTACATACAAAAATTTTAGTATTCTAATGAAATAACTGAAAACTATAATGGAAGAAGATTTACATATAGCTTAAACATATACCTTGCTGAATTATTAAAGCAGCAGGAAGTTATGAAGTAACATGTATCTATAAGAAACTTAAGAGAATATCATGTTCTTTCAAGAATGTTGTCTATATAAGAATTGAGATAACATACATAATTCTGACAATAATTTCATTCCTTCTCTTCTTCCCAACAATTGTTAGACCTAATAGCACTATTATTTTCTGCACTGAAAAGATCTGCTATAGGGATAAGGTATTATGGCATGGTTTGGACTGAAAAATTTACATTTTAGTTTGAAATAAAGGTAGATTATACAGCTAACTAGACAGACTGTCTTTTCAAGGACAGGTTATGACTGACAGCACCACATTTCAGAGGACTTGAATGAGATCCCTTTGGACCTAGAGGTTTTACTTTAGTTATATTCATATTTTGCATTAAGCTGCAATTAAGTGTATGGAAGCAGTGAAGTTTAAGTAACTTGCTTTTAAGTTTCACAGTCACCTAATGAAGCTTCTAAGAAGTTTAATTTTGTAGGAAGGTGCCCCCAGTGGGTATTATATCTCTCTCTATGAAAATGCCTTCAAAAGAGGTAGAATTACTAAAGTCTTCTCAGAGCTTTGATGATTTCAAGTTATCTCATGACTCTTGGAGATACATTAAGGGAAGGCCTGGAACCAGTACTGCATCCAGGACTTGAAAAGGGGAAAATTCTATTTTCTACAGATCAGGATAAAACTTGGACACTCTGTGGAAAGATGTCTGTTCTGCAGTCACAGGGACTTAGCTTTTTCAACCCTGTTTTTCTGATTACCCAGCTGGGAGAGAAGTGGTGCATTAGCACTTATGTGCTGAAACCAACTAATACGTAAAACTCAGAGATAAGTTTAAGAAAACATCATAGAAGTGTTGTTGCTGGTTGAAGTTGTAATAAATAGACAAAAGAGTTTCAGCTAATAAATAAGTTCAAGTACATCACAACATGCCTGCTTCATGATCAGAAACAAGAACTGCACTTATTAAATGAGTTTAATTACAAAGACTTTCTCTTACATTTTGCAAGAATCTGAGTGTTGTGAATATACTATAGAAAGAACATCAAAATTCAAAACAATATTCTCCTATTTATACAAAGCAGAATTTTCTCATGTGGATGTCCTCATATCAAGAGCTGCAGTTTATATTTATAAATTACTAGATCACAGGATTGCTTTCTGTATGATCTTTTGGTCCCGATGATACTGCTGAGTTTAAGTTATGGGTAATTTTAAGTTATTATGACCATCTGGCATTACTTTGATATCTATTCCTAATTAATCTGATAAATCATTAGTAGATAAGCATTTGAAAAATAGTCTCACTAAAAAAACAGCTGTAAAATTAGTATTTCTCGTGCATATTAAAGTTTGATCATCTGAAGATGGAGTTCAGATGTCTTTTTGAGAGAGGGTAAATCTGACAGAGTGAAAGAGCATTTGACAAGCACGAGCTCACCACTCAGTCATCAATAGCACTCTCCATACGCCTTATACACATTCCTGTTTCCACAGCAACAAAACCAATATAGCATTTCCCTTTTTTAAAGGGCTTTTAAAATTTTTGAATAATAACATAGACTTGTTTGATATGACAATAGCATGAATATTGATGTTTTGCCACAAATGACCAAATTAAGGTCAACTTCTGTCAGAAATAGTAATGAGTCCTTGGTTGGATTACCATTTCTATACTCAGTAATAACTTTTCATTATTATTAATGAATTTTTATTTATAGGTTCTTCTTTTATCTGATGACCTTGATCTTCCAAAGATCCACCAGGGTGGATCTTTTCAAAGGGATGAAAACTATATTGTTTATTTGGATGAAAGGCCTTATGTAGTGTATTTTAAAATGGCATACGAAAGCTTGAGCCTTGTCTCTTTTCACATTCTTTCCCTTTTCTAGAAATTAGGGAATGTACCATGACATTGCATACTGGTGTAAATGACCAAATCCATTACTTAGTATTTATGCATTGTAATCATTCCTAGAAAATGGTAGAAAAGTTATACAGGAATTTCTGATGTTGGCTTCTGAGAGTCTGGTTCTGGTGTTCAGGTTACAAAATAAAAAAAAAAAAAAAAGAGAGAAACAACATTAGATTAGACAGTATCGCTTTGAATCCACTCTGTAGTAATGTGTCATCAGCCAGCCATCACTAACCTTGAACTTCCATGTGTAGGTTGATAGCTTCTTTAGCATTCCATTATTTTCAGTTTCTCCACATCAACTGCATCTTATTCACCAAGTATCAGTGTAGTTTATTCCATGTAAAAATCTGTCAGTTAAAAGAATTAAATTTTCAGTCACACTTTTCTTTTAAGCATTCTGTGCTGTGTTCTGTTCAGTGTCAGTGTCTTTAGTTCTGATTTTTCAATTTTGTCCCTCTCCTTTTCCTTGACTTGTTAGTCTGATCCAACCTCTTCTACCTCATCTGATGATTATCAATATGTTATGGAAGCTAAACTACAAGAAATGATCTCCATACGTAGGAAGGTAGTCCTACTGGACTTTACTTTCTATTGCTAAATAGAATCCATCTGATTTGTTTTCATTTTCTTTAACTTTATTTTTTTTAATTGATAATCAACCATCGTGCAGTTCAGTGCTTCAGGAGCTTACAATTTTACGATGGCAGGTTTGTGTTCAAACCATGCACAGTCTGCATGTTACATTTGGCTGATTTCATTGCTCATAAATAACTCCAATGTTTTGCTGATGCTTGGATGTAACAGGCCTTTGTAGCTGACACATTTCAAGCAATGCTGTTCAGCTGCCTGTTTAAATAAAGTTTATTTTCGGAAAACTAAGTTTGCAGTTAGTAGTAGCTTGCTTTATGTTTTGTTTAAAATTTACTGAGAAAAAACTTCCAAAGCCACCTAAATTACAGAAAGTCTTTCTATTTTTTTACAGGCAGAAGAAAGGCATGGAAACATTGAGGAACGTATGAGACACTTAGAAGCTCAACTTGAAGAGAAGAATCAGGAACTTCAAAGAGTATGTGTATTGCAAACAGCTTCTGTGTACTTTTCATTTGCCAGGATAGTGCTACGTTATGTACTCCAGCACTCAAACCTACCTAACTGTAAATGTTTTATTTGTAGCATTGCAGCATTTTCCTACTTGACTTCACCATCTTAATATACCAGTTTACTTCTAGTTGCAGAGTTGAAAACATTCTGCTGTTACAAAAATGGATGTGCATTAATCAGTAACTGTAATTACATTTCCTATGGAATTCTTTTAGATGGGTACAGTTACCTTTTTTTTTAAATTTTTTTAATGATACAAGTCTGAACTAGTTAATTTTGGACCTTACCAATCTGTCTCTTCCATTCTACATTAAAGGCAAGGCAAAGAGAAAAAATGAATGAGGAGCACAACAAAAGATTATCAGATACTGTAGACAGACTTTTGACGGAATCCAATGAGCGTCTGCAACTACACTTAAAAGAGAGAATGGCAGCACTTGAAGAAAAGGTACAGTACAAACAGAAGTATAAAGTTTAGCTTAATAAAGATTTCCCTGTATGTTCTCCTTTTATCAGGATGGAAGCATCATGCTGATTCTGTATTACCAAGTATTACCACAAATGTGGTCCAGCTAACACATTCAACTCTGAATTCAAGAGTGGGCACAAGTGTCTTTCTAGAAGTGCTGCAAATATGCTGAATATTTTTAGTCATGGATTTATCTGCCAAGAGCCTGCTGAAGAGCTTGTAAAGGACCAGTGTGTAATGGGGTGCATGAGGCAGTGAGAAAAAGTGGATGAGAACTGAGGAATTACCAGGTTTGGATGTGCTGTCATTTCTGTTTTAACCTGCTGATCTCACCTCACTTCTCTGAGAAGCATAAAGTGCTGTCACCACAGGAGAAGTAGCATCTAGCCTTGGAGAAAGAATGTCATTTACAGGTTTTCCATGACGTGAGGCAATGTGGGCCTGCAAAATTCAAAGCCACTGACCTTTGTATTTTCCCTCCTTAATCCCTCCCTCTTTTACTTACTCACCTTTGTCTGATCTGAGGGGAATTTTTCAGTGCAATTCAGAAGGGTATTTCAGAACTTCTCTGTTGTACTTCTGGTACATGATGATGTACTTGTGGTTTATATCATTGAAACAAAATGTGGAATGAAGCGAGAAATAGGCTTTCCAAAAGAAGGAATTGGGAGAATTGGTTGTGTAAGAATGAGGAAGTTTCTCAGTTGAACCAAGATGCAAAGTTTTTGCTGATCTAGAAAACACATGGTCCTACATGTTTGAATTCTTGAGAGCATTTAAAATTTAGCATATATTCTGACTGCATCATTAAAGAATTCTAATTTGACATCCAACATATATGAACTTTGTAAAATCGTACATGTACATAGTGATATCTGATCTATTAACAAATCTCTAATTTATTTCTTGCTTATTTTTTTCTCTTATCTTTATTTTTAGAATGTTTTGATTCAAGAATCTGAAAGTTTCAGGAAAAATCTGGAAGAGTCCTTACATGACAAGGTACTGTAAAATACCGTGATTTTATCTTTTTTTTATCCAGATTATTTGGAGCTATGCATATGGTATATTAATTATCCAGCTATCATGAAAAATCTTCCTGACACAAATGAGAATTTCTTTAATCACCCAGATGCCATAAATAGCCTTAGAAGATCTCTGACAGTTGTTCTGAGCTAAGTTCATGGTTGATATCCTTGCCTCAGGAATTAAATAGCAGAATTCATATTGATTTTACTGGGTCTAATGTTTTTCTTCTATCAGTTTTAATTCTGAAAAAGTCTTGTTTAACAGAGATGTATGACTAAATGCTTGCACTTTCATAGTGAAGAATGTAATTTTTTGATTTGATGCAATTCTTCTTAACAGGTGCAGTGGCATTATGCTAAATATAGCTGAAAGTGACCTTTCTTCATTTCTTTCAAATTAACCCCTAATGCTCTTTACTGAATCAGTCAAATTGATTATAAATATTTCTTCCAATCCCAGATAGCAGGATTTTGTTTTGAAGTTATTCCTGCCTTGAGCACAGTAGGATACACAAATGTATTTGCATCCAGATTCACAGAAGTGTTTTTACAATGTTTTAAATCCATTTGAAAGCAATTGTATAGAATTTTAAAAATACATCTCCTTTCTGTAATAATATATCATATGGCATCCAAAATCAAGACCTTTGAGAAATATAACAGAAGTATCTGTTCAAAATTTTTTTATTTTCTTCTACATTTAGAGGAAATTACAGATAACCTGTAGAAAGGCAGCAAGATTCAAGTACCCAAAAAGGACAACCTATTCCAGTGCCTCACCACCTTCCCTGTAAAGAGTTTCTTCCTGATATCTAGAACCTAGCCTCTTTCAGTTTAAAGCCATTATCCCTTGTCCTGTCACTACATTTTCTGACCGCACAGCTTCTAAGTGTCCCACTTCTGAAGGGATTATTTGTTCCTCTTTGATGGAGAAACTGATGAAGCAATTTCAAATAGATGGATGTAACACCAGATACTAATAATCGCTAAGTAACTGGCACGTGTTACAAATAGAGTATCAGTCATCTCAGTTGTTCTGTTCAATCAAGAAATATTTTAAAAATACTATAATGCTATTTCAGTAATTACATAATAATATAATTCAGTAATAATACTCACTGAAACTAATATTGCTTAAGTTTAGATCCTTATCCTTCCTAGAATTTTGTAATACCAAACATTTTAAACTCTAGGAAGAGCAATGTTACATCTTCATCCCATATTTGTTCTTAATTTGTTTTAAAGTTCTTTGGTGTCGCTTTATTAGTAGATAACAATTATATGTAGAATTTGGGAACAGTGCTGTTTTCCCTAGTGGCAGCTATAAATAGTAGTGCTTTTTTAGTTAGTCCCAAAAATCCAATGTTTGTGGAAAACTGTCATTTTCTCCCAGCAGTCCCTCATACTAGAGTTCCATCAACTCAGCAAGAGTGAGACATTTAGCTCCAGTTCAAGTCATCTAAAATGCAGTTCTCTCTGTGTCTCTGTCAGTAAATATAAAGGCCAATATGCCATCTCATGGTATCTAAAAAAATGTAAGTTGGAAAAGACAGTCTTGGAGATCATTGAGTCCAACTGTTAATCTTGCTCTCTAAAGGGCAAGTGGTGTGTCACACGATGAACGGTGCCTGGCTTTATAGGAGGAAAAATACAAGTTTCAAGGACAAACTTGTCCTGCCAACACTTCCAGGCAGTGGTAAAACAGCAGAGTGGTATACCACTTCCTCCTGATGCGTACATCTTGTTAACAGTAATGAGACATAAATGAGCTTCCTTTTCTTATTATAGTCAGTATTATATGCAGTATATCTTTCCTTACTTGTTTATCTTTATGAGAACAATATCTTATAAAGTAAATGTATTTTGTATCACAAGTAAATATGTCTTTCTCTTTTTATTTCCAGGAAAGACTTGCCGAAGAAATTGAGAAACTGAGGTCTGAACTGGATCAAATGAAAATGAGGACTGGTTCTTTAATCGAACCCACATTGTCAAGGTAATATTTAGTGACAAATTTTTTATCACTTTAAGTTGAAATAGAACATAAATGTAAGTGGCAAGCATTTACAGCAGGGATGTGTTCAAACCATACATAAATGTAGTCATGTATGTCTTTCAAAATGTAAAATCTGTGCAGTTATTATTACTGTTGTGTTTCACTTCTTTCATCAGTAAACAGGGCCTTATATCAGTGACTATACACCAAAATATTAGAGAGATTAAAGAAATTCTTTTAAATTATGAAGTGTTTTGAAAATTATATCCAAATACACAACTTTTTTCCCAGACTTAAAAAACAAATTTGAAGTGATCATCTTTAATGCTGAAACTGACCGGCATATTTATGATCATATTTATTCTGTAAATAATATCTTTTCTTTTTCTTTATTAGCAAGGCTTAACTCAGCTGTAATTAGTGTGTAGCAAAAGACCGCAGAACTTCAGCTAAATGTGAAGACAGTATTCAGAGAGATCTGAAAATATCATAACCAGACATTAAACATTATGCCTCTTTTGATGGAAAATCAATTATGGGAAGAATAGTGAGACATGCCATAAAAATAACCATGAACAGCTGAAAAGAATTTATCATTCTAGAAAGTCCTTATTGCTGAAAGGTGTCTCTTGAGATTAAATTATTGCTCTATTGATAATTGTGTGCCATGTGCTATTTTCATAACAAGAAGCATGTTAATTTTTAAAACCTGCCAGCACACCTTCTAGACAAAGCTCATGGACCAAGACTAAATTGGGACTGTATTCATCTAAAGTCACCCTTGTTCAATAGGGTTTTTTTTCTTCCACCAGCTATTGCCTGCCCATTGATGTCCTCAGATATCTTGCTTAGTACCTGGGCATGGTTTCTCCCTCAACCTTTTATTATTTCTTGGAATAATATTTTTCTACATGTGGAGAAGCATAAGTCCATGAAATTCAGAATGTGATGCTTGTAACTTTTTGAATTTTTGTTCCCTTGGGAATGTTACTACAGGCACATAACACTTTTCTTTGAAAGTGCTTGCAGGGGCACAGGCTACTGAACTGCTGGAAGAAACAGCAGCTTTGGTTTTGGAGCAGCTGTACTTGGTGAACAGCAGCTTTTCTTGCTGGGTAGATGAGTATCATTAACTTGTGCTCCGTAAACAGGAGCTGATTAGCCCTTGTCAAAGGGCTGTTTGAACTTGATAAGCTATCTAAATATCTTGGGAATTCAGCAGGTAATAAACAGTATACATTCCCTTCTGTAACCTCACCTCATGAAGCTCCCAGCTCTCAAGCATAGCAAGCTCTGAGTATTAAATACTTCTATTCTCAGCCTATATTCAGTTCTGCATTGGCTGGAGTTTGTGCTTTCAGGAAAATGATTAAGCTGGTCAGCAGATTAATATCTCCAGCTAGAGACTGGAACGTGGACTGTTACTTTTTTCTTGCCAACTTGCTTCACAACTGCCAAATATTATTGATTATCAGAACAAAGTTCTATTGAGACAATTACTGTGCACAGAAGATAAAAAACACTCAATGCCCTATGGAGGTTTTTTGTTACATTTCATTTTTTTACTGTGATCATGCTATTCATATATTGTTATGTGGAGATTGCTGGTGTGTTAAGAAACAGAAATTGTTGAGGTCTCTACTTCTGTGGTTGAATTCTCAAATGGTGCATGGAGCCTTTGCTCTTCCGACTTAGCTCCACAGTCAATGGTTAGGATGCTTTTATTGCACCATGCAGTGAACTTTTGGTGCTGCTGTTTGACTAAGGACAGAGAGGTAAGGGACCACTGTTTGTAAACCAGAAAAGATATGCTGGAGTTATCCTGTGCATGCCTCCCTGCAATATCCCAGGTCTATAGGAAAAATGGGGGGTTAAAGCTCTGAAAAGTGACATCAAATAAAGATTAGTAATTCCTGACCAATGTTAAATATCAAAGGTCATTTCACTAATATTTTCATAATGTAGACCACAGACTTGCAGCAGGAAAGCATTATTGATTTGCTCACTCATGGACATGTAACACGCTTAGAGTAACCTCAGGCATATTTCTGAATATACGGGATAGTACATTCAGCTGCCAGTTCTAATTATCCTGAAATGTGCTTTTCCTTTTTAAAGTTTTGTATGATAAGCATTTCTATGTACAGCTTTCATTTTAAAAAAGCAGAGGTTTTATTGTTTGGTTTCTCCCTCAATTTTCTCACACAAGGATTTCACTTTTTCACTATTAAATTATGTTTTGTGATGTGGTTTTCTCATTTATTATGTGATAGCTAAAAATTCATTTAAAAAAAGAAATCAGTGTTCCTAGACTGAAAGTCATTGGATTGTTGTTGTTATTCCTATTACTCTCTCAGTCCACTTATGTAATTCTGTTTATAGACCTCACCTGGATACATCAACAGAGCTGAGGTACTCAGTGGGCTCACTGGTTGATAGCCAGTCCGACTATCGGTCAACTAAAGTGATAAGGCGACCTAGAAGAGGCCGGATGGGAGTACGCAGAGATGAACCAAAGGTTAACCCCCAAATTCTTCTCATATATTCCCTGAAAAGAGAATGTATTCGAGGCTGTTAAGCTTACAGTTTGTGGAGTTTCTTCCAGGAAGAAAACAGCAGCAGACAAAGCAACCCACCAAACAAGAAAACCCAACCCAGAGAGCAGGGTTTCTTCTGTACCCGCTCAGAGTAGGGTTGTACTAAAATGAAGGCAGAAAATGTTGAAGTTTAGACATCAAAGTTCAAACATACTTGATTATTTGTCTTTCCAGAGTGTCTTTTTGTATAAATTTTCCTGAGAGTAATTGTATACCTAATTTACAATTATGTGAAAATATTTTATGCTATTTGCAGTAATATTGTGAGCATTAATGGAACGCTAATAATTGAATAGGTATTTTGAAATGTTAGTTGCTTTCCTTTCCCATTTTTCCTGAAGTTTGGCTTTGCAGTTTTCCCTGACATGCGCCATATATGCCCTAATTCCTTCTTAGGTAAAATCACTTGGCGATCACGAGTGGAATAGGACTCAGCAGATTGGTGTTCTGAGCAGTCATCCATTCGAGAGCGACACTGAGATGTCTGACATCGACGATGATGATAGGGAAACACTTTTCAGCTCCATGGACCTGCTGTCTCCAAGTGGCCATTCCGATGCCCAGACTCTGGCCATGATGCTTCAAGAACAGCTAGATGCAATCAATAAAGAAATTAGGTATGTAGCCTGAACCAGCTGGGATGCACTTATGATTACAGCTTCAAGCTTCCTTTAGTGCTTGAGTTCAGGCACAGCTCATGACAGCTAGGAAACAACTTGTTTATTTAGAAGATTGATGGTGTATCTGCTTTCCAGAGGGTATTGATTATGTGACGGTAACAAGTGAGTCTTTCCTAACCGTAGAAATTCTTTCAAAAAACATTCCAAGTGGAAAACTGTTGACCATTTGAAAAGAAGTAAGTTAGAGGAGGCTAACATATGGCAGATTTCACAGATTGCTGTTCACAGTCCTCTTTCCAAGGTCTTTTTCACTTTTATGCATGACTCCACTTACTCAGTAACAACCTCTTATCAGAAATATTTTATTTCAGTGCTCTTCATGCTTTCTTCTGGTAATTATCCCTATGTTATATGAATATAATTTTTCATGCTCCAAGTTGGACTGTATGTTTGGAAATAGGTAATGAATAGAAGATATCTTAATAATATCTGTGCAAATTTAATGGAGTGATAGAGAATCAAATGATGTCTTTAAGTGATTTTTATAAATGAAACCATGTTTTAAGCTTGAAGCATTCTGACATGTTGTTCAGTAAGGGCAACTTTAAAAAAAGCTTGGTGTATGAAAAACATCCTCTCATTAGTGACTGGTTTTCTCCAAGGAGATGAAGGAAATGTTAGTAATGGTGTTAGGGACTTTCTGGTAATATCATAAACAGAAATAGTGTGGTTAGAAATATAATTAAAAAAAGACAGACTGATTTGGCAAAAGATAATCATTCTCTGATCAAGGTAACTTTAAAGGAAGAACTCTATTGGAATATATTGAATTTGAGTAATTTTCTGTTCAGGCAAAGACTTTTTGTTATAAATCTAGAGCTTTGCATTTTTTGCTGTCCCAGAATGTGTTCTTCAGATAGGATTATGCTCCTGTTTTTGCAATGCTTTTCCCACATCCATCAAGATACAGAGTCAAAGAAATATTTTGGTGTTAGGAAGGCAAATCTCCTTAGAACAGTGTATGTAAAAGAGAGAACCTTATCCATATTTTCTGTTGTTATAAAGAAGTCAGTACTATTGTCAGTTCAGGAAGCTGTAGATGCAACATTTATAACTGGGTTTTTTTCAGTTTAACCAGAAATAGAGTAAAGGACTTTCCCAAGGAACTGTACTTGCAGGTGACATAGTGGGATATTATTTGTGCCACCCTGAATCAGATCACTCTTTTACTTAACCCAGGGTCTTGACTCAGAGGTTAGATTGAGTTTTACCTCAAAAGGGAAACAAAGATGCACTTTTTATACAGCCATTTTTACTGGAAGTCTACTGAGAGTAGTTTATTTCCTCAACTGCTAGTCTTATACTGAACTATAGGCTTTTTTTATCATTGCAACCATTATTAAAGAACCAGGTATGTAATTTTGTATTTTTTTAATATGGTTCAGCAAAAATCGTTCTACAAGGATAGTCTTATAAACTGTTGTAGCGGGTTGAATTTGGTTCCCCGTACGGGCCACCAATTCGTGTAGCAGTTTAAGGGTTAACTTGGGCAGTAGCCTCCTGATGTCTCTTCTGTGAGATAAGCATCAGGAGATAAAAAGCAAAGCAGGCACAAAACTTAAAGAATATAAACAAGTTTATTAACAGAGTTAAAAGAAGGAAACAGAAAGTCAGACTAAACCTCCAGAACACCTCTCTCCCCCCACCTCTGCTCCCCTCTACCACCAATGTAAAAGGAAACACAACCCTTGAGAATTCTAGTCAGTTCACCACCTACATAATAGTTTCTGGTTTTCAGTTCACTTAGGGAGAGGAGTCTCTCTTGGTCAAAACCATGGAACATCTCTACACGAAACAATCTCGTGCAACGTCAATGTCGCAGCAAAAGCAGCCGCCCGGAATGGTTTTCTGCTTGCATGTGAAAGTCCCATCCCCCGATTACAGCTTTCCCCACAGCTGCTTCGAGGGTTTCTTTAGC
>VWZQ01010997.1:4898-115375 GCA_013397015.1 Myiagra hebetior | reverse complement strand
TGAGGTGAGGGCCATCCTGGTCTCTGGGGGTGTCCGGCGAGCAGGAGTGGCTGCAATCTCAGCCCAGCCACCCCCCGGCCGACCCGGGCCAGGCCCGGCCGGCAGAGCCCAGCCTGGCCCGGCCACCCCCCACCAGTTACCTGTTCGGCCACCGGAAGCAAGAGAGACTTCCCGGGCTTTTTTCTCTTCTTAAAATGTTAGTCACAGAGGCGTGTCTAGCTCTCTAAGTGGTTTAGAAAGTTGTCAATATTCGATCTGGCCAGTTGATTGGTTCTATTTGGGTCCAGAGGAAGCTGCAAGTACCTTCCTGCAAAGAATCACTTCCTAGCAGATGCAGCCTTTTTCAACTACAATTCCCAGACACCCTAAACCACGACAACTGTACTGCATTTTGTGTTTTCTTCGTTTGTTTTGGGTTTTTTTAATTGACAAACACTATAATGGTTTATCAAATTTTTGAGGTATCAAAGAGATTAAAAATGTATTTTGCCTTAGATTTGTTTTATTATACAAGATGATTCAGGATTTAGATTACTAAAATGAAAAACGTTGTCATAATTCCCGTTCAAAATATTATTGGCCTTTAAATTTCTGCCCTGAATTATTTCAAAAAGAATTGTAGATATTTTACACAAATTCTGAAATGGAAGTTAGGGAAGAAGATTTATCATGGCACAGGAATTTTTAGGTTTCTCTTTTCAATGTATTACTGTTTTATTTATTGTACTTGCTTCATTTCACGCAGAAAAGTCTGGGTCACAGTTTCAGCCTCCCCAGACTTTGTATTCTCTCATTTAATATTGATGCCTCATAATTTTTCCTTCTCTTTGCAAAAAAAGACTACTCCTAATAGGGATTTGTGGGGAAAGAACTTATAAACAAATATTTTATTTTAAACATATTTTTCCATTCTAGGTAAAATCACAATTAAAAACAAAACTAAAGAACTCAAAGGAAGCACACTGTTGAGGTGATAGATGCTTAAGAAGCTTATATTGGTTGCTAAGAAGAAAGCTATTTTGATGGAATTCACTTAAAAACACAGTGCTTTAGAAGTAGCTATCATTTTTTCATCAAACTGTAGAAGTAAAACAGAAAATTTGTTTTGCATGCTCTCTTGTTTTGTTAATATGGATTATTTTAGCAATTCCCTTCTTAAAGGCCCAATTTCATTTGATTCTTAACTTTGTGATTTAGCAAAAGATAATCAGATGAAGCCAACATAAGCTTGGAATTAGTTATCTATGGTAAATCGGATTGTTAACCCCTCTGCCCTATTCTGACTCCTTTGCATAGGAACCAATATTCCTGAAATGCCATACATCGAGTCTTGCTGTTGGACACATTCTTCGAACAGGTTTTGTGAATAGAGGAATTGAGAAAAACAATTTGATAACTCTGGTGATTAGGAAATTAATGTTGGAAAGGGTATTTTTTAATTACCTATGGTATTAATCTTTGTTTGCTCTTACTTTCAATATCATTTGAAAGGAAATGGTTTTTAGTTTTGCTCTGGGGATATGAAGAGACAAATACAACAAGAGCATTCTTCTTTTATTTAATAAGGTTAATCCAAGAAGAGAAGGAGTCGACAGAATTACGTGCTGAAGAGATAGAGAACAGAGTGGCCAGCGTGAGTCTGGAAGGCTTAAATCTAGCCAGAGTCCACCAAGGTACCTCCATTACTGGCTCAGTGACAGCATCGTCGCTTGCAAGCTCATCTCCTCCCAGCGGACACTCAACTCCCAAACTCACCCCTCGCAGTCCAGCCAGGGAGATGGACAGAATGGGGGTTATGACGCTGGTAAGAAACCTTATGATGACAGTGTTTGATGTGATGTATCTTGTATTAAGTACTTAATCTTTTCACTGTATGACTGGCTCATCTCTCTAATTCTTCATTCACATCTTCATCATCCATACAGATAGCAAATTCTCTAGAATATGGACATTAGATGTCTTTGGGCTTTGTTATAGTGGTTTTGAGCATAGCATGATACACTAGGGACACAGTGATAGGATTACCAAGGACCTTCAGCACACAGGCCATGGAATTAATAAGAAACAGAACTGATCACTGGAATTATTTATATGTAAAAAATGTTTACTAATGGAAACTTCTTAAGTGATACAGTTATTACACAATAGTCTGTGGAACTATTGCTGAACTAAAACTTCCAGGAAATGTCTAGAAGACATTAAAACATTCCACTACTTATTATATGTGATCGTTTGGATATACTTTTATATTTGGTATACTCTTTTACACTTGCAGAATTTTTGTGCATTCTTCATGACCATGTATCATGCACTTGAAATAAGTTCTTTGGTTTCCAGTAATTCATTTAGCTGGTATATTTCAATAGTACAAGCAGCTCACACATAGACAACAAGCTACCATGAAATTACCATGCAAAGCATTTCTAACATTGCCGTGCCTTTGAGAACACATTCAGAAATGTCTGGTTTGATTTGGAAAGGGATTTACAAGGAATTTAATTTTGATCCTAGACAAAAAGAAACAGTACATCTGTCAAATATCTGAAGATAGTGTGTGTCAAAATATTTAAGGTGTACAACTCTGATACTGATCTGAGTACAGATGCAGGGTTCAGTGAGCTACAAACCAGTTTGGAGCCAGGGTGAATTAATCCCTTTAAGTACTAAGAGAGAATCAAAGCAGCCCACTCTGCTGATCTCATACAGGGAATAGAATAGGGTAAAGGTAAGCCCATTTTTTTTTTTTTTTCTCTGATAATCATGGTGTCACCAATGTCTCCTTGTGGTACATTCCTGGGAAGCAGCAGCACTGATTCCCTGTGGAGCCTCTCCTGACAGAAAAGGTTATTAAGAGCAGCTTGGAATGAAGCGTGGCTGTTAATTCATCTCAGCTGGGAGTAGGGACTTATATTGATAACCATCTAGCCAAGTATTCCCTTTTCCTGGGAACTGACAACTACTCATATCCACCTCTACTCCTCCTAGTTTAGTATGGTATTAGTATTCTTGGGATCTGAGGACAGCAGAGAGGAAGTCCAGGCAGGCAGTCGTGACTTATTCTTTGCTACCCCCAGTTCCCACTGCTGAACAGCAGAAACGAAAATACTGGTTGCACAGGTCATTGTGGAGGAGGTGAGTGTGCAGGCTGCTGTGCTGCCACCTACTTCTCCAAAGCAGCACCTTCCCAAATACAGTCTGGTTCCCTTTTCCCAGCCGTTTGAACTAAGCAGTCTGGCTGCAGGTAAATAGCAACAGTTAAACTGCTCTGCCAGCAGACACCTGCACTGCCTGGTTGCTTGGATTTCAAAACTGTAGCTTTTTAGAAGGTCAGTAGGTTCATCAGATTCAAACACAAAATGACAGCATAGCCTCTGCAATTCAGGTTGCCATGGTCTCACTGGCATCCAGCTCTAACTGTGCTAAAACAGACATGGATTTGTCTGTCTTGCTTGCAGTTGAACTCTACCATAAGCAGTAGAAGCATCCCCCCACAATGTGCTCAGCAGCACAGCCCACAGCTTTGCTCTCCTTCATCAACCATTTCAGGACACTTCTGCACTGCACTGTTTCAGCACGAGTTCAGTGTTGAGCATCGCTTCCTTGCTGTCTGAGGATGCCTGTCGGACATCGTCTAAGTGAAACTTTGAGTTGGGAAGAGTTTTGTAGAAGCCTGGCCTCTAGATTTCAAATTGCCAAATGACCCTGTATTGGTTGTCTGGAGAAGTACTGCATGAATTTCCACATCCCAGGTCCATGCAGTAAATAAATTCTGCAGAGTATCTTCAGCTTTCCTTAAATGAATAAGACATCTACCAAAAATAAAAATGGAAAGGGGGGTTGAACAAGACCAATTCTAACAATCTTCTACTGCCAAGTAATAGTGCAGACGATTGGTGAATATGTATTTATTTCCTGAAAATGCCAGTCATTTCTTCGGGCATGGTATTTGGTGATGATATTTTGTGGTTTTACTTGGAGGGACACCAATACATTTGTAATAGTCGATAAAACTTAGGGGAAAAAAAACTCTGTTGGGGACAACATAAGTACTTATATGAAAACTCAAAAATAGAAACTACTACCATAGGCTTGAAATGTCCAATTCTTTGCTAAGTTTATGGAATTGAAGGAGAGTGTAACTAGGAAAAAAAACCCCAAAACTACTTTACCAGAATGACATATTTTTAGGGGGTAATATTACATTATTACATCAAATGTAAAATTAGTATATAATATGGAAAGTATTAAATTAATCTTTGCCTCCCACTTCATGATTGTAAGAACAACAAATGTGAGGCTTTTTTTATGCTTTGATAATATTTATTAATCATTATTTTTTTGTTGTTACTGCTTTTGTTACCAATCTAAGCCAAGCGACCTAAGGAAGCATCGGAGAAAGGTATGATACTGGGGCTTTTTTAAAATTTGGGAGACCACATATATCATATTCCTCTGCTATTTAGATAACTGCGTCCCCTGCCAGTGACTGCATCGTCTCCTCTCCTTTTCATTCAATGCCTGAACATAACCATTTTAATCCTAACTGGAAAGGCTTCCAGGGGTCACAGCTAAGCCACAGAATCAAGGCCCACCAGTGATATCTTGGAGTAGAAGCCTCAACAGCATGAACTTAAGGGAATACTTATTTTTTAAAAGTATGGACACGGAAGAATTACCATTAAATGTGTTTTGGCCATTCTTCCTGCTGGAGGAACTACAGACATTCCTTGAAATCTTCTGGAGCGATATAAAGTTGTTTACAGAACTGGCACTGATTATGAGATTACATGACAAAAGATGGTATTTAAGATAAATCATTATATGCTCTGACAAAATTCTTCTTTGTCCATGCCTATTGTCAAGGATATTGCCTATTCTGGAAACACGATGTCAAGAGAGTGGTCATGTTTATTTATTTACCTTCTCTCTTACATCCCTGAGAAACTTAGTTAACCTGAATAATCCTGTTTAATGCAAGAAGCCCACTTACACCTAAGATTGTCTTCATGTTTAGACCTTCACTGTACCAACCTGTTCAGCATAAAGTGAATGAACTTCTTCTACAAGCATAACCTCATTTCTTTCAACTATGTGCTTTAAGCTGCCATATTTGGGCAATTGTTTTTCCCAATAGCATATTTCAAAAAAATGAACCCTTACAATTGGTTCAAAAAGTTGCACTTGAAACCTTAGATGCTTCAGTCCATTTGACAATATCACGTAGCATATGTTGAAACATTCTCGAAAAGCTAATCATCAGAGTGTCTCCCCCAGATTGCAGTAGTTGAAGAAGATGGGCGTGAAGATAAAGCCACAATCAAATGTGAAACTTCTCCTCCTCCAACACCCAGAGCCATCAGGATGACTCATACCCTTCCTTCTTCGTACCACAATGATGCCAGAAGGTAAGATGTTTGTAACGTGAGTTGGTGGTTCGCAGTTTATCACGTTATTGTTTTCAAATCACGTTGTTTAACTATTCCAGAATGACCTGATTTCTTCCCTGTTTCTCATGTCATGAGAGAAAAAACTTTACCCATTGTCTGTTGCATGACCCTGAAAATGTTTATCAGTGCTAAAGCACATGCTGGGTATTTCTGTTTTGAGGTACAGTTTTGATGACTACTGGAAGTAGCAATGCTACAAATCCTAGAAATAAAATCAGAATGCTGACTACTGTATTTTTCATAAATTGGTCCTAGCAAAGGAAAAATATTTATTTTCAGCCTTGCCTGACAGATAAAACGTGATCTTGTGTTGCTCTATATGTTGCCAAATAATTTAAAGACATGATTGTTTCACTTGTTGGGAGTTCATTACTAAATTATAATCAATTCATTTATTTACAGAGCTGCTCAGAAAAAAAAAAAAATGCCTGAAAACCTTGACACGTTATCTATTCTATTTCTTTATTATCATTTTGCAGTAGTTTGCCTGCTTCATTGGAGCCAGAAAGCATTGGTCTTGGCAGTGTCAGCAGCAGTCAGGACTCCCTGCACAAAGCTCCCAAGAAGAAAGGAATCAAGTCTTCAATAGGACGATTGTTCGGTAAAAAAGAGAAGGCTCGACTTGGACAGCTCAGTAAGGAATTAGTGGTGACAAGCTAAGGTCACCATTTCACTGCCATTTTTCCTTTTTTAATTTTGCTTTTTTTTCAGTTTCCAATTTGCTCATTTTTCCATTTTCTCTGACACAACTTTCCCATTAAATTTCATTGTTATCAGCAATTACATTTGTCAAGATATTTCCATGACTGTGGTGCAAATGGAAGGAGAGTTCTGGCACAAATTACTGGGGTCATCTTCTTCACTGAACCTGGCGCTTCAATAGTCTGTTGAATTAGGGTAGAAATGGTAGCACTTTTGCTCAAATAACCACATAAAGAGAAGGTGAGAAGTTAGTAAGCAATAAACAGCTATAAGTGGTGTACCCATGTGATGCAGAAGGTCCTTACAAGTAAATGTAGCTGCTTTTCAGATTTCACTGTTTTAATAGATGCCCTCTAGTGCCTACTGCTGAATGTCCTCAGGATAACTCTTTCTTTTTACAGTTACGCTGCTCACAGCAGTGCTTAGTTTTCTTCCTGCTGCTTCTGCCCTTTTCCTTTGCCAAGACTATTTCGTTCATGGCAGAAATGTTCCTCTGCCTATTTCTATAGGATATGTCTGTGGACACATGCCAACACAAGTATCAAATTGGAATAAATGTGCCAATAAAATTGAAACACTGGCTCTTTCATAGTCATGCAGATGTCAGATAGTACAAGTTTGTCAGGCACTAAATCTTACTGCCGTGGTGACCATGTAACACTTTTAAAAGAATTTTAAGACCTTGCAGTAATTGTAAACCCTTAAGCAGCAAGCATAAGCCTGAAATTAACACCATACATTTGTATTACAATGTGCCCTTATCTCAGCTAACAAACCCATTGCTAAAATAGGCAATAAAAGGTAGTACTAAGGTCAAAGCATCAGAGTAAAATTGAAAAACTGAGTATTCGTCATTTATACGCCACCCTTCTCCTCTCTGCCTATGAAAACCATTTATTCTTGAAAAATAAACCAACCTAATTTCTGATTGCAATCTGAATTCCCTTTTTTTTTACTCACTATGGAAAGAATAAATCTGATTTATTCAATCTTTTGAATGAGAATCTATAAATTAGTCTTTCAAATACACCTGTATGTATTGGTATGCCACCTTCTGCATTGATGGATAATTTTATAACTTTAGACTGCATCTCAAGTTAGACTTTATTAATTCACATTTACATTCCATATAACCCTTTTTATCGATACTGATGGTTTATGCATATTAATCTACCATTTCTCAGTAAGTCAGGAACATAGAGGACAAAGATGCAATAAATGTGTTGGTCTTCCCTGCAGTTCCTTGAAATATGGAACAAAAATGAAATAACAGCTTTAAAGGCTATCTCAGGAGCAATGTAATCTGGCAGTAGATTAATTTCTTAATACCCACCGTGATTAATAATACATACATAGAATTTGATAAAGTCCATTTGTAATTCCCCATACTAGGTCATGAAATATTAGTGATTTGCAATTATATTAATTTTTTGGGGACTTCCATCCTTTAACTCAAAAGCAAAGATTTCAGTATAATGCACATTTTAATTAAGCAAACTAGGTTTAGTAGCATGTATAAAATGTACAGTAAGACAGTTACCTAATCAAAAAGTAAGAGCAAATTATTTTTTCAGAAATTAAAAACATATTGAGCAGCTGACTTAAAGAGTAGTTTTTCTCATCTTAATTTTTAATATATCCAAAGAATTTAATAAGTGGCCCTTTCCATTCAATGGCGGTATCATAGAATCATAGGATATTGGGACAATGAAATGTAAAAAACAACAGTTGTGGCAGTACTTGACTCAGTTTCACAACAGGTATGTTATCTGTGCAGCTGTATAACTAGGAGTTCTATTTGTGGTAAAATACTACATCAAAGAAATTGATATAGCAAGTCCTATCACTACGGCACTGCAAAATATTTGTATGGTTTTCATAACCTAGATTTATATTGCAAGATCAATAAAATAATGTAATTTATTTCCTTGCTTAAACACTTTAGTTTGAAATAGACATATCCTTCTTATATTTTTTAATATGGAAAATACCTCTTCTTCAGAAGCTCATATTTATATACACTTACTTAAGAAACAGTATTGGAACAGAGTTGTATCACTAAGTTCAACAGAGCCGTGCTATTACCCAGAATATTTCCTTGCTTTGTGCTCCTTGCAAAACTCTGATATTATTAGTATTCAACTCCTAACCCTGACAGAATTTTATTTTATTATTAGATAATTTTGCCATCTCTGCTAAACCATTAGCATTTTTGTTCAAAGCCAAATTCATGCCTTAAGGGATCTTTCTTGGAATCAAGATTCAAGTTTCTAGATTCTTCAAGTTTTCTTTAAGTTTTTGGAGAAGGAAAAAGGAATGCCATAGGCAGCATGAGTGCTCTTTCTTTTCTTCTTTTCTTCCTTCCTTCTTTTCCAATCTTCTCTCACTTGACAAACACCACATTAGACACTTATGTATTGTTCTCATGTTACATTTTAAATATTCTAGACCCTAAACCAAACAATACATTCCAGGTGTTTTTAGACTTGCCCAAGCAAGCTGATTTGCTTAGCATATGTAAAGGTCAACTTGTTTGGAAACATTGTGGCCACATCCAATACAAGGTACCCTCAGTTATTCAAAGGCCATATGTATTTGGAGAATGGAGAAATGCATTATGCCCCAACTACTCTCCAACCTGTAATAAACCCTCATTGCACTGCACTCATACCATCTCTATCCAACATACTGAGAGCTGCTCTCTCATGAAAGGTGTGATATATTGATTGTTTGCTGAATGAGAAATGTAATCCAGAGTCAGCAAGAAGCATTTAATAAGATTTTGTAAGACTTGGACAGGCAGATGAAATATAGAAAAGTGTACGTTCATGTTTTCTTCATTTGTGAGATGCATTTGAATCATTCTCACAGAAGTAGTGTCCTCTTTTAATAAAGGAAAATCTGTCTAGACAAACAGGAGTGTTAAAACAGCACCTGCTTAAAAAAACAGCTTAAATCAAGCTTTTCTAATTTTGTATCATTGACATGATGCAGTAGTAAGTTTTGTCCTCACTCGACTGAGGCACATGTATATCTGACTTGCAAAAGGCTGTGGTGCTATTTCACTACATAACATTTATGCATGATTTTATTATTAAAATCGACAAATCAGAACAGAAATATTTTAATTTATTTTGTGCTTTATTATTATGCCAGTGTCCACTCCACTATTGTTCATTAGCCATTAGCTGTAAAATAAGAAATTGCGATGTTCAAACAGAGTCAAGCATCAACATTTTACCATACTGTTGTCTTCTTTCTTGTGCCAGTTACACACCTTCTGAACTGGGGCACAGGAGGAAAGCAGCCTTCAAAGGAGTGCTGCAGTGCCTCTGTCTGTACACATACATGTGGGAATGACAGGACAGTGTGACAGGAGACTGTACAGGTCCCCTCTTCTTGAATCAGGGCAGCAATAAGAAAAGTCAGACCATTTTCCGCTTCTGCACTAGGAAAGTCATGTCAGTGGCCACATGGATCACACCAGTCATGTCCTTAGTTTATAACATGATTTTACTTTGGTCCATGCGTCCTTGCTTACTGCGAGCTTCCTTTGTCACTTTCTGTATTTTATGCAAGTTCCCTTGACTCTGACGGGATTTAGGTGCCTACAAGACACCTCCAAGGAGATGTAGGAGGCTTTTTACTTCTCTGACAGATTATTTGTGTCATCTCTGGGAGTTTGCAGGGATGATGACATCTAAGACTCTCTATGAAATCAAAATGAAGACTTTAGCGCTACTACATTAGGTGATGCTGTATTGTGGCAGCAAGAGACAGTTCTAGAGAATGCATTTTCATTTGTACATTTCTCAACTAAGATTAAAAAATGGTGAGAGCATTGCTTACTTAGCACCACGAGACTGAGCCTTAGGCGGCAAAGAAAAATAGGAAAAGGAGATCAGGGGGCTCTTGTCATATATTTCTGCTAAACACAAGGAGGAGAAAACATTGTTTTATTCCTCTACTACTCTTTCCTATGTAGTAAATGCTTGTCAGAATTTACTTCTGCAGGTAATAGATGTTCTCCACAAACACCAGATGCCACAGCTAAAGGAAGCAAACATAGATGATGATGGTGGGTGAAAGGGGGATTGAAGGGTTGAGGAGGGGAACAACAGAGAGAGAGATAAGGGAAAATATGGTGGGGGTTTGGTTTGTTTTATTTTCCAGGAGGTTACATGGAAACAGAGGCAGCAGCTCAGGAATCTCTGGGATTAGGCAAACTTGGAACACAAGCAGAAAAGGACAGAAGGCTAAAGAAAAAGTGAGTACCATTTTTATGTAACTTTTTGGATGAAACTTGATTCAAATACGAGGATTTTTATTGTTTTAATTAAACATGTAATGAGAAGCAAGACCATCTAGTATGGAATTTTAGCAGTGATCTTTCTTTCCAGTGTAAAAGTTTTTAAAGCTGCAAATAAAATATGGAGGAAAATATTCAGAGTCTGTCAACTGTACAATATTATTTCATTTGTGGAAGAAAACAGGTTCATAAGAGAGACATTTTTCCGTTTCACATTGTCATTAATGCTGTGCTTTTTGCCGTCGGTGCAATTCTTAAAAAATAGACGTATTTAATGACTATCTATGTAGATTTTCTTTTTTAAAAGGGTGAAAATGCTTTTTTTGTATTATCTGGCGAACAGAGTGTTATTTCTATTTCTAGATGTCAAAGGTTCCCCATAAACCCTAGCAGCTTCACTTTCTTTTTGCCTGTCAGCAAATGCAGGAAAAAAGCAACCTAGCTTTTTGTTTGCATCAATTATATAATTATTTAATGCTGTCTTTCATGCACCTCCTTGTAAAAACAGTACATTGACTCACAACAGCTGCCAGGAGCTATGAAGAACTAATAAAATAAGGTTACAAAACACAAAATAAACCTCTTGGCAGCATTGCATTTCCAGTGTAATTAGAGGGTGTCAAAGAAGATGGCACTTAAAAATAACTTGGCAAATTCATTCTATACACAAATAGGTTTATTTTTCATCCATAACCATTAACTTTACTGCTATTATTTGGATACTGAAAGCCTCATTTTTTAAATTTTCTGGGTTTTCAGGTTTGTTTCAGTCTTTTAATATTCCTTTGCAGAATTTCAAGAGAATTTCCAATTATAATCCAAAGAATCTAAGGATAATGTTTGAGCTTCTCTTTAAATTTTTATGTTGATTATTTTTAATACTTTCAAGCACTTGATGAAATATGACTTTAAATGTACACATCCATGTAATGTCCACATGCAAGCATTCTGTTTAAATCAGCCTCAATTTAGCAATTAAAGATAGAGAAGTAGTCATTGTGCTAGCTGAAAAAGAAGAAACATTTTAAATTCAGTTAAGAAATTCACAATAGCATTCACAGGGATGTTACAGTTGATGAGTCTTGTCCCTGTATTTCTTATCTATACATTTTTATCTCTAATCAGTAATTTTAGAAATATATGGATGTAGATTATGTTACCATGCTCATTTTACTAAATCTAGAAAGTATCTTTGAGCCCATCATTACCGTTCATAAAGAATATAATTTAATTTTCAGCAGCATTTTTTTTGAATTCCCAGTGTACCTTCCAGTTCTGAGGCCTGAATGTACCACAATATTTAAATCACTTTGAAGGGACTAATGTGTTCATTTTGTTCACCTTCTTATGTGTTAGTTCTTCAAACTGGGTAATATAATGCCAGACTTGACACACACGGCTGAAAATATGACACGACTATTTCATGTATAGATTGTCTACCAAGATTTGGGTCTGTAAATAATGGGTCTGCAGGTAATCTGTTATTAAATTTCTGTCCAATCTCACACAATCAGAGCTTTCCCATGCTTTCCACTTTTCAAGTCTTTCCTTTTTTTCTCCTGTGTATGTCTGTCCTTGGCTCTTTATGGTTTAGATGTAATCAAAATGTTCTCTGCTGGAAGGAAAGGAATCTTTCCTTTGTGACTATGATTATTCTATTAATCTGAACTGTGTATTACTTATCCTAAGTATATGTTCAACAACTATGTCATGAAGAAATTTAATTATTTCCCCTGTTCTTTTCAGGGTTACCTGTCTTCATAGTTTCTCACTTAAGAATCCTCAGAACTGCATTTGAGATTCCCCTTTATGTACTATCAGAGAAAGGTCAACATGCATTACTAGTTTGTTATATGCTGGATATGTTATATCATTTTAGAGGATCCATAATATAGGAAAAAAATGTAACATACTGTGTTAGAGATATACATGAGATTCTACTGAATTATGGGAGTCATTAGGGTGCCAGGCTGTCAATAGAGTGTAAGAGGATTAACACCTGCTTGTAAGAAATGCAGTCACAGGATCACAGAAGGGGTCTGGTTGGAAGGGACCACGGTGGGTCATCTGGTCCAATCCCCCTGCTCAAGCAGGGCCATCCCAGAGCACGTGGCACAGGATTGTGTCCAGATGGTTCTTGAATATCAGTAAGATATTTGCATGTCTTACCTTAGAAAATAATAAATTGAGACAGTCCTGAAAGTAACTTAGTGAAAAGCAGTAGGGTCACATTCCTTTGTACCAATACTTAACAATGCCAAATTTCCTGTGGAAGTAGCCTTGCCATACACACAGTGGGCGCAAGGTTACCGAGCTGTGTAGTGTAAATGAGGATACTGTGCTGTGCAACAGTATTAATGGTGGTGGGGATGTGTGTGAGGTCTTTAAAAGACATAATAAGAGAAGTCTGAGAATCATTTCCTAGCTCGTGATGTAGCAGCAAGATTCATAGCAGTATGATTGAAGTCCAAATGGTTGATTCCTTTTTTACTGCCAAACAAAATTCCTTTTTTACTGCCAAACAAAATGACTCTACAAACCTTGCAGAGACCGTGAGCACAGTTGCTGGAACACAGAGCAGAGCAATTCACCTTGCAAGAATTTCTGACTAACTTGGATTAGGACGTAAAAACCCAAGAGAACCAAACCCACCCATAGGATAGGTAAAGGGTAGGCTAAAGCTGGAAAGTACTACCTTGTATTACATTTCAGGTCTGGGAGAACTTTACTTACACTGGCTTTGTCACCTCTTTAAAAAAATAGAGGCCAAAGTAGAAAAAAACCAAAAACAATCTACAAAAACCCCAAAAGCCTGCAATAAAAAAAAACAGCAATACAAAATCCTTGAAACAGTGATGCCAGAGCCAATTATCCTTTCTATAAAACAGATATAATACCACATACTGAAACTGTGTTTCACTTTGACACATGCAAGTTAGATGAAATGGCTTTAAGCCCTATTAACAGCTCAGCAAACATCTCAGTTCAGTGATGGTTCTGGTCCAAGAAAGCAAGGATCCTCCCCTTGATGTGAAACAGAGGTCAGATTCATCACTGTGATCAGCATATGAGTACTGTGATAGTAGTCATGATCTTCAACAGACTCTGCTATTAGCTTTGATTTAGTTTGGATAGAAGTCATTACAAAAGGACAGTTTCCTGTTAAAATTATATCCATTATATCTATTAGCTGAGAAATACTTAAAATGCTAAATTTCTAATTTTTCATTTTTGAATGTATTTAATTTCATCAATAATTCCACAGGGATAAAGATGCATGGCATTTCAAATTGCCAGGTGCTGCAGCAGTAGGTTCTAATGGTCCATCAGGTGTCCTGGGCTCCCTCAAGCAAGCATTGCATTGACTCTGGCCCCCATGGAGTTAGGAACACACTGGAGTGTGTTACAGTGTTTTAGCCCAATTTCTTTGCATGGAATCAGGTACTGAATAACACATTTCACTCTGAAAAGTTTAATGAGAGAGTATGGTAATTCTGGAGACCAATTCCCTCTCTGGTGATTATAGTGCCATTAACCTAAATTTCAAGGTTTCTCTGCTTCTTGTTTAGAAGATGCTATTTAGATGTAAAATTTCCTTTAGTTTCAGTTGACTGCTTACACATCATTAAAATGTAATTAACATTCTTTCTCAAAGATAAGCTAGACATTTATAAACCTCCAACAAGAGTCTCTATTCATGCAAAATTCAGTTATTACAGTAAGTTTATTAGGAATAAGTCTTCAAAGGCATCAAAGAGAAATTAAGGAAGCTGTGAAGAATTTTTAAATTACACCCAACATCTCTTATTATCTGAGAAGATAAATTTAAGTTACCTGGCTCATCCATAGATGTTTACTCTCAGACAGTTCTACTTAATATTGAAACTTTTTATGTCTTACTACTTGTAAGTTGAGCATGCAGTCCCAGGTAACAAAAGATGAAGGAAAGGGGTATCTAAAGTGTTTTGGGTGTTACTCATTGTTTTGTGAAATTAAGTGATGCTGGGATGTGACAAAGAATAATGTACTTAATTTTTATTATTTAAACTAGACTTTGTATTTCACTTCACTTGTTCTATACAAAACATGGTGATAATTTGAATATAGAATCTTCTGCCATTTGCTTAAACTTTCAGAGCCTGTTTGCCTAAAGAGTAACTTCTTCAAGAAACTTCAGGGCTTAGGACTAGAAGAGTTAATGGCACAGATACTGTCTGTCACTGTTACATTCATTTGAATCCCCCATTGATGATTTCAATAGTTTGCACTCCTCTAAACCATGCCTTTTAAATAAGATAAACTCTTCAGAAGGCACCCATCAAGAAATGAAGAATGGAGCTTTTCTCATAGTATTTTTTTTCCTAGTGATTAACAGGTCTCCCTCTGGAAAACGGTTACCTAATTTCCAGTTCTGAATTTTGTAGTTGACTCCAGCTGCCAATTCTCTGTGACTGTGTATACACTATCTCAGATGTTCATAGCATTGTCTTTCATGGGTGTTGTGCAAACTGTGCACAATGACTTGGCCTTGGCATTCACACAGGGCTGTGTGACGATAGCTCAAGCCAGGACCCAGCATAGGAAGTTCAGGTCAGCCCAATTTCTATTGCAATGTGTAAAGGTTCATGAAAGGTTCACATAGAGTCTTAGTGTCCTCTGAAACAGCAGAAGTTGATCATTGTGTGTCCCACAAGACATTTCATACCTCAAAAAATGAGTAGATAGCAGTGTCTAAAGTAAAATAAACTGTATACCCTTTAAAAATGTGTAGCTCCACTGACCTCATCTCAGGTAACAAATTAAGGCACTTTAGAGAAGCTGTATAAATGTTTTATTGTCTTTTTCACTAGAATCCCATACAATGAACCCTTTAGGAAAATATTCTAAAGCAATTAACTCAGCCAAACTTGAAATATTATCAAGAAATAGAATTGTGTTTGCTTCCCTTTTTGTTATCAATGATTTTCTCCTTACCCACAGTTTTGCTCAGGAGGGGTGTCAAATTGCCCTTAGCCCCAAAAGCCTCACTTGTGGCAAATACAGCTCTAAAGAGTTTGGCTTTGTACAATGTAGTATAGCTCTGAGGGCCAGAAACACTTCTCAAATGTAATGTTTGATTTGATCTGCATCAATCTGCACACTAGCAGCAAATAAGTGTCTCTCCGAAGAAATACAAGGTGTATATATGTCACGTGTTGCATGAAAGTGTGTAATAGTTGGTCATAGTCAGTGACATTTCACAGGAGGTGTTTATTTTATCCCGTGTAAAGCACCACCAGAAGGCAAGGTTTGAGAGACATTTAAATGCAATGTGGTCCTAGATTGCCACTCAGAGGTGGATTTGACCTTGTGCTTGCTGCTGGTACAGTGGGAGATTCACTTATGCCATCCCTTCTGCAGCAATCCCAAATACAAATTATTTTATAATTGTATATTTTGTACACGTTATTGCAGAAATCCCTGAAAAAGAATTCACATGCAAGCCAGCTATTATGGATCATGCAGTCCAGAAGCTGATAAATCCCTTTATTAATATGAGTTTATTAATATGAGTCAAGAGCAGAGCTTTAGCCTCACTTTTTTCTTTAGTTTTGTTTGATTTGTCTCTGGACAAGAATCTATTAATTCCATATTTCCAAAACAAGCTTAAGATGTAAGGTTTATTCTTTCCAAGGAAAATCAAAGTAAATCTTTCTTTCCCAATAACCTGTTTTTGGGGGCATTTACTCCACAAATACAGGTTTTTGTTTGCCAGATACAGCTTCCTGCCTTCAAGTGCATCACAGAAGAGCCTTGATGCACCAGGACACGTACATGTGCCTACATACATGAATAAACACTTGTAAAATCAAGAGCTAAGTAATTCTCATGTGTAAAATTACAATGTAAAAAAGATATTCTTAGTATTCATAGCCTTATAATTAACTTGGCAGAGAGAACTGCAATGCTGTTAAGTCTTAGCTGACCACTGTGATGTGCATGTTAAACAGCAGGAACATCCATATGGACAGTAGAGCATGCTGGATTGACCCTTCTTTCTTTCTGTTTAGGGGAAAAAAAAGAATTATAAATGTTGATAAGTTCATTTGATAAACAGATATTCTTTTTTTTTTATGGGCAAATCCAAATTTTAGATTTCTGTCAACAGGCAACTTGAAAAAATCCCTAGGTAGACTATTTTGTGGAGTTTGAAACAGTGTCATTATCTGTATTATGTAGTTGCTTTTGAATCCACATGATGCCCCTTTAATTAGGTTAATTAATAAGGTTTCATGTGTGCAACTGCAATTAGAATTTGATGTAGCGTATTTGTGACTACGAATAATTTCTGTCCTCTGCAGTATGCAAATAGCTGTTTCTAATGATTTTCTTAATTGCACGCATTTTAGAAAAATGAATCCAATTGAATTAATTAGGGTGTTTTTCTGTGCCATCCACCTAATGTTCCTGTATACTTAATGCTTATTAAACACCATTGTATCCTAAACATATGCTATTGATTTTTTTGCTGTAGCTCTTACGAATACAATGTCTTTTTCGTCCCCAATCTTTTCTTTTCAGTATTGTCTGGAAAATCCAAGTTTTGCATTTCATGTCATTCCTTCCTGCCTCATCTGTGGAAAACTCCCTGAAGTTGTTAGTAGCTTTTAGACTGATCTTTAGTTTTTCTTCTCTTTCTAGCAAACAATACTGTGTTCAGTAGCTGTTATTTTCTATTTTCTCATTCTGGTGAAGGAAGGAGAGGTGTTCATTGTTCTGATGTGCAGTTTAGGATTGTCTTCTGTGTGCAGCATGATTTTCTCTTGGCTGGATCAGTGTCTAGTCTTTGAGACACATATAAAGATGTATTTTCTTTTTAAACTTAATTCCTTTAGCAAATATTTTAACTGGAACACTTACTTTCAAATCGTTAGTCAGTGAAAGCTTTTGAAATATTAAAAATGTGTTTTGCTCTTACATTGATACTTGGAGCCTTTTTAGCATTACAAATGTAAAGATAAATGGGTATTTATTTTGTAGAGGATTATTAAACCTCACTTAGATTATTCTGATGATGGAAGAGATGATACAACATATTGTATTCTATATCTAACTCATATTTTAAAAAATATTTTATTTTTAAAAAATATTTTTATCCTTTGCCAAGTTTTTAAAATTATTTTCCTCATAAAATAAAAGAGTATTTGTATTGAAAAATTGCAAGTTTTTAATAAAAAAACCCAAAGCTATAGTCCCTATCTTATTTACATGCATAAGCCTATCCATTGCAATTTGGAACTTCTGGGTAAATATTAGTTTATACCCTGATGCATGCAGCTGGCTCTAAAAAACTTTCTCCAGCAGATGTAAATATCTTATCAGATTAACTGTAGAATTAGGATTTAAAGGAAGAATGGGTAAAACACAGCAGAGTAAAAGAATTCTATTTAAAAATCTTTTATATTAATATATGTCTAAAGAAAATGTAATGAAATGGTGATGAATTTGTTTGTCTCATGACAAAAAAAAAACCCCAAAACCACAAAAATACCCTAAAGAATTAATGGTCCATTTTTCCATGCTGTATTTTATTAGTCTCTGGCAGGATGCTCAGGAAGTGATGGACTGTCCCCTGATCCTCTGCTCCTATCATGGCCTTCAGGTCCTGTAAATTATCCCCAAGTGACTCCCAACTTTCTGGTCATTAAAACTGCAAGAAAATTACTTGCATTCCAGTCAATCCCCCTGGAAAATTACTTGCATTCCAGTCAATCCCCCTGTTTCTCTCTACGCATACTCAAAGGTGTACTCAGTGGAAAATGTAACAAATAGCAGTTCTGGTTCAATATACTCCAGAAGGCTCAAAATTAAAAGCTTTTTAAGCAAAGGTGATCACATCAATCTTTACAATCAGCTCAGAAATGAGCATGAATCATGAATGCATATTCAAATCTAATGCTTCTTCCATCAAATTTGGTAATTTTGTAATAGTTCTCTAGTACTTTATTTATATTACATACTTTTGTTGTCCTTCCCTTCCTTAATCTTCCTGTCTTAAACTTTCTGTGTATAAATTTGTCATTTGTTTCCATCTCCTTTTCTCTATCGCACTTTCTCTCCTCTCTCTCAGCTGTTCTGGTGATCTTGTACACATGCAATCAAAATTTAAGTCCTCAGAAACAATGCCCTTCTCAACTGACTGAAATATCTGCAACCTCTTCTTAGTTAATCGGAGCAAAGGCTTTTCACCTCACATTTTCTACCAAGCATTTGTAGATCCCTGTAAATCATTTTTTAATAGAAATGCAATATTTTGAGATATCTGGGTTTCATTCAGGCCTTTAATTTTCATTTTTATGATGGCAATTAATGGATGATGTAGAAAGTTTATTATCAGCAATGACATCTTACTTTCTCCTCCATATACTGTACCCATTATATTGGCAATGATAGGTCACCTAGAGGGCAAATAATCCACACCAGTGTTGCTACTGATCTAGTGTTAGTATGACTGCTGAAATTAAAATACTGCCAGGCAGAAATAGCCATTGAAAATATTAGTCACGTATGTACATGAAATCAGCTTTTTAAAAACGAACAAACAAAAACCAAAACAAATTTTACAACCAAGTCTAGATCATTTATGATTACTATGACATATTTTGCTAAAATATTATTGAAGTGCACATAGAAAAGTAAACCTTGGTTTGTAGTCCACTCAATTTAACTGTCTATCTGTGGTTAATTTGGTTAAATCCAGAGGTTTGTGATTTTCAAGATCTCTGAGGTGACACAAAAATCCTTATGAAATTACTCAAATCTAAGGAAAAAGCTTTGATTTGAAAGCCTACTCCACATTCACTGTGTTTATTGATCTTTGGCACGAATATATATTGTAGGTGGAAGATGTGCTGTGCTGAGTGGTACCTAATAAATAGCCAACATGAGTTTAATGAAAATCTCATTTTGACAATTTCATCTGTTCTTCACAAGAGCACAAGTTTTTTTTTTAAGTATTGAAAGACCAGTTACAACGATTTCTGTAGTTATAATGGTGATATTATTTTATCTATCATACTATTTATTTTTTTTTATGGACTATTATATGTTCATTAACATTTATGTGCTTTTTTTTCCATTCATCTCTCTTCATCTCATGAAAAGCATATCTGGGTAAGTTAAAATGCCATGGCTGCTGAACATATTAATCTTCAGCACCATGTTTCTTTTCTATGTTTTATTCCTACTTTTTTTGTTTTTCTGTGAATCTTATGTAACAAATCCATGCCAAAAACTGAAACTGAATCCATACAAAAAAATGAAAGCTTTCAAAGTATTCAGAATAATGGTAAACCTTGAAAACGTACATGAATGTAGGTCAGGACTTTCTCCTAAAGTGCTTAACAGAATGAATTAACTACTTGGAGATAACTACTATCTTTTTTTTTTTTTTTTAAGTCAACACATTTTGGGAGGTCTAAAGTCCAGAATCACAAAGATATTTGTGAGTTAAAATCAGTGGAAAAATTTGGAGTTTAACAAATGTTGTTAAGACATAAATTCTGTTTCATTAACTCACAGAAGACTCACAAAGCACACAATTTTTAATTTTTATTCCATTTGAGCCCTTATGCTGTTTCAAAGCAAACATATATGCAAAAATGTTTTATTTGTGCATATAATTTTACTATTTTCTTTTTCACCTGTTCATTTTCTTGTTTGTTTTGGTTTTTGTAACTTTTAACCCAATATCAAGTTTAAAATCTTCATCTCTTCTTTGATCTATTGTAGAAATGTTATTTCTTCTTGAATAAGAATTTGCAGACTTAAGGAGGAAATCTCAGGATACAAAACATAGAGAACAAGGGTTACCACATTAATTTAGAACATGTGATTATGAAATGGCTTTAGAAAAGTAGATCTGATAACATTTGATCAGCCTGGGAACACTGAGGGTCTCTAATGTAGTACAATACACACAAGATTGCAAGACTATGTATTATGCAAGTCTGATTATTTCACAGCTATTTTATTTGGTTTTTAATCCTAGCCCTCTGAAATTCTATTTGTCAGGCTCTGTCTTAAGCATTCCTGAGTGTGCTCCACTTAGCTTAAGAAATACCTTCAGAAAAAAAGAATGCTGCCCTTCAGTTTGCATACAGCTTAAATGTACACCTAACACAGAATATTCACAGCACTGTTATTATGTCTTAACTGGGTTACTGTGAAATTTATACTTCCTTATTTTGTAGATTTGAAAACCTTCTGTTTATTAGTTCCATCTCGATTTCTGTATTTCAGTCACTTTTTTCAGAAAACTCCTCACGGTTGAATACTGAATATTTTGTAAAACATTGGAAATTGAATTTTGTTCATTGTTTCCAGTATGACCTGATATTGGGTATCAAAAAGGAGAATGGGGATTTCAAATAATTTAAAATCCAGATCATTTAAGTGTCAAAGTTCAAACGGGATCTGGCATAGTTTTTAATTAGTGCAGCCTTTAAGTCAGTTGGATCCTTTCAGATTAAATTAAATCTGCATTGTGCGGCAATATGAAGTCTTGAGTCTCTCCCCAACCTCCTACTCCAGTTCCTACTTTAAATCCATTTATAGTCTTGCAGAAAATACATACATAAAATGTAATTTGCTATTTTATTATATATTATCAACTTGTACAAATTCAACTCATTTTTTCATACAATGTCCTGAGTTACAGGATTCTAGCGTGTCTTAAATATTTAGCAAAAACAATAGAAAGGATAAAATCCAAATCCTGCTTAATTCATTAGAAATCCTGTCTCCTGATTTTTTCAGTCTTTGAATGTATGTAAGATTTCAAGCGGCAGATGTGTTTAATCTTACCTTGAAATCATAGGATTACTCAGATAAATGCAGCATAATTGGTCTATCTTTTCTGTCTGGTTCTCTTCTAGAAACCTGTCATGTGCAGTACTTTGTTCTAAATGAAACATTTTAATATTGGTGATAATAATAATCATAATAATGTCAGTTAATAATCAGAGGACCTGCTAGGTAAAACCTTCAATCTCTTTTCTCTTTGAGAAACTGTCTGTGACTAAAGGCCATTTCACAGTCTAAATTACCCATTAGCCAATTTTTTAAATTAATTCTGCCTGTGTTTTACAAACATGATCTGGTTCTTGACTTCACTGTACCTCCTTTTCAATTTATCTCACATTTATGATTATGTTTTAACTAAGAGACATTATATATGTGCAGTATAATATTCCTGAGGTCTTTTCACATGATATCATTAGATATCAGAGTAAATCCTATTACTTGCAGAAATGTGAAGATCTGTGTTGAAATATTGTTTACGTTTCATCAAGACAATGTCTGGATGTCGTGTATTGCACAGAGTGTTCGCATTATGTGTGTTAGAAATCCTAAACTGTCATTGCTTGTTTGCTTCTTGGGGGGCAGCCTTATCTTCCTGAAGAAAATTGAATGCCAGTGAATGACACACTTTAAGTCAGGATATTGTTAACTTCCTGCGCAAATTCTATTTAAAGATTATTAATGTTTTTAATAAAGTTCATTGGGGTTTATGCAATGAATTGATGACAGCTGCTGATACAGAGCTAGAATCTCCCTGGTGCCGGAGGAGAATGCATATGAGGTAGATTTGCAGGGTAGTAAGATAGTCTCACTCATCATTTCTGCCTTCCTTTTGCTTGCAAGCACTTCTCCTGCCCAAAGGTTTACTGAAGCTTTCATAAGTCCCCACACTGAGACAGTTGTGCTCTCAGGTTTTTAGGGTGATCTGGGCAGTTAGTGGTACCTGGCTCTCAGATGAGTGGTGCTAAGGCAAATGGCCCAGGGTTAACAGTGTCTTTAGCAAGTCATTTTGGGGAGGGTTAAACCTCAAACGTCAGCCCTGCTTCTCCAACACACAACTCCACAATACAACCTGACATTATGTGATTTTTCTTTACTGTCTTTGATAAAAATGTGAAAACAGCCCACTTTATGAGGCACTCCCTGAAACACACAAATAAAAGTATTTCTCAAATTTTGGATGGATGTTAAACTGCTGATGTTCATGAAATTTCCAGACTTTACAAAACCAGGCTCAGGATCGTGATATATTTTAAATAGCATATTCCAGTTACTCCTGTGGTATCTCCAGGAAGAGGATTTTGTTATTTAGCAGTAATAATGTTATCTTTAAAAATATGGCTTTAATTTGGAATTTATTCCAGTGGTAGCAAGTGGTTTAAAGCCCTATCTGCAAAATAATGGCATTTCTAGTAATGCCTAATTAATGTCAATTTTTTCTTATCAGCTTGTTTTCATACGTTGCCAAAAACCTAAGCAAGCATGGAAATAATTGCCTTTTAATTCCCTTCCTCCTCGGCAATGCAACATGGACACATTGTGACATGTAGTACTCTTCTGACAAAGTCAGAGGAAGGGAAAGTCCCCTGTTTCTCTGAAAAACACCTTCTCAATTAGACAGGCTGTTTAATGCTTTTCACGATCCCCAAACCTTGTATTTGTAATGAAGGGAAGAGGGAGTGATAAGCTCTAGTGTATTTGTCTCCTCTTCCTCCTGTGTTCAATAGGATGTTTTTTGCAAGGAAAATTGAACTACAGTTACCAATATTTTGCTTTGGAGTTCTTCTGTTTTCAGGAAGGCGGTGACTATCCCATAAGGAGAACTTTAGGCAGCATTCTGTTCATTCTAAAATATTGGTTTATATTCCAAAACAGACACGTCAGTGGGTTCATTTTTCAGGTGATTTGTACAGTTGGTTGAAACAGTGCATATTATTTCCTACATGATACTTTTAACTTAATGAAAGGGTGGATGTTTGTTTCCTGTAGTGCTAGTCCGTATTACAAAAAAACCCCAAAACACACCATTAGGGTTTGCGCTGACTGCCAACTAAAGAATATCCCTCTTAGTCAAAAAATAGAAATTCTGTGTTTAGTTCTGGCTTATAAATTGAAGGTTCAGGATTTACAGATCTCCTAGTTTGTATTAAGTAGTCAAAGACTAATATTCCAAAAGTAAATTAAAATTTCAATAATCTTTACTATTGCAGTGCTGTTTATAAGAATCATCTGAGGAAGGAATTACAAATTTTGAAGCATTAAATTCTTTTTAAGGGAACAAAATATCATAAAAGTACTTTTACTATTTTTCTGCATCAGTGAGTGAGGCACAACCCTTATGATGGCTATATTTCATGTGCATGTCCAAGTACAGGATCTTTAGCTTTATGGTAAAAATATTTTCAGCTCACAGCAATTTCTTTCTACATGCAAAGGCCATTTGGATTATGTTTATCAAACTGTTGGCTTTGGCTACAGCTCATATATATATATTCACACACATATATATTGCATCTCATTTCTGTCCTGGCCCATTTTCTTCAGCCTAAATCAATAACCACAGCTCTGTTTTCCTTTAGCTCTGTGAGCCAGACTGCCTCTGAATTAACAGAAGTGCTTTCCCTCTCTGGGAGAATGTATTGGTATGAGAATCACTGGAATAATTCTAAGCCTTCACACCAAGCCTCGGGCTGGTACAGATGTTGCGAAGTCACAGAAGACTCCCTAGAAATATGTGCTTTGTAATTCCAGTATAAATGAACTAAGTTTATCCTGGAAGTGAGACCTTAAAGTGCCAATGCCTTCTCTGCAGGCATCTCAGTTCTTGAGGCCACACAGAGGTTTAACATCAAATCAAAGAGGCCAAGACTTCCTTCCCATCTCCTTGTAGTCCAGGTGCTGCTGCTCTCCTGCTTGGAGAGCACAAGCAAGGAAGGCCAGTGACCCTCAAAGGCATGATCTCCTTTTCTCCATAGCATGTTAGCCAGCCCTGCTCTTTCAGCTGGGATAATTGAAGAGAATAGCCCAGAAAAGGAATCATGTTCCTCCAGGGGTAGTGTCTCCACGGCACTCCTAGCTGCAGAAGGGGCTGCTCCCTGGGCTTACCTGGCTGTGGGGAAGGAGCACATTGTACAGGGTTTTGTGCAGTCCATGCTCTGCCATGGGGCACCAAAAGTGGCCGGGTGAGGCAGGGGCACTCCTGAAAGCATCTCTCCCTAAGGAGGGCCATGCCAGCTCTCAGAACCAGTAGCCTCAGGAGCCCTGCAGCCCTGTTGTAGCATCTGAGGGAGGTACAGCATTGCTGTAGCACCTACAGAACCAGCCCTGAGGGAAGGCTGCAACCCGAGCACCTCCTCCACAGGTAGCTGGGGTGTGGCCAAGTCCGGCCATGCCTTAATTCTGCTCACCTAAGCAAGCAGGTGAACACCTTTCATAGGCATTCACTACTTGTCTCCCTGAGAATATGGTGTTCCTGCATCCCCATCGGCTGCTGAAGGTAACACAGTGTTCGTGTACCCAGAGAGCAACTTCCCGTTTTACTGAGGGTTATGCTGTCACAGAAATCAAGGATAGCTCTACAGGGGCTTGGGATATCTGAGTGACAAAGGAAAGGTATGCTGCAGAAGCTGTGTGGGAGGAGAAGCTAGATCAACTCCAGTAATGCTGTCAAGTATTTGTAATGTTACGTATTACCACAGCATAAACACAGAAAATAAAGCAGCTTTCTTTCTATAAATATTCAGAGCCGGGGATTTAAACCTGTATGCAAAATCTCTTATTTGAGTTCCATTTTCTGCTAAAGCCAAATTCTCTCAGTGTGGCCCCTTGGCAATGCAAAAATCCCTAAAGGACTACTCCTTATAAGTAAGATCACTCCATTTGCTGTGATTTTGTAGTACATATATTTGAAAGGCTGCTAAGGCAGTGAAGAATTGTCAAGAGATAACTGAACCACAAAGGCTGTAGTAATAAAAGAAGACAGAACAAAATTGAAGCCATAATTCCAAGATTTTCTTGTCATTTGGGAATGTAAGCAAATTCTAATAGTACATTAGCATAGTCCTTGTCTAATTTTTTTCACTACAGCTTGTTGCTGAGAGCATTCTTTTGTGTTTCGCTCAGTAGGAGGCAGCTGAAAATGTTGTTAAATACCAGAAAAAAAAAAAAAAAAAGACATTTGAAGGACTGCTTTTTCTATGCTGTCACCACAGTGGAAATGTCTGGTGAAATAGCGGAATGTTTTTAATATAGAGAATTTTCATTATAGTCTAGCTGACTGGTTTATATGTAACTACACCAAATATTTAATACTGCCATGTTAAAAGTATAAATTAAACTTTGAGAATGATGTTTTATATATACACCAGTTGTAGTCCGGAAAAACTGTAGATACAGGATCTGGATTGGTATTTAATCAACTCAATAGAGATATATCTACTTATATGTATAAAACTGAGAAATCAAAACAATTCTATAATTATAAAAATATATACATCAGTAAACCATGTAGAATTATTTTATAGATAATCAATTAATTAAAAAGATGCAAACATGGAACTACTAAAGATGCAATCAACTCTTAAATAGCCCCAGATGGCATATTTAAGGTACAGAATGGTTGTATTCCACGGGCCCTATCATTGTGCATCACTGGTACAGCTGGCTTAGTGTTTCAAACACAGACACCTCTCAGATCCATCTGCATTACATCCCTGCTTAGTTCATGTCTAGAAGTTGCCAATTCTGGACCTTTCTGAGTCATTAGCAGACCAGAGCTAAGCTAGTCTCAGGAGGAGTACCTCAGTTTTCTCTTTACCAATGCCTGTTTTGATACCCCTTTATTATAGGGTATACCGATTTTTTATCGCTTTAGCTAAAGAGATAGAAACCTCACCTTTTGTGTGTTAGATGTTTAAAAGGATATCAGAAAAAAATGAAGAATTTGGAATAGATTGAGAGTACATTCAACAGGAGAAAGAGCTGTATTGTTAACTGGTGTGTTCTGTGCTTTTTCTATGCCTGTCATTGTGCTTCACTGTTATTACCCTTCACAAAAACGCAGAGTTGTGTCTTTTTGTCCCAACAGATACCTCCACGTACTTACCATTTCTTGATCCATTTTTAGACATGAACTTCTGGAAGAGGCTCGGAGAAAAGGTTTGCCTTTTGCACAGTGGGATGGACCAACAGTGGTTGCCTGGCTGGAGGTAAGTGTTGGACATAACTTGAAAATGTGAGTGTCATTTGTGCTTATGTGTGCTTGTCCTTACAAGTCTTAAAAGAGACTGTTGCAGCCTCTTCCCCTCCCCCTGTGCACTGTGCTGTCAGCACTACACAGAGTTTGACACTGGATGGTGTAAATTATAGACTAGATCTAAAACAAGTAAGACAGAATTGCAAAGTGGGGTGAGGACCAGGAATTTGCTTGAATCTCAAATTTTTGAAATCTTTGAATTTCTCAGTCTCGAAATGTCTAGGAACTCCACACACAGTTTATGTAGAATGATGAGTTAATTTTAAAAAAAATTTAAGGAATTGGTAACTTTCTGCATTTTAAAAACATAATGGGAAAAGAAGTGCTCCTCTCACCAAATTCACCTGCTGTGTAAGAGTTCCAGGTTGAAATCTTTCTGATTTGATAGGCAATGCCTTCATATCTGAAATCCAATGTGATTGGATTTCACAGCCAGAGAGAGCTGTCCTTTATTTGGAGGACCTAAATGAATGGGTTTTGGAAATCAAGAAGAAAAAACATTCAGCAGAGCTGTCATCAATTTTGACAAAAAAATCAATGAATGTTTTAGGTGAAGGAACTACTCAAAAAATACGCAGATGCTGAGGGGAGAAGGCAGAAAGAATGCTCTTATACAAATACACTTTTACATGGCAAGGCTGTAACACTTCAGTGCAGATACAAGCTCTTCGTTGGCTCAAAGAACAAGTATCTGTTCCTTACTGTACCAAGCATCTCTACCTATTCACAACTTTCCTCCTTCCTGCTGCAGCTATAATCCATTGATCAGCAGTTGGACTTTAAAGTTTTTTCCTTCAATAGAAAAAAAAAGATCCCTCTCCAAAGCTTTGACAGAAATGTTCTAGTGAATAAATGAAAAATGAGAAATGAAAGCAGCTAATGTTTGCAAAATTTCTGCTTCACATTGGAGTTGCTGAAGGTACCTAATGAAAATGAAAAAATGAAAACTGCACAAAGTCAGTACAAGCATTTGCATATGACCTTGGAAAGCAGGATTATATATTCCTTCCCAAAAATCTCTGTTAATGGATCAATCCTTATGTTAATGGAACATATCAATCCTATGTTAATGGAACAATCCTTAATTTGGTCACTACTTGACTTTTTCATATGATTTTAAGAGTTCTATAACCAGATTTATACCAGTCATAAATATTAATTTTTTCAGTAAAAGCTGATTTGCTGAAAACATGAAGATACAAAAGTCTGTAATTTCTGATATCAATACCCTCATCTTTCAAGGTGATCCACAATTTCAAGCAGATTTTGACAAGTTAAGCTGTAATTTTTTCCCCTTGATTCTCTTCTGAAAAATAGGGTATGTTTCCCACTGTCTGAGAGGGGCTGTAAAGAGTAATCAGGGTCTATGAAGTTCTTGGGAAATATGATGACAGTAGCACAGGAGAGCTCATGAGGAATTTAATGTTGCAGTAGTAAATGCTGATTGAATACTGATGGTAAAAATATATGAGGATAGGAGCAGTGTGTTTATTCAGTGAGCATCAGAGCATTCAGTCAGCAGATGGACACTGTGTGCATTTCATACTCTCCTGAAGAAAAATATAACATATGCATTCATCTTCAGCTGAAAAATAAAATAATATTAAAGGAGACAACGGCTGTTTCCTTTATTATAATATTATATATGTACAATATACTTTAAGAAGTATATTGTGAAATTTTCAAACTTTTTAGGGCTTTTCAGCCTTAGCATTTATTCTTGTTTGTATGTAGCTTAGATATAGTTGAGAAATATTTTTAAGAATTTTTTGTTTTCCTAATGAATTATGGAAAAGTATATAATCTTGATATGTGAGTTCTCTGTCTAGAATAATTATTGCATTCTCTTTTTAGAGACTGTTCATCTAACATCATTTTCTTCTAGACAGCTATTGAAAAATTTACTTATTTTGTTAAAGAAATTATTTACCTAATGAGCAGCAACCATTTAAATCTATTTCTACAAAGTGAATAACTCACAATGTTTATGCTTTTCTGTTTTTCAAGTGCATGTATGAAAAAAATTAATGTCAAAATAAATTAGGTGTTGAAACACATTTTAAAGCTATGCACAGTTTTCTCGTGGCCCTTTGTTTAAGTGCAGCTGGGTGTTATCTACATAATTGTTTGTTTGTTTGTTTGTTTGTTTTTTCTTTCATGAAACGTTGTGTTTTGTAACAGTTTGTTGGAATTAAATCACGTTTTTAGGTTTAGACTAGCATTGGATGGAGGGTAGTGGCTAATCCCATCAGTAGGAAAGAGTTTTGCAAACACAGTGCAGTCATTTCTCAACCTTTGTGATACTTCAGTACTCAAAGCCTGACTGAGCCTTTTGCAACCTGACAGTCAAGTCTGTTTTCTCTGCAACATAGAAGTGACCTAACAGCTGTCTTTTATGGAAATATTTCCCAGATAAGGTATAAACTTCTTAATAACCACACAGTTCTTCCCCCTACTGTGTCAAATGAAATGAAAATCCTTGCAATTTGCCACTGCTTTCTAGATTTGTTGGTGAATTTCCTCATTTCCTTGACCTTGTGTCCTGTTTTAGTAAGCCTGTATTAAGAAAAAAACCCCAACAATGGAATCAGCTAATTCTGATGGCCTATTTGACGTGCACCTAGCTAGGTCTTTGTTTTCCATTGTGTTATCCCTAAAATCTCAGTGATTATGGCATTCAGTACCTAAGTTCTTCTCACAGGCTTTCCTAAGCATAATGTACTCCATAGCATGATTAAAAACCGCACATATATATATATATATATATATATTTATATTTATATATCTCTGATATGAAATTACCACCTTTGGGAAAAAAAGAGCTGTAGACACTGACAGTCCTATTAATGAGGCATCATAAAATGAGAAAGCTGAGAAAAACAAGAATAATTCACACTCAGTAGGTCCTCTTACAAGGAAAGACTAAGTGGTGAAGCGAGGCTGGCCTGGGCTAGTAAGACTAACGTAAGAAGAGGAAAAGCGTGTAAGTACATATCTTCTAAATCCATAGGTGATGCAGCTGTGCTGCACCTTCTAACCAGTATTCCTAGCTGGGATGTGACACCATACCAGACTGTTCCCAAATTTACTCTAAAGTCTATCCCTGGTAGGTTGGTTGTTTGAACTGGGCTTGGTTAATCTCTACTAAGAAAATAAAAGCTGAGAAATGTAAGATTGTGTCCCTTGAGTACACCGTGTTAAAAAAAGAGAAAGCCATTTTAGTACAAAAGTGAAGAAATTACTTCATTCCTCCTAGATGATTTTCTGTACATTAGGTTATCAAATGGGCAGTAACACTGACTTGTGCCAGTACTTGCTCATTAAAAACCTGGGAAATGAGTAGCCCAGGGGATGGAAGCATGCAGCTCTAAAAATAATTCAAAGCATGCCTTGCTTTAAAGTTCTGATTACAGTAAAAGCAAAAAGAATTCACATGAAATCAAGGCAATTTCAAAGGTTCTGAAACAATTCTGTTCTGTTAAAAACGATGATGTTCACACTCATTTGTATGTGTTACCATTCTTATTCAGACTGATAGGTGTCCTGACAATTAATTATTTAATACTGGTCATTAATCAATTGTTTATTAGTGGTCATGACACCGGGTCTGACAGAGTTTAAGAAGCTTTTGGACAATGCTCTTGGCACAGGATGTGATCCTTGAGGCTGGTCTGTGCAGAGCCAGGAGCTGGACTTGATGATGCTAATGGGTCCTTTCCAACTCAGGATATTCTATGACTGTAATTTCATTCAAGAAATGGAGCAGTGCTTTGGATGAAATGTCCTTTCTCTTCACAGCTCTGGCTAGGGATGCCAGCCTGGTATGTTGCCGCCTGCCGTGCCAACGTGAAGAGTGGAGCTATCATGTCTGCTTTGTCCGATACTGAGATTCAAAGAGAAATTGGAATCAGCAATCCTCTTCATCGCCTAAAACTCCGATTAGCAATCCAGGAGATGGTATCACTGACAAGTCCATCAGCACCTCCAACATCCAGAACAGTGAGTCCTGTTAAGCTAACTTTTTCTTCCCGACCTCACCCTGCAGGAGTCTGCAGAAAAACTTTTGTAGTAACAGAGTGGCTCTGTGATAACACATATTTCACAATCAGTGGGAACTGTCTAATAGAGACTCAGAACTGCCTGTTCATCACTTGCTTGATTGTTGATTGCTGATGTTTTTCTTTCATCAGATCTTATTTTTTTAAGCCATTGTTTTGATTATCCTTGATGTTATCTAAATCAGTATTGAGCATCTTATTTGTAATTTTGCCTGTATTTTTGCCTTTTGCTACCTTCAAATCATCTGTACCAGCCTAATCAGATTGTGTTTCTTTTTTTGTTTGTTTGTTCGCTTTCTTTATTTCTTTTTTTGGGGTGGAGGGGAGGCAGGTGTTGGGAGACTGACTGCTCTTTTGAGTCTTTTTCCTATTCCCCATTTTTGCACCCTTTCAAATGTTATCTGAGTCAGCTTTAGGTTCTTCATGCTCTTAAGAGAAGCAGTGATTGGAGGTGTGAGGGGAGCGTCTGGAAGGCTGAAGTGGAGCCTGTGCATTCAGTGAGGAAGGAGGAGAGAGTGGCGGCAGACAGGAGGGAAGCAAGTAAAGATACACAGACACACAAGTCTGAAAGGAAAGGGAAATATATCAAAAAGAGCAAGGAAATACATCAAGGGAGAGTAAGAATGAATATGCTATAGATAAAAAGCAGGAAAAAATAGGCCAAACTGATGAAGACAAAAGGAAACAAGATAACAAAAGGGGAGTTTTTAATGCTACAATATGCTGATGGTAATGGCTATGAAAGAAGCAATGGGGACTAAGAGAAAGGAGGCTGGAACAGACGGAAAACATGGCATAGCAGTGAAGGACAAAGACTACTACTCAAGTAGTGTAGCTCAGATTTCTACTAGTAAGTTAATAATAAGAATAATGTTAATTATAATATTTATATTTTGTAATATATCATCTTCATTAAATTTATGGAGAATCTTTTGGTGGAAATTAGGTTTCAGATACTTGGGAGAGGTACCAGATCCACTGAGTTACATAAACAACTGGGAAACAGCACTAATACTGCTACTGATTGCCCTTTTATCTTCATGTTGTTAATGCTCTTTAAATGTTGTAGTTCACCATCTGATACTTTCTTCCCTGAGAACAGTTTTGTGTGTCATTACCATGGCAATATTATGAATTGTAACGGATTTTAACAAAGTAAAGCAGTAAAGACTTGATATGATGTTTGAATTACTACACAAAATTAATTTTTATTTTAAAAGCGTAACAGGATATTTCAAAGCATAAAAGCATTTAGACTTATGAAGTGAGAGAATATTACGCTCAAGCTAAAAACTCTGGGAATACTTTTGCCTTGTTTTCTTAATTCTGCCTGAATAACTGTCAGTGCACAAAGCTGCCCTGCCCTGTAATGTGCATTTCTGAGTCCCCAGTCTTTCTGCTTCTCCTCTTTCTCAGGAAAGGAGTTAATTTATCTCAGGTCTCCAGAAAACATAGCAGACATCCATGCCCCCTCCCTGATTCTCCTCATTGTCCTAGTAATAATTTGATGAAAAACAATAGGAGGAGGAAAAAGTTTTACAAGTGAATTCTCTTGACATTTTTGATTTACAGAAACATGGTGGAAGTATTCATTATTTAGATTATAATATGAGCATGCGATTTGTGCAGAATATTTAGTCTGGAAAATCTTTGGGAGCTGAAGCTTACCTCTGCACAGAGCTGTGAGCTAAAGGTTGCATTTGCCAGTTGTTTATGAAATGCAGCTTTAATTATTATTCTTTCCTTTGTGGCAGTGCTCTGCCGGATTTCATCCATCAATTCTAGTTGTAATACTCCATCACATCTGTTCAGAAGCCGCAAATGAAAGATACAAACCAAGTTGTCTAAAGTTGTCTCTAGCTGCAGCTCGGTAGAGGCAAGAACGTGGTTGTGCTGATGGTGATGCGCTGTTAACTTACAGTGGTGCTGCCTTTCTTCTTTACCACTGCTTACCTAATGTGGATCCCACCTGCCTTCCTGCGGGCCTTGTCCGTAGCCCTCAGGCAATGTCTGGGTGACCCATGAAGAAATGGAAAATCTTGCTGCTCCAGCTAAAACGGTTAGTCATTCCACTTCCACTTAAAATGGTTACAGTGCTCAACAGAGAATAGGCCTGTTCCTGCTTTAACACAGATGCCGTTATCTTCTGTAGGATGCTTCCCAAAGCATGCCATTAGAAAGTTGCAGGGAGCAATGAAATTGAATTTAAAGAACAGTTACATAATATTTCAGCAAAAGAATTTACGAACTGTATTGCCATCACAAAAATTGTGTGACCCTAAAACCAGTATTGGACTTTTAGTGTATGTAGTAGTTTCAGTGCCACTGTGAAACCTCTTTTAATGAAATGAAATTGTCATGGTTACAGGTACAACATTTCTCCTGTAATCTACTACCTCTTCTTCTAAACAATGTTTTGTATCTGCTGATATAGAAAGAAATAAGAAAAGGCTTGAGAATGATGCATTCAACAACTTCATTAATGCTGAATCTTTCACGTCCCTACTTGGGTATTCATGATCTTTGATTTCAGGAGCATGGAGAGTGTAATTTATTTATTTTTGTCAAACCTCTCCCTAAACACTAAAGTAAGCCTTTTTTTTTTAATATGGAACATATGTTAGGTTTTTGTTTTGAACATTACATCATAACAACTCCATAAAGGTGCTTATAAAACATGATACAGTGTTCCAGCGAGATCTATGAAAAAAATTATCTTCAGTTTGGCAAACTTTACAGTCAGCCCAATCCATAAATGGTGGGAGAGGTACTGGAACTAAATTTTGATGCAATAAGGAACTATTTCTTCAAGGTTTATGCTTGTTATAGAATTTAAAGTTTTCTCATCAGCAGTAAGGAAGCCAATTCTCATCAATATTTTGTTTTTAAACTGAGCTCATTTCCATTTTTGTTATTGTTGGTAAAGATAAATGCAAATATAACAGCACCGAACTTATCAGAAATCGAGTTGATCCTGTTTAACTGGCCAGCCAGAAAAATGTAATTTTGTCATTTAAAATGTTATGTAAAAAGCTCCTTTACAATACACTCTCAAGAAGACAGCTTTTTATTGATAATGTTTCAAAATCAAACTAGAAACAAAAAACTACATCACTAATGCCCAAATTTTTATATAAATGTTTGTTTTAATTGTGAAACTGTGAAGAGTGTTTAAGTAATGCTGTAAAATTTCACCAAGATATAATGATTTTCTATCTTGAAAACTCAGCTACATTTTATAGTTTTGGTCTTGTAATTTTTCAGGTAGTTTAGCCCAGGACATTGTCACTGGCCAGAGTTATTTTATTAGTGCACTTTTATGTGTATATTTTCATTTTCATGAACATGCACATGAAAATCACATATTTTTATAACTAATTTTTATTGTCTTTTTACCTGCTTTACTAATTGCTTCCTTCTGATAATACAGAAAGAGTCTGAAGAAGGCAGCTGGGCTCAGGTATGGTCTTTCAAATGACTTTTTTAAACTGAAAGTTAACAATAATGTAATTGGATGTATCAATATGTGTAGCGGAATATAATATTCTGAGAGTAACTCAATGATTGAATTATTAATATTATGAATATTAGTAATATTATTAATATAATTTACATATTTTAGAGTTCTTCTCAAAGAATATATTCTCTGGACAGGTTTTTTTTTTAGGTAAAGCAGAATGAGGTACATATGCTGTGAATATTTTTCACAAAAGAAATTCCTACATTCCAGAGACATATTCTATTTCCCATCTAAAACTAGTAAAAGTATTTTCGTCATTTTTCAGAATAGGAAAATTAAATATGCCATGCATTTGAGAGCTAACTTTTCTACAATTATACCGAATTGTATTTTTAGAACAATTGTATAAATCACGCCCAAGTATCAGTCTACAAATGGTATTATATAATTTAGTTAGAACCATCGATTAGCTACATTTTTAAATTTTTTTCTCTCTAATATAAGCACACTCTTCCATGATCTTGCTATCTTTACTGATGACATTGCTTTTCTCTTCAAAATCTCACAAGAATGAGACATAAGGGAGTATATTTTCCCTCACAGATAGTATACCCATCCGGTTTACACTGTGTTATTCATTTATAATGGCATTAAAAACAAAACCAAAGAGACAGTTAGTCTTGAAAATGATCCTGAGCACGATCCTGTTTAGGAAATGTAAATCTTGCAACTTATCAGTTCTCCGGTCTGTTAAGTTTTGTAGTACAAAATAATTAACAACAGTGAAATGTAAAAATCTATTTTGCATCTTGATAGGGCAACTATTAAGGCCCTACTTTTTATATGCCCTAATAAAATAGGGCATATAAAAATAGCTCAATATGCATGGTTTTTTTCATATACTCCCTTTCTCACCCTAGTGAAATTTTAGCTGAACAGGGAAGCCTGAGTACTAGCTTCTAGGAGGAACCTGCTTTGCTCCTATCTCAATTAATTTCTTGAGCTCCACATATGATGTACTTAGGTTTAAGCTGTTCACAGCTGAAAATATCTCATTAAAATGTACGCTTGAGTGTCAAACAACTGAAATTAACTTTTAGTCTCTAAGGGACTACAGGTGTGTAGCCATGAAGTGTCATTAGTCCTATTTAGGAAATTCTTCTCCCCACTAAACAGTAACATAAGCCTCAGTGGATTCCCTGGAGCCATGTTTATATTACCAGTTCACAGTTCAGGATTTGCCTGGCATAAATATTCTAGAAAGTCAATTGAAAGCAAATCTGATTATGAAATACACACATTTTGATTGTGTAACAAGTTTGCTTGCATTTAAAACTCAAAATTGAAAAAATTTCCTTAAAACTTACATAAAAAAACAAGATACAAGAGGCAAAACTGGTATCCATAACAAATATCTCACAGTGGGTCCCTCTTCCAATGTTAAAGAAAAAACAGAATTTTTTTCTTTTTTTAGACATAATTTTTCTTTTAGACATATTTTGTTTTCAGTCTGTGGTACAGTCTTGAACAAACTCAAGAATTTATTCCCCCTCTCCGTTTTCTTCTCTCTGTAGACCCTGGCTTATGGCGATATGAACCATGAATGGATAGGTAACGAGTGGCTCCCCAGTCTGGGTTTACCTCAGTACAGAAGTTACTTTATGGAATGCCTGGTAGATGCGAGGATGTTAGACCACCTGACAAAGAAAGATCTGCGCGTGCACCTAAAGATGGTGGATAGTTTTCATCGGTATGTTGGCATAAAGGCTACACCTATAAAAATGCTTACGTGTCTTCTCTCATGCTCAGTGCTCAGTGCTGCACAGAATAAAAACACTTGCTGTTGTTTTGGTGTGGAAAAACACACAGAGAAGCGAGGGCTGACTGTCAGAAATCTGAATTGAGAGAGATTCCTTTAGTAATAGCAACCACATTGCAATTATGTCTCTCAAAACCAAGATACTGGTACAGATAAATCTTGTAATGAGCAGGGAACCATTAATATATCAATAGACTCTTGACAATACAGAAACAGTAATAATTTAAATGGTGTGAAGTATCAGAAAGTGTTAGACTAAGCTATGAAGCCTTGAGATCTTATAATAATGAAAAGCTATTGTGTGTAGCACATAAAAGCTGTTAACAGTACAAGCAATTTGACAGTTGTTGGGTTACCTAGGGATATAGCTAGGTTGCTAAATTGGAAATATGGAAATAAAGGCATTTAGACTTTAGGGAGAATGAGGTTTATGTGACAAGAAGTGGATTTCTTTTTAATATACTGTCTGATTTGTCACTTCTTTAAAGTCTGATTTGACAAAACATTTCACGGCTCACAAGGGCGGACCTTTTCTGAATACTCTTTTAATGCTTTGGGTTTCTTATGTTAAAACAGTTATTCAAACACACTCATTTTGGTTTTTTCCATTTCATTCCTGAAGTCTGTGGAGTTTTTTTACTGGTTTTGCTCTCCCCTCTGTTCTCAAGATTTCTTACACGGGCACCATGAAACACCTCATGTGAAGTGCAGGAAATACATCCTACATGTGTTCCTATCTTCAAAATTATCTTTATTAACTCTGTAAATGTTTCTCTTTAAATAACAGAACAAGCTTGCAATATGGAATCATGTGTTTAAAGAGGTTGAATTATGATAGAAAAGAACTGGAAAAGCGAAGAGAAATGAGTCAGCATGAAATAAAAGGTGATAGTTCCTGGGAATGAATACTGGGAATGTTTCTTCTTTTGAAGCTTGACACTGTTAACCCATTGTCATGCCATTTTAGCAAAGCATTTAAGCATGTGCTTTAAGCAAAACTAACATAAGTCCATCTTTCTTCAGAACACATCCTATCTCCTTAAATTAGGCACAGCTAAGTACTTTGCTAAATTGGGGCTGCAATTCTGAATGGTGGTTTGATACATACATTTTGCTAAATTGGATTTTGGGTATGGATCTTATCTGACCCTCTTTCAGGCTCAGAAGCAGAAGGCCAAACAGTCTGCAGCTCAGTGGGATGTGCTGGGGGCAACACTAAAAAATGGGAGCACTCAGGACCCTAACACTATGCTCCAGCTTTTGAAAACCTTTGCCTTTGGTTTCTTACGTCAGAATGTATCACAGAAAATGCCGCTTGGAGGGGTGACCACTAAGGCAGTTGATTGGTACATAGAAATAGCTCCTAATGAAACTGGCCTTATTAGAAGATTTCACAGCTGATTCTAAAGATTTTTTCTGTGTAAAGCTCTCTAGAGCAGTTGCAGGCTTACTGCATGGTTCTTTTTATATATAACAATTAGGGTGGCCGGGTTTTTTTCAACTATCAGAAATGAATCCTTTGATTCCTTTGAGCTTTTCCAGCTCTAGTGACTACAGCAGCTAGCACTTCTCAAGCACAATGCTGATTAGAAGAGCTTAAAAAAAAAAAAAAAGGTGAAGGGCTACAGTGACAGTGTGCTTTTGATCAAGGCATGCAGTAATGCAGACTTTGCCTTGGATGTGCAGGCATCAGTGCCAGTCAGCCCAAGGACTGACATAGGGGAATTGGGTATTGGTCTCAAATACTGGTGTGGCTTCAGTGCTGGTTCCTGCTAGGCCAAGGGTAATAATCCATAGCCTCCTTCACCTTGTCATGCATCGGTCAGTTATTCATGGTCCCTTGTGGGATTTGGTCTCTGCCTGCCACTGTGTTTCAGCTGATCCTGACCCCAAAGAGTGGGATGCCCTCAGCCAGGCAATGGAGAAACTCTGCTTCCAGACCAGCCACGCTAGCTGGACTTGTTAAGGGTTCAGGAAAAAGCCTCATCACTTAGCAAGAGAAAACCCAGAACTCTCCCACTCATAACTAAAAGGATCAGTATAAGTAACTCTTCTTTTTATTTTTTTAATAATCTTACAGGCAGGGCAGGATACTTTTTTATAATAGCCAAATCTTCAAAAATTGTTTCCTAGCTCAATTTGTTGCCTCAGCTTTGCAATTGGTATGGACCTTAACAACTCTACAAGCTTTCTGCACTAAAAATAGTTTGTCTAGAAAATTGTGAACTAATCCTCTACTTTATGGCATGTTAGAAAATGATAGGTGCTGATGCAGCTCTCAAGATGTTTAATACAAAACTCTCAAGGGAAGCCTTGAGGAATGGGTATTTCTCCTGTGGCATTGCCCTGTAAAATCTTGCCTACAAATTGAAAAGGGTATATATAGGAAGCGGGAGGAATTGCATTGTGGAAATCCCCTCTGCAAGCACATTTCTCATTTGGAAACATCATTTAGAATAAACATTTTTACTTGAAGGTAGTTAAAATTACATAGAGTTTTTGAATAGGAGGTACTAAAGCTATATGAATAGTTTGCTGGCATTCCTCATGTAAGAAATAAAGCAGGAAGACATCCACAGTGCATGCACACACATGCACCTGTACAATTTGGAAGTTATCAGGTATCAAGAGACTGACCTGGTGTTACGTCCTTACAGATGTGCTGGTATGGAGCAATGATCGAGTCATACGCTGGATACAAGCCATTGGCCTCCGAGAATATGCAAACAATATTCTAGAAAGTGGTGTACATGGTTCACTTATAGCACTGGATGAAAACTTTGACTACAGCAGTTTAGCTTTATTATTACAGATTCCAACACAAAACACACAGGCAAGTTTGCTTATGCTACTTCTGGTTAATCTGTACCCATTATTACCTTTTATTCGTCTTCAATCGTTTTAATTGTTTACTTTGGTATCTCTAGGCACGGCAGATCCTTGAGAGAGAATACAACAACCTTTTAGCACTAGGAACTGAAAGACGACTTGAGGAAGTAATTAATTTTATTTTCAGTATTTATAAAATATCACAGTAAAACATTAAATCAAATGCATGAAGACATGTTAATTTTCACATTGTTAAAAACAGTCAGTTTCAGCTTTAAAAAAATAATCTAGGAATGCCCATCAAGGTTTTTAAAGTAACCTCAGTTTGGCTACATATCTGTGTCATCTTGGATGCTAAATCTGACACTGCACTCTTATCCTAAGATGAACATTTTCCAGAGGGGAAACATGCAGAATGGAGTGGAAGTTTTCCTGGCCAGAGCAGGTGGTGGGGGATGTGTGTGGGTGGGATGTCTGCACAGTCTATTCTTTAGGACACTTACACCTTTTTTTAAAAGAGCGAAGTAGATTTTTGGTTTGTTCTTTATTGCTTTTTTTTCTTCAAATTTCTTCAAAGTTAATTAATATTAATGGAGTGTGATTTGGGGCAGTTATCTGGGAAGAGGAATCTCAAATCCAACTATGGAAATTATTTATCTTAACATAAGAGTACAGTGCAAAAGCATTCAAGTCTTGGACTTCTGCACATGAGGAGAATAAAACTTCTCAGGACTTGCTGAAAATGTCAGATGCCTATGAATTCTGTGCATGCACATGAGTGTTTAATCCTTTTTTAGTACTTTATGTAAGCCTCCTAATGCAGTAACAAACCATTTTCTGTCACTGTATATGAAAGTTCTACTTTAGCTGATACTGAACCCCTTGACTATATCGAGCCAAAGATTTAAGAAGAGTTTTCCACCCCATCATTTAATATTGCTAAAGCTTCTACTTTTACAAGCACGTCTCAAACACAGTACAGTGACTGGATGCAGTGCAACAGAGCAGGGTAGTTGTTGTGGAACACATTTGGCAGTGGTAGAGGTAGCACACAGCAGGATAATTAACCAAAAAGTTTCATTTTGCTTTATCAAATACAACTCTGTGTTGCCAGAGCGATGACAAGAACTTCAGGCGCGGCCCCTCGTGGCGCCGGCAGTTCCCGCCACGCGAGGTTCATGGGATCAGCATGATGCCGGGCGCGTCGGAAACGCTGCCGGCCGGCTTCCGGCTCACCACCACCTCAGGGCAGTCGCGGAAGATGGCGAGTGACGGTATGCACTCCTTTCTGCTCTTCCTCTTGGGAAGCTCCAGCCTTGTCCTGCATGCCAGACTGACTCAGTGCATGTCAGCCTCGCACCACGACAACTGTGTTCATTTAACTAGGATGAACGGAGTCTGGGAGAGTTGAATTAGGGAATGGAAAAGCACTGACTTGGCATATTACTGATTTTTTCCAGCTTTGCTTCAGACTGAGCGTGTTTATTTAAAATACCAAAAAAAAAAAAGACCATCTCACTATCCTACATCTGTAAAGGAAACATTCAGAAAGACAGGAATTAATTTAGCAACTCTCAACTAAGACAGAAGATAGTATCTAAGCAAATTTTTCATCCTATTAGCCTCTCTAGCAGGTGGAGTGTGTTTTAGAGAAGGAAATTAGAAAGGGCTATCACCTTTATTTTCCTATTTGACTTTCAAACTAAACACCTTAGCCTTGACTGTCAAATAACTGAAGTTGCTAACAAACACCATCAGATAGGTAGTTAGCAAATACTGAAATTCAGGCACTAATTGAATTACTATATACTAGTCTTAATTCTCCATGGAAATCTTTTGCTTTCCAAAAGAAGCACTAACTCAGAAACTAGTGGAAAACTAACAACCAGATCATAATTAAAAAGTAAGTAAAATTTAAAAATTATTGTAAGAGAGCAGGCAGAGGGGACAAATCCCATCCCAGCTGTTCTTTCAGGTATATGGAAGATAAAGCCAAGTATACCTGCCTGAAGTTCTGAGTACTAGTACAGATTGTCCCATTTAAAATACTGCCATTTATTACATCATGACAGGATTTAGGTCTATGAATAGACTTATCTGAAAGTAATTTAATACACTGCTTGTAAAGATTACATCCTGCAACTTGATAATGAATTTGGTATGACAGTATTGCCACCTAAATTCCATTAAAGCCATCTAATTTCCATTAAAGTTTCTCACCTTTAAAAACAACACTTCATAGTTGCAGTTACAGATGGAATAATTTACCGATTGCATCATTGAATTCCATTGACTCCTAGCTCCCATGGCATTTCCACAGCCCACATTACTGTAGTATATAAGAACCTTATAAACATTCATGGATTTCATCTTCCAGTCATGGTATGATGTAGAAAATTATATTCCCATTATACAGATGTGGAACTAAGGCAGAAGGGAGATTTAGTGATTTGAGGTCTTCCAGTTAACTCTTGAGTTGAGTATACTGAACTCTGTAGACTTAAAGGAAAGCAATTTTGAAGACCTGTATCTTCATCCAGCATTTGACTTCCTATCAGCAGTAAGAACACAATAGTATTTAAACAGCGTGATAGGTAAGAGCATTAGGACTCACAACAAAATAAAGACAAAATTGAGTTTTAAACTGTATTCACTTTAGACAGATTCCAACAGTACATCAGATGTGAAGAAATGCTGTTTTGAACTAGACCATGCCCAGATTATGTCAGAGAAAGCCACAGAGCAATTTATCAGCCACCCTTCCAGCAGTAAACAGACTGATATACTTTACTGATGATTCTAAAGAGGTTCTGGTTTGTTTCCTTTTTTTTCCTTCCCAATTTGCAGTTGCTTCATCACGACTGCAGAGGTTAGACAGCTCAACAGTTCGCACATACTCATGCTGACAAGGCCTAGCAAAGAAGCCAGCACTGAATTGTTGTGAGTATTCTGTAGGGGCCATCATGAAAGCTCTTTATAACTGTACACTACTCCCCACATTATCCAAGCAAGAACCAGGATGGAGCAGAGGACAGAATTAAAGACTCACTAGGGTGGTCATTTGGTCAAGACAACAGTCTTAAGCTCAGTCCAGAGGATGCTACCAACCATAATATTTTGGGGAGATGGCAGAAGGCACAGGGAATGAACTTCCTTTATGAGAACTTGAAAGAGTTCTACTAGGAGCTGGAGCCGGGGGCAGTGCTAGTAAAACAGAACAGATTTACTTCTATTTACTTCTATTTAATTCTATTTACCTCTATTTAATTCTATTTACTTCTATTTAATTCTATTTACTTCTATAATACTTCTAATTAAAGCTATGGCTCAATTTAGAACATCAGGTAGCTCCATAAAGTTAGAACAAGACTTACTCGTACGGAAAATCTTGAAAAATTTATCTATTACAGGGACTCCTGCACTTCCCAAATCATTCAGAATTGACAAAGAAAGGATAATCTGAGCTGGATGCAACTTTCAATCAAATTTAGTATTGGAATTCATCTTAAATTTTTCACCATGTACCTTTTGAGTGTGGCTATGAATATCAGTCACTGTTCCACAGTTCTGTGGAAATACAGTTTACTATTTTATCCCAACTTTGGCAAAAAATACTCACATGATGAGTACTTACATCAACATGGTACCATTCTATGCAAGTATTTTCTCAGTAAACATTTCCATTTAGTTACTTGAGGAATTGTAAGGCAGCTAAAAAAAATATTTGAATATCACCAAAACCTCACCAGGCATCAAACATGCTTCAATAGCTTTTACATATTGTAGGCAAGACAAGCAAGGATCTGCAAGAAAGTTTGGGGGGTTTTTTGGTTTTTTTTTGATTCCCAAGACTGGGACAGACTTGGGGCCATCATGATTTTACTAACTCTGCACAGGTTTAAAAAGTGCTTAGGAATAGCAAATGTTAACAATGGGAAAAGTAGATTGCTCAGGATCCTACCGATGACATGAGACTCACTTCACAGCTCTTCAAAAGACTTCAAGAGTATAAAATATTAATCTTAGTAAAAAAGGGAACTTTTTGTGCCACCCCTGAAAAAATAAGCTTGGGGGTGTGGTTATTTGTTGGGTTTGGTTTGGTTTGGTTTGGTTTTTCTGAAAAAGCAAAGTTTAGCAGCTGATTCTACAAAGATGAAGCACATAAACTCTAGAAATCTTTTCATGTGTATGCATGTATAGATTCAAGCATGGTGTTGTATCAGTAAAGTCAATGACAGGGTTCTCACAGGGTTCAGTGGTGACAGAAACTGAAGGCAGAAATGTGAATCTTTTCTCCTATGTGCTTCAGAATTGCAATGTTGGAAGCAATAAAGCACAACCAAGAAGTTCAAACACCAATCTGTCTCTTAGGCAAACAGTAATGGGCCAGGCCCTTGAGGTGAGGCTCGAAGAGTGCAACAAAGGCAGAAATGGAAAACTGATTTGCTAACAAAAATTAATTTAAGATGATGCAAGACGTTTATTCCCACTATATTAAAAATTATTTTAAAAGTCGCAAAGCACAAACAAAAGTAGCAGACTTTCTGGCACTATGTATGGGAGCTGTGTATTTTGAGCAAAAAGATGTGTATATAAAGTTATACAAGCTATACAAATTAACTTCAATTTCTACTGGAGTATTAGTAGTGTTTCAAGTATCAGGGATTATGTATCACATCAGTACTTGCTGCTTGTTCACTATTCTGCCAATTACATCCTAATCTTAAATGCTTGAGAGGTCTACAAGAATATCAAATTTGCATCTACATTTTAAAGGCTAATATATGAGGTTAACTGAGATTAGTGTACTACTATTTCTCTTTTCACTTACCATATACTCCTTTTAGAGAAGGAACAAGATGGTGTGAACTAGAACTTTAGTATATGCACTTTCTGTAACGGCAATTTCAAAATGCCATGAAGGTTAGAAAACAAAAAGCAAGTTAAAATAATTTTGGATTCCAGTACATTATATTAAAAATCAAAACAACACCCCACCCCACCCCTCTCCCCCCCCAAAAAAAAAAAAACCCATGCAGGGAAAATATTTCCTTCACTATTATATCAAACGTGAAAATTTAAACAAATTGCCTGCAACTCAAGAATGAATGCGTAAACAGAAACTGCTCATAGAGGAGGATATCAGATTTAAGGGCAACAGAGGAGTTTTCGGAATTTTGTCATCAGACTCCTGAGTAACAGTTTCTTCACAGAAGGAGCTGATTGATACTTGGACAAAAGGGAAGATTATTCATTACAACATGCCTCCTGAAATTTTCTAGATCCAGCTTAGACTATAGTCTAGGCAAGGTGTTTTGTAACACCTTGCCTAGACTACATCAGCAGCTGTGTTACTCTGGTGAAAATCAGTGTGCACAGAACCAGAACTAAGCAGCAGAGGGGAGGGACAGTTGGACAAGCTACCACACAACAGCGAGATAAGAGAATTTTTAATACAGTAAAGGAGAACATATCTACAAAAAGCAGGCCAACAAGAAAGCTGCTAACGGATTCCATGTGGAACAAATGCAGATGGCACATGATCACAACAGGCTGCAGATTCTTGCATTCTGCTACTCTTATAGGGACATTCTCTTAGAGAGATTGTCAAAGCCTTGTATTTCAAAATAGTTTGGGCCAACAACATCAGTTTGGTACAACCTTCCAGTGTCTTTACCGTGTTTCTTCACAGCAGCTGTGTCCCATTCATATGCTTTCAAATTGCATTTCAGGTGGTTTTTTTTAACATATGTTGAGACTACAATGAGCTGTCAGAAACCACGAGCAGACGTTCTCAGAACAGTTATATGAGCATACTCTGCACGGCCCTGTTTTAGTGTACTCCGTATCAGAAACTTAAGAACAATTAAGGCTGCTGGTGCTGGCTATTTAACCTTGCGAAGAAATTTACTACAGAGCACACAGGACCCATCAAACTTTCTGCTATGGTGGCTACATGTGGTAGCCCAGCTGAGCAGCTGCCATGCCCTTACACAGCCAGCGGATTTGGCACTCACACTATCCAAGCTTTCCCAACACTTCTAACTCCCAAAACATTTGTCATTGCCAAGTCAGAAGAGTCAGTCAGGACAGATTTCTTGCCACAGGCTGGAGCAATAGAACACATTACTTTAATAGTTATTCTAATGAAATACTAAAGGAGTTTTGGCAAAATCAATTATGTACTTTACCAATGAATGGTTCCAAAGAGAATTTTTAAAGACAAATGGACAAGCAGCATTCCAAAAAGATGTGAATGATAATCTGGAAGCAGCTGGTCCATAGCAAAGAAACCATCAGGGTGAAAAAGGTAAATGCTGTCAAGCTGCATTAGGAAGAAGAACCACAAAGTACATCAGCAAGGTCTGTACACTGAAAATGTGCATTTAGCCTTGTGCCACACAAGCAAGGGGCTCCAGATTCAGGAAACTAACCCCAGTGCTGAACCAAAACAGCAGGAAAACAACTGTAAAATGAACATAAGCAGCAGTCTGTTTTGACTGAGGACAACTAGTAAAAGATTAAAATGCATTATTAGTAAGTTTATGTTGCAGATCTAAAATTAAAGGAATGCATGCCTCCCACAGATACTCAAAACCCATGTTTTAGTAACTTAGTTACTAAACTACGTAGTGCTATATTTTCCATTGTCATTGCACTTTAGACTGTATTAGAATCATAGCATCTTGCTGATTAATGTCTATTCTTTTCTCTTAGATGTCATCTCTTTCTTCTACTTGACCTGAAGTGCACTACCACTACTTAGGAAAAGAGCATTAAAACTCTCTGCAAGAACAGGGTAATAGGGAAGAGAACACGTAAGGTTTATCATACAAAGAGATATGATGTTCCTTTCATGTATTGGTTAGTTTAAAACAAGAATAAAAAAACCTAAATTACTAAAAAAAAAAAAGAGAAGAAGACAAACAAAGCAATGTCCCCCTTTTCTCTCAGCATCTCTGTCATCAAAAATTTGACAGTAGTGCACATCCAAAGCTTTTATCAAATGAAGCCACTCATCTTTACATTGTTACATCTGTTTTATTGTAAAATACTAGACATTTACGTATTTACTGTGTATGTATTTATTTTCAAATGTGTAAGTCTTATGTAAATGGATATAAATATGATTTTTTAAAAATAAAATCTATGGTACATGGGGTCTCAGTGCAAACATTTGACAATACAGTGTCAATAATACCGTTTGTATCTTTCCATTCCACCATTTTTACAGTTTTTGGATTGTAACAGTCAAATGAATATGTTTAGCAGAGTTAGAAGCTTCAACATGTTCCTACTGAGAAAAATCTGTCAATATTTAAAGCTGAACACCTGCCTCTGATGATGTATAATAGAATGACATAACCTGGAACTGAAGCCAAAATGGACCTCTAAGGACAAAATGGAAATGTCACATACCTACAGAGAAGCACCACAATGGCTCATCTCTTAAAAACAAACAAATAAACCCAGAAGAACTGTTTATAAAAAAAAGAAAAAAAAGCAATTTAATAAAACATGATTTATACAAAAAAGCCAAAAACTTTCTTCTATGTTACCTGTGGACCAAGAAGAATCTTGCTTTACCAAGAGCCACCTTTTCGTTCCAGGATCTTCAAACACCAGCCAGCATTGGAAAAGTAAATCTAATATTTGCATAGAATCAGAGTCTTGTTTCCAGATGTATTCAGCAAAGAAAAAGAGAGAAAAGAGAAGCCAACCCCCACCATTTCTTCATTCTAACAGGGCATTAGGCAGGCTCCTGTCTAAAGTTATGCTTTTAGCCAAGATGGCCTTGCTGAGACTTCACAGAAGTCAGTTTTATCAGAGGAAATAACTGAAAGACAGAGTGGTTAATATATAGTGTATAAAAGTTTAGAAGAGCAACTATTACCTGCTGTGGCTTTATTTGGTGGTGTTATTGTTGTTTATTCTTTGTTTAAATGGGAAGTTTCAAAGTAAGACCTACTCAATAGTCATTTACCTATTTGCTATTTTTCTGCTGCTTTCTCTTAGCTCAAGACCTGTCTTTTAGTTATTTCTTTTAGCAGTTTGATCTGCAATGTTTGCACGTACATAAACATTTGTTTTGTCTATTTTTATTTGGCAAATTTTGGTCAATCAGATGGTGAAAGATCTTTCTCCCCCGATGTCAATAAAAAAAAGAATTCAGTGCTATTTGTGTTCATAAGTCTATTAAGTTTGGTACATAGTAGCATTAAGTTTGGAAAGCAGATGTTTCTCTTAACTAAGCTAAGCACATTTAGGCACTAACAGGGATGAGTTACGATGGATTTACTGGTAAGAATCTGCCACGAGAGGGAGCACAAATCATGCTGATGGGTGCAAAGTGTTGGCAGGGTTGTAGCACACAACTGTAGAAAGTCAGGGCTCTCGTATGCGCAGTTCCTCGGACTTGACCAACATTCTTCTCCTCCCTCAGCCTACTTTTGGATTATTTTAGTGCAGAATGTCACAAAATAAAGCAATGCAAACACCACTGTCAGAGGCTGCAGTATCATGTGAATACATGTTCCCTCATAAACACCAGCTATTGTTTTAAAGAATTCCTTTTGCAGCCCATACTAAAATTTAGGGGGCAAAGGGGAATAAAGTGTGTTGGGGAAAAGAATGAGCCAGATATTATGACCAATCAGAAGTTATCCTGCCCCAGGAGTACAGCACCCCCAAATTATATATTTCACAGTGGAAGGAAACAGACCAGAATTTAAAATAGTATAGTTGTGACTTCTGTTTTGATTTAAGGATAATATATCGAGTCTCCTAATTCATCCCTCATACAAGCTGAAGCTCTATCCTCTACAGCTAGAAACTGTCGTTATGCTAAATGTTGCCTGCTTGGCTCCCCTTTCAGTACACTGACAGTAACTACTACCTCTGCCTTTTCCAGCCAAGATTCAATAACTCACTGACCATTCCAATCTACCCACTTGCTGCTCCTCTCTAAAAACAAAATTAAGAAAATTACTGCTGTCCTACCACTTGTTAAATGGGTTTGTCCTTCTCAATGGTATACCCAGTTTTCTGGGCAGCAGAAGAGCCATGTACAAGGGTAACTACTCAGTCTCCCTTTCTTGAGCTCAGCTCAAAGCTGAAGACAAAGCATACTGCAATTGCAGTTCCTCGGCAAAAGGCTCCTCTGGAAAACAAAAATAATGGCCATGAAACAGTAATTTCCCCACACTGTATTGCTGCAATAAGGTGCCTTGGTTTTCTTAATGTTTATGCACAAGACATTTGGCATTTCTGGAATCCTCCGCATTACCAGCATGGCAGTATAGTGAGCACACCTGAGCACTCTGTCCTTCTCTTTTAAAATACAAGTCTTGATGTGAAATGACTCCTACCAAAATAGAAAGAAATTTAAAAAAAACCCACAAGATTTTTTGTTTAAAAAAAAAAATTAAAAAAAAAAAAAAAAAAAAAACCAGCTCAGGCTTCCTCAGAAAACAGAAGTTATTAGAAATATTTTTGGCATGGAGACACATTTAAGAATGTTACCTATTGATGTTCTTCATAAACAGTTCAGAGGAAAGATAATTGTTTCTTGCTAATATTAATGTACGCACACAGCCCTTCAGAAAGGCAAGTGCATGCCTAAATATCTATTACTAATGCAATTGAGGGTTTTGTGGGGTTTTTTTCACCTCCTTAAAAGAAGTGACCCAAACTAGAAAGCAGTTTACTTTTCCTTACAAATGGAGAAACTAGTGTAAGGAGCATGAGCGATCACTGGGAAAATTATGCAAGATCTAGGAAATTAATTCCCTTCTCCTACATCTATTGCAGGATCTTTACTAGAGAGTTTTTGCTCTCACTAATTAGTTCCCCTCCCCTACTTCTGCAATTACATAATGGCTGCAGCCAAGGTAACGATAGCAAACATACAGAACAATGTCTCACCTTTAATTGTTATAGTAATGGCCACACACCTTGTGAATGTGCCACAGTTTCTCTGTGATAAGACCCTTGTAGTGTCTCACTGATTTAAAAAAATCCACACCACTGAAAACTCCCAAGAATTCCCTCTTGCTCTCTAACTGTTCAACACAGGTTGCTGAGTTGTAGCTTTGTGAAATGTAAAAAATCTCTGCAAGTCAGTCCATTATTTGGCATGGGCCTCCTGTTAAAGCCTTTGTACTTGAATAATTCATCCAGAAGAAAATAATACCTTAAACTAACTGCCACTATAAATACTTCAAGAAAGTTACAAGGACATCTCTGAAGAGTAAAATTATTCTCACTTTTAATCACCAACCTGTATATTCAGCGCATCTACCATAAAGCATTAGGCCTTTACTCAGTCTTTGCATGTTTTATTCCCTGTTCAGACTGTGATTTTCAACTAAAGAGAAATGCTGAGAGGGAGGGGGGTACCTTACACAATGATTTGTCAAGAAACAAGCACAGTGCAGGCTCAAACTGGGCTGTTTTAGCAAACAAAACAGTTTTGTCAAACTGTATGACCTGGTTCAACGGGACTGGTGCAGCTGCAGCAGCCCCTAGTGAAAAACACATGGACATTTTATTGAGTTCTTATGCAACTGCTAGAGCTCACCAACACCACGTAAGCGTCAGAGGCACAAGGCATCACCACGGTATGGTTCATATTAAGTGGCACCTATCACCTTTTAGCTCCTCCATCAATCTGTTGGTTTATTTCATCACTTTACAGGGATATCATCCTTACCTCTACCCACCACTACATAACAGTATTTATCGACTCTTTTGAGGACCTCTCTTATGCAACAACACCATCTGAATTTGTCTGTCACTTACTGTTTCTTCCTCTGGTAAGCACTGCTGAGTTTGAGTAACTTCTCTACTTTTAAACTTTACTGGGAGCATCTATTTTTAAAAGGCCTTTTACATTTATTGTTCAATTAAATACCTGAAGTTTGAGAAGTAGTGTATGTAAAAAATGTATCCTCCATCCCCAGGCTTGTTGAGAACTCTGCAACAAGTCTGATATGGCCTATAAAGTCCAGAATGGGCTGCTCAGTATCCATATTTACTGAATTTCTTGGCTATATGTATCTCAGCCTAAAATGTTTAATTACGGCACCAAAAGCACATTCCAGTTGTCCTTATTGTAAGGGATACAAACCACAAAAAAAAAAAAAAAAAAAAAAAAAAAAAAAAAAAAAAAAAAACAAAAAAAAAAAACACCAAAAAAAAAAAAAAAAAAAAACAAACAAAAAAAAAAAACCACCCAAAACAAAAAAAAAAACACCCCAGAAAATGCAAAAGGTAAATGCTTGCATTTATGGGTTTTTCTGAGTATTACTGTGGACAAAGCAAGATTTTCAGAGATTTGAAAGCCAGAAATTATTTATCATTTTACAAAAAAGACTCTTCAGAAAGTTATTGATTAAAAAAAAATTACAGAAATCTGATTTATAGCAGAAAGACTTCGGAAAGAAAAGAAACTGGAATCTTAGAGAACTAATCTTAAAATTTTTAATTTCAGAAAAATCTAAAAGACAAAAGCTTGTAATTTACAAGAACAATTTATGTCTGCAACAATTTTCACAACTGAATTCCTAGTTTTTGCTGTCCTCTGTTCGTGATTTGTAAGCTGCTTTAGCCAAACTCAAGTTACTGGTTATATTATAAAATAACAGACTGAAATTTAAGTTTACATGACACCATATAAGATGGATAATCCAACGACTCCTTGCCTTTAAGACTACAGAAATGTATGAATTCTATCTGCAATTCTTAGCCATCTTAATAACCAGCATTTATTGACAGCATGCAGAAACAGTAATGTTTCTGCAGTAAAAATATTAAGTCCCAAATCATGACTTGTTTTTAAAATGTGGTATTCTTAACAAAAAAAAAGCTTCTTTGTATACTTGAATAACTGAAATGTTTGTTATTATGTATTATCCCATTTAATTTTTCTTTAGCAGTTCTTCAATGTGTTTAAACGCACTAGCATCTTCAATGGTTGGTGTTATCTGAAAAGGAAAAATACACAGGAATGTGATAGTAGATAAGAATTTCATTCAGAGATTCTTCTAAATTTATACTCCAAAAGCAATCAAGAAAAAAGTATCTGTAAAGCTCTGAAACATGAAAATCTTTTGGATAATCTACAACAGAAATAAAACATGAAGTCATGGACCAGTTGCAGAACAGTCAAGAGAACCAAAACTACCATGTTGTGCCTTTGGACATGCATGTGTGCCCAACTCATTGACGCAAACATCTCCAACTTACCTTGTATGGCTTTCCACTGACAAGTGCAGAAAGAGCAGAACGTGGAATCTTGCCAGAGCGTGTTTTTGGTAGCTGTGTCACAAACATCCCCTTCTGGAAAGCTGCTACTGGACCAATGTTGGTCCGAACTCGCTCAACAATCTCTTCCAAAATCTTACCCTCTTGTGTCTTTATACCTAGTGAAGAAGGTGAAATCCTTTATCTTTTCTGAGGCTTTTGCAAGTGTTAGTGATATCAGTTATCAGTGAGCTCTCACCTTGTCTCAGTACACACAGTGCAAATGGAACATGTCCTTTTAAAGGATCCTCCTGGCCCACAACAGCACAGTCTGCCACGGCAGGATGGAAGAGAATACACTAGGGGATAGAAAAGAAAGCTAAACTGAACTAATAGATAACATTTCAGTGAGAAGAACGGCATAGTCATGAACATAAAACACAGAACTTTTTCTTACGTTTTGACAGCAAGAGGTCAGTACACCTCAGGATACCAATTACATGTGTTGAGGATGTACATGTGTATATACTTCCATATATACTCACGCGTGTTTTTCAAACTAACAGAAGAAATAAAAACTTTGGCAGCACAAAACAGAAATACTGAACAAACACAGCTAATTTCCTTACAGCTTTGTGAGAGTATCACGTCTTTGGTTTTGTTAGTGAGATCTTTGTTGGAACATTTGTCTAACATTATGAGTAACATGGGACTTAAATGTACAGAGTAAGGACGTAAGGACCAAAACCACAGAAACACTCCTACTTATATAAAGTATTATAAAGTCGTATTGGTTCATTCTCTCTGACTCCTATTTTATTGTTCTTTGTTGCTGTAAAAGCATAGTTTCAACCAAGGCCAAATACATGCCGAGGTTCAGGCTGCAGCCAGCCTAGCTCAGTTCACTCGGTTGGAAACATTAGGTCTCAGCTTCCTGAGACAAAAAACAGAATTAAACCAGAGCCTCCCTTCTTCCTACATGTTTACACAACATCACATTGATAAAATATCTCAAACTCTTTTTCAGGTAAATAAAAGTAACAGATGTTCTTTTCCTTCCAATTAGCCAGCTGAGATACTTCCTGGAAAACAGTCACCAAGACGTCTCAGTACATACCAAGATGTATGTCATCAAATCTGAGACAAAGCTGGCCTTAAGATGCCAGCAGTTGTGAATCCTCCTCCAAAGCAACTGGCTCTTTCCAGTGCACCTTGGGCCATTTTGCTGTCACCAGTGCTTTCAGCAATTTTCAACCCTCTGGACTCGACTAGAAAGAGGACCTAACCTGACCCTACAGAAGTCACATAATGTGATTGTGCTTCTTAATTTGTCTGTGCATACAAGGGCTATGTGTTTGCTAATAACTGAATTTCACACACTGTTGTCAAAATCAAAGGCAGGGGGATGACTAAGTTTTAGGAATAAAGGTGCTTTTTGGTTGTTTTTATTAAGTAGGAGTACCACATTTGCATTGGCTACTCATACAATGATGTGAGAATGAGAAAGACAGAAAAAGTACAGAGAAGACAGGAAAAAAATCTGAAAGAATGGAAAGCTAAATCACTGTTGTTCCAATTAACAAAAGGGAGGCTCTTGGATGACCTGCCTATGAAATTGATGGGAGAAGGAACAATTCAAAAGGCCTTTGATAACACATGTTCAAGAAAGATTTCATCATCCTTAGGCTTTATAGTCAACACAGGAAGGAGAAATGGGCTCTATGTGTCATGCTCAGTACGACACACACTGTCAGGAGCCAGACAGCAATGGAAGCTGATAGCTGTGCAGATCTTCTAGCCTTGGTTCAGCAGAAACCGTGGGACAGATAAAACTCAAGGCAAGAACAAGAAGCAAAGACAGAACAAAGAGGACACCACAACCTGACCACTTTGGCATAAAGAATATGCAGACGGGGTCACCGCTGGCACAAGGGGGTGTGTGCAAGGACTTGATAGTGTTGCTATGGGAATGGGGCCAAAGGAAGTGTAAGTAGAGGAATTTGTCCTAAAGCTAGAGAACTAAAAATGCTGGTGGTTTCTGTAATAAATTGGCTTTGCTTGCTGCTTTACTAGCATCCAGCAGGGTCCATGTCCTATGTCTCAACATACCAAGTAGCTTTTAGCAAAATAAATCTGCTTAATGTGTTCCTAGCACACTTTGTCAGAAACTACACTCATTTCACTAACTATGATCCTAGAAATGTCCCATGCCAGACAAAAAGGCAAATGGAAAACACTGACCTAACAGTCAATGCGTGCTCTATCGAAGTACTGAAGCATGACCATTTATGCACACCTTTTGAAACTGGATTATTTTTCACAGGAATTAAATAGGATGTGCACAAGCTAATTATAGAAGAGTGCACTGGGCTTATCCCAAAATTAGAAGGGCAGAAGAGCCTGCTACAAAAAGCTTAAATCTACACAAATGCATTTGAATTCAGGTGCAGCCTACTTTGTCCAAAAGTCATCGTATCCACACTGACAAATCATGTAGGAATGAATCTTATGCAAGTCCAAATCCCTACAGTGTTTCAGTGTATCGTATACACTTAATGCACTTTGGGTCACTTCTAAGCCAGAGCCTCAGTAATGCATTCCATTTCCTGCTATAAATATCCATTTTTTCCTGCTCTAACTTCTTGACCATGGCCAGAGAAACCTGATAGACATCTATAACCAAAAAAACCCAGAAACAAGAGAGAAAAAGACAATGAATTATGGAAAAGTAGACTACTAAGTCTACAACCACAGTAAGTTCTGTTTTCCACAGGAACATAGGAAAAAGATCAACAGCAATCTGAAATTACCATCAAATATTATACTTACCTACCAGGCATCAACAGGACTCCTAAGGTGGAGACTTAAGTGTTGCCAGATTGTTTTGTGGTAGCTTGTTTTTGTCATTCCAGTCTGTCACTTATTGATAAGACTTATGGTTAGCTGGAACAGTGCAGTTACTGGAGTATTTTTCTTCAGTCTCTCCAAAGTCCTATCAACATGCCTTTGACTTTTCAAATGCTAACTTCAAATGACTAAAGTCAGTAACCAGTAAATACTAATTTGAAAATTATCAAGCTTTGTAAAACAACTGAAAAGAAGAATAGAAACAGCACTAGACATTTAAAAATTGTATAAAAATAATAAAAAACTTGAGGAAGTGAAATGATTTTCCTGGTATGATCACTGAGCACAAGGATGGATGGCAACTGTGGCAGCAGACAGAAACATCGTGATCAGGGCAAAGAGATTCCCCAGTTTCAAGTCTGTTGCCTCAGGTAGTCAAGATTTGATTAAGACTTTTTTTTCCAGGAAGGGGCAAGAAGGGCCATCACAGATTTACAGACCAAAGAGAGGGATATTTCAGCACAAGATGAGGTTCCCATAATGGCCACCATTCACTGATTGGCCAGGTAAACTGTAACATCTACTGCACTGCAGTAAACATGGAGCTCCAATGGTATTAACAGGTATGTTAGACAAAGGAATTAATTGTTTGGAACATAAAAGAGCTGAAACACTCAGTCAAAGCACTAAGGAAAAACCTGTTAAGCTTGTAATGAAGCTATAATGTAAATGTAGGTAACATACTTGCTCAACAAGGTGACTGTCAATTACATGGTGATTCAATGGACCTCTAATTCTGTATTTACTCATCTTACTGAGGAGCTAATTGTGGTCTTCTTAGCACTTTCCCATTTAACTAGCAATTTGCTGTGCATGCATTAACACCCCTCTTCATTTTTAGTTTTGTTCAAAAGGTGAATAGAAAAGCTTCTACAGTGTCACAGTGATGAAACAACATTTGTTTCTAGGGGAAAGACCTAACTATCAGGGAGAAAAATGGAGACACTGAGCTCAGTACAATGGATCCAAAGGTAATACAGCAGAGGAGGTGATTTAATTCATCATTTGTTACAGTAGCTTCAGACTCAGGCTGAAGCAAAGAAAATGCCTGGCTCAGCCCATGAGTAGTAGAGCAGTAAGGGGTGGGGATGAGATTCCAGCTCTGCTTTAGTAAGGCAACACAAAAAAACTACTTCTAAGGGAAAGAGGTTTAAGCAAACTGAAAGCACCTTTATACCTCCATGGACCCAAGTCAGGGCAGCAGCTGTTTCAGCTCCCTGGCTGACCAATCCTTGATGGATTAATGGTTATGTAAATTTGTTCACTTCTGTGTAATCAGATTTTCTTCTATTCTCTTCTAAGTTTTCTAGCCTCCAAAATAAAATAGTCACTAGACTAACAGACATTATAAACCAAAAAATGACTCTCAGATTAGTTTCTGATTCAATGAACAGTTAAATTCAGAGTTCTTAAAAGCATATTTTTCTCTTGTACATGCTCAGCACACCTTTTCCTATACTCCCTGAATAAGCAATTGATATGTCATCAGGGAAATTTGTAACTGGCAATCAATCACAGTGACTCCAGAAAGGTGAGTGAACAATCATATGAAATTCAGACACTATTATGAAGTTCACTATTTTCAACTTTTTTGAGTTGCATGGGTATTAGGTTAATGACTTTCAATTTAACAGCAGGGGGTTTTTTACAGAAATTTTCATTGTTCATTTAGCACTTCTCATACAATAAGAGACAAAACAGCTGCCAAAAAACCGTGAAGTCTTCCAATCAAGAAAAAGCACTGAATGTGAATCTCTGAAAAAAAAAATCAGCCAACACTGAGCACTGTATTTTAGGAAAAAAAGTTTCTACTCCTAAGTAACTACAGTAGCTGGTGAAACTACCTGTCACGCTGACACTACACTACCTTAATGTACTCCCAAATAAATATGTTATTGGAGCTAAAAGGTATGCCTCACATACTGCCACACTGCCCCTAAACTCCACCTTCAAATACCAAATTACGCCCGCCTTATCAATGCCATGGTACAAACTGCTTATTATTGACTAAATTTGTTATGTTTCTGGAAAGCATCTTAATAGGAAGAACCTGAAACAGGAAATGTTTTGTTCAAAAGCACCAATGGCAATGCAAACAAAACAAGCAGAAAGAAAAATGAGACATCTTTCTGGGTGAGATTTTGAACTATGAGATGTGATGAAATGTGGGATTTTCAGACACAGCTTGCTTTATTCATCTTTCACTCTTCTATTTTGTTGTCAGGCAATGCTAACCTCTTCAATCGCACCTGCTGAAATTCTGTGTCCAGCAACATTGATCACATCATCAGCACGAGACAGGACATATAGATAGCCATCTTCATCCATGTAACCAGCATCCATAGTATCATAATATCCCNCCCCCAAAATAGACCTTTTTCAAATTATATAAGCTTTTGGTGCTTGAAAGATTTAATGCTGTAATATTTTTCACCATGTTTATGCCATATTACCCTGTGCAGCTCCCTTTCCAGAAAGGTTTTGTTGTCTTTGCTAATACAGAACAGAAGACAATAGATAAACCCTGACTTTTTTCCAACTCTGCTTATATTGATCCCTGACAGCTTGGAGAAAAATATTGCCCAGATCTACACAAGGAGAATGGAACTGCTGCAATATAATGACGGCTGTCAAATTGCTCCTAAAGATACTTCTGTTTGCTGTATCCAAAGATACATGGTCATGATGCAATTGCACACGGAAAATAACTTGCGTGACCAATTCACTTGTTTACTTTCATTGAGCCATTTTGAATATTTGTATAGGGCCAATCTACCTATTTCTACAAGGAAAGAAGGAAGCCAATCCTTGGATAGTTCATCTGACAAGGAAACATAACTAATGCAGCAAAAAGCCTCCAGAGTATTTAGGTGCACAGCGGGCAAGTGTGTATTTTGGACTGATACCAAGCTAGCACGCCTGCATGCCAACAGGAGGAGTGTATTCGAGCTGTGCTAGTGTAAGGTTGCAGGTTTATATCTTAGATTAAATGACACAAAATGACTTTTTGGCTCAGAAGCTTAAGGTTTACTTCTTCTGTTTCAAATCTTCAAAAAAAACAACAGCATACCAAAAAAAAATATAGATGAAAAAGGATTTACCTTGAAATGATTTTAATTATATATACATATATCAGTATCTCCAATTTAATTGTGACAACTTATGATAAAGCTGTTTCCCAGGTTAAATCTATTATCATTCAATTCTGAAGCATTACCAGAAGTTTATATAATTGATTTCATAATTCTTACTGGAAATTTTTGGAAATACAATTTCCTGAATGTTTCTTGATTTTCCCAAAGACCTGAGAATGCTCCAGGAGGCAAAGGCAACCTTAAATTGAAAAGAGCAGAGGGAAGTAGTAAGAAAAACAGATATAACAAATACAACTCACGCTCTCCATTCACACTTTGTTTTCAGATAAATAATCATTGTCTACACAATCAGAAAACAGCTCCGCTTAATAATATGCTGGTAAGAGATAAAAAAGGCTATATATTATTATCATCAAATGTATATATCTCTGCACTGTATCCAGACCTTACCTTTTATATAATACAAGCATCTCAGTAAAGTAATATTCAGTCTATTAAACACTATATACTGTAAGTATCTGTCAGTAATTTGTGCATACACACTATGGTAGAGACAACTGCATTATTATAGGTGTCTCTTTCTCTAACACCCATACACATTCACACATGCATAGAAAGACGAATTATCAGACACAGATCTTCAGTTTTTTGTAAAAAGATAAAACTCAAAGGACTCCAATCATGAGAATCTGAATAAAAATGTTTTTCTATTTAAACTGTTAATATATTATTAGAAATACTGGATAAGTTTTTTGAAAGTATATTGATACAACTCACTAATAGAACTTTCTAAAATAATTGTACCTATAGCTGAAAAATTCTGGATTGCTTTATTAGTTGAGTTTTGAATGCATACTAAACACCCCTTCTTCAGTTAATGATATAGGCATGAGAAAACATGGGACACTTCACGTACGTATCTGTCAGAGAAGAGAAGCTGCAGAAGCCTAAGCTAACAGAGTGCTTGTTTCTTTCTTCAAAGCTCTGACAGGGTCAAACACAGATTTCTTTAACTGCCTAAGAGATACATATTCAGGCATATCAACGCAAGTTTTAGGACTTTTACACCTAATAACAAAGAGAGAATGATCATGTAAACAAACATATTTATTTAGATAAAATCATAAATGCGCCATACAGATTTTACTAGCTTATGCCTGCATTGCTAACTAGCAAATACTCAGCCAGAGGTGTTTTATTTTCTACTGACAGTATCCCTGTCACACCAGAAGGCAACATCTCTAGCAGTGAAACAGTTCTCTGTAGCACAACAATTATGGATGGTATCATTACAAGTCTCCTATGATGGTCAGTCACAAGAACAGGTGCCACCAGCTCTGTGACATGTACATTTCTAACATTACATTTACAAAAAAGAATAGTTACCCATAGATAGATAAATAGATAGCTACATAAACACACTTTAAAAAAATCCTAACTACAGTAAAAACAGTACAAACTACACTGAAAAGGCCATATCATTCAGTAATGATTTGAATTCCTGATTTTTTACAATCCAAGTTTTTTCAGCTTAATTCAGATGAGCTAGCATAATAGAATATATTACTATAAATATCACTGCTTTTTCTCTGAGGGTTCTGGCTCAAAACATCCCATAAATGACATTCCTTGAAAGTATGGTCAAGGTATGGCCAGAAATGCCAAGACACTTCCCAAGTTGTCACCCAGGGTTCAGGAGGGCAGGTTGGCTTCTGCCCATCTGGAAGAAAATCATTGCCCTATTTTAAGCCTTTCAAGCTTAGTAAAATCTCTGTGATATAAAAACATGACCCGTGGAGTGTTTGCCTTGGAAAAAAAGATTAGAAAAACAATATATTGATCCTGGTGTTTGTGCATGCATGACTTTAAATGAAAAAAAATCTCCTGTTTAGAATTCAAGAAAGCCACCAGAGAATGGCAGTTACTATTGTTGTTGCCTGGTTGCTAATAGCATAGCAAATTGTAACAGCCTCAACTCATTGCAAATTTTTCACTTTAAATTCATTTAGCAGACTGAAACATCTTTGTGATGGGAGAGAAAGAACAATTCATATTGATAAAGCCCTAATTTCCCCACAGCTCTATTCAATACTTTGCAGTTAGTCACTGAATAGAAAGAAACAGTTTTATTGCTGAACTTAGAAAAGCATTTTCCATTCTGTCATTGTTTAGAAATCTAAACAGAGAAGTGTGGAACATATCACCAAAAATACAGTCCTCACTTTCACTGTTTGGTTTTCTTGTTCTTGCTTGGATTTTTTTTTCCAGATGGGGAGACGAGGGGTGTCTCAGGTTCTAGTTTGGCGGGGCTTTTGGTTGTTTGTTCGGGTTTTTTTAGGAAAACTGTATTGAGAAATACATCCACATATTTTGTGAGCCTCTGGAAAGCAGACTGCTAAACTAGTGGTATCTCTAAAGCACATATCATAGCACAATACAGACAACATCTGAAAATGTGCTTCCATGGCTTTCTGTGAAAGATTACTTGCAGTTAGGACCCCATTCATCCACTAAGCAAAAAGTGAATGCCCTCTTCCATGTTAGTCTTTCAGGCAGAATAATTCCAGAGCAATGGGCACATATGAATTCTTTGATGAAAGCAGATTTCTTGGCATCATGACCAAGTAGAATTTCTAGGTTCTGTGCAAACGCAAATTAATAAAGGTAGAACTCATCCTGCCAGAATATAATTATGTGTATTGAAATTTTGTCAGGATATCAGAATTAAAATGTCCATAGCCAAATATACCTCCAAACCACTGCTGTCAGTGGGAATGCTGCCATAAATTCCAAAGGGAGCAGAACTAGATCATAATTACATGCAAGGAGCCAGAAGAGATAAAATGAGACAGTCCGAAAATAACAGCAATCTGAAAACAAACATCTCTTGCTTTTCTCAACCATTCCATTAAAAAAAAAAACTGAACACTTTGAGATGTTTGATTCGGGTATTTTTTGCCCTAGAAAATGTAACACACACCAACAATAACTCAGTATTTTAAAAATGTTGCCTCTTTGTCCAAAAACTGAGTTGATACTCAAGATCTTCAGGAGCTATTTTTACTAAGAGGATATATTGACCAAAAATGCCAGGTATGCATAAGAAAGTGTGATTGCCTCACAGATGGTCCTGCTTTCCTTTCACAAGGGACAGGATCACAGAAGACCAAGATAGGAGGAGGAAGGCTCCTTTACTGTCATTTTCACAATGTACAAAGAAGTTGCTTTGCTTGGTTTCCCTTTGGGACGTATTTACTGTATTTCTGTAGCTGTCTTTTACCTTTCTCTCTCAACAGCACAATAACAGTAGTACAAATTATGCTATTCTCCATTTACTCCAGTGAAATTAAGATTAAATTTCTTGAAGTACAAGAATACAGACCCAGGCCTATTTCTCATTTAAAGACTGAATACACTTAAAAACAGCATCAGAAAAACCAGGCCAACTGGGTAAATTAATGATTTAAATCATATGGGTTCATTTAACAAAGATCCATTCTGGTTACATTTTACAAAGATAAGCAGGTAATTCCATTATAAATTGGAGAGACTAAGATGAATCAGCTTGACAGCACCACAAAAAAAACTGAAGTACTTTAACAGTAACTGTTTTCTGGTAGAGAATTTTACATTACGATCATTCTTTGTTTTTTAAGTATTGTTTCACAGTTCATTTATTTTTCATACAACGGTGGTTGACCTTTCACAGAACAGTCCACCTTTAGCTTAGCCCAAGAAATCTGACTCCTACATATCCTTTCAGAATGCCACTCGTCAAAATGGTGTAAGATTCCTTGTTAATGGAACTAAGCAATTATAGACAGAGAATTCAAATGAGAATTTGCACAGAAAAGCAGATTTCTGAAATGAAGGTAAAAAAATTATTGGAGACGTTACCTTGCTGGAATTCAGAAAATATATCCTTTTCTTTTTTGGTAGACAATGATACTCAGAGGCTGTTCAATACAGCCAGTAAAAGCAAATATAAGCCACTGTTAAATTGGTTTGGGCTTCTAAATGGAACAAAATCATCTTGACTGGCAGCTATAATTATTACTCAGCGTTTACATAGTGCTGTGCATAAACACCACTCTTATAAAAAATTTTGATAGCAAGTTTGAAAGGCATCTGGAAGCTTTTTCAGACTCTAGGAACAAAAACAGGAAAAAGGATAGAGAATCATAGAGGATCTTGAACGTTCATCAGTCTGTATGAAATATTACTTTAGTTAGCTGAAAGGGGTCATAAAAGTAGTTGATCTCACTCAGAATTTGCTTTAGTAGGAAAAGAGAAAAAGCCATCAAAAACTAGTGAAAGTGCTTGGAAAAATTTCAAAGTAAGGGAAGTCTAAATGTTATTTACATGTACTCAGCTAGAGATCTGCAAGAAAAACCATCTTTAGACAAATTGCTCTCACACTGGAAGACCTACTTATTGTTTTATGTGGAAAGGGAAAAGACAAAGCTGATAAACAAGTAGGAAGATAAATTTTTTGCACATGTTCTTTATTTAAACTGACCTTCCACATAACACAGGCTGAAAGATGCCATCTACTAAATTCTGCCTCAATCCCACAACTTTTGGTAAAAACAGAAACCTAGGTTAGACCTAAAAATGTCAAAGTAAACCACCATACTCCCAAGAATTTATTCCAATGTCTTAATACTTTCACTGTTTAAATAGTGTTTTATTTTTCATGTGAATGCATCCAGCTGCAGCTTCCAATTTCTTTACGCTAGATTAAACAGCCATCTCTCAGAGATTATTTTGTCCTCTGAGTATTTCTTGGCCTTGAAAAAGTTACTGTTTTACTAATCTTGGATGAATTACACAACACGAGTTTTCATACCACTTGGATTCCAGCACTCAGGTCACTCTCATCATATGTCACAAGAAAACTATGCCTAAATATGAATCTGCTGACTCAGGGTAGACCATGTGAGCACTTAAACCTATGCCTCTGTGTCCTGGTGCCTTAGCCAAAGATGCTGAGAGTGAGGCAGGGTATAGGCTTCATCCTGAAAACACACATCTGCATTACACTAAAAATAACTTAGTGTGATACTTTAGTCTCCACAATGGCCAGGCAGGATTTAGTAGATGACATCTTTCAGTGGTCTCGTTACAATAGATCATAGCACAGCTGAGTAAAAAGCCTCCCCACCTCAGCAACTCCGCCTCCCACGCAAGCACTGCACCAGCCCACCCACGCTGTTAGTGCTGCACGTCTGCAGCTACAGCGCCTGCAGCTCCTGTCTCTCACCCCCAGCTTGTGTGCCTCAGCCAGCTGTGTAGTCCTCAGCTAACTGCACTAACAATTCATCAAAAGTGGTACATCCGTCCCAATGCTTCAGCTTTTGACAGACTTTCAGTTCACTGAAGGTTAATGCTAATCTTTGTATTTCCTTGCATTCATCTAAGCAAGCACTGAAGATTGAGCTACCAGAGCTCTCCAAAAATCTACCACAGAAGAAATGGATGAATACATTTCCTTTGGGAATTGCATTTGCTGGCAGTTATAAAGTGTTCAGAGCCGAAGTTATTTTCTGTGGCTGAAAAAAGTGGTTACAGCTACCACATTCATCACAAGGCAGGTGTCTCTCTCTGAGGAAACAAAACTGAAGAAAATGCCATTTGCCTAAAAGCCTGTAAAACATCCAGAATACAGAGCTGGCATGGGCTCTAAAGAGCAGTAGCTTATAGAATGTTACAGGAGTAAGGAAAGGTTCTGGCAACAGTGAGAAGGCAGCAGGCAAGATAAATGTAACTGATGTTCACATGGCGATCTAAAAAGAGGCCTTTTTATCTAAGGAAATGTGCCGAGAAAGGTGTACTTTCAAAAAGAATATTAGAGTTTAGGGAACTCATCTGACAGGACTTTGGCAAATGGTACTAAAAAATCAGCTATATGATGCACAAAAGGGTTTTTTTGATTTTTTTTTTTTTCTGGAATCCTTTCCTGCATGTATTTTGTCCAAGTACTGCTACAAATGAACACTCTTTCACGCAAAGCACACACAGAGACATCTTGCTTTTTTTTACAGAGAACAGAATATACATGTTCTCCCCCTAAGAATGTGCATTAGTTGGGATTAGGAGATAGTGAAAGAAGAGGCAGCATCTCACCTGCATGCCAAAACATGTCAATTTGTACTGCCGCACTATTTCATTAAACTGAAAGATAAACACTGAAGGGAATGATTCAGTATCTTGCCCATACAACACAAGAGGATGTTTGTTGGGATGTATCTTGCCCATACAACACATCATCCTGTGCCAATACTCTGATAATTCAGAAAATGGTAAACTTTGCTGCAGTCTAAGAAAAAACCTCAGCAATCCACATTCATCACTCACACAATTTCATCAGAAATTGTTCAACATTCATGGACATAAAACATTCTGGCAGTTTGGCATCAGTGTCAGAGACAGACATGCTTTTCAATCCTCATTACTTCAATTATTCCAATTTTTATATAAACTTTAGCCAAAAGGCAATCAACTCATGTAGGAAGTTTAATGGTAAGATACTTATTTAATGGTAAGATACTTATTTTTCTTACTTTACCACAATATTTCCCAAAGTCTTTGCTTTCACTGGTTTCTTATTTTCATCCAGAATCATGACTGCAAAAAAAAAAAATAATATAGGAAGGAAACTCAAGTTTAGTAGTGTATTTTTAGGTGGAGGAAAGTGTCTTTCTTTATGGCTATCAACTTATGTCTCACTTCAGAATGGCAATACACTAAGCAACAAAAGGAATTAAGTAATTTCGGAATGCCAAACTGGATAATCTCTGACTTTATTAACATTCAGCCTTAAGTACAAGAAGTCTTAAATAATACTCATGCTTTGGAGGCAGAAATAGCACAAAGTCCCAGAAGGGAAAAACACTGAGCTAAAAAGTAACACAAACTTTCATACTGGAAAATCTAAACTTCCACATATCACAGGACCATTAACATACACGACAAACATAAATAAAAAATATGTGGGTAACATGAGCAACCAAGATGACTGAAGTCTAACCCAGCTCACATGAGAAATACTATTAGCAGTAAATAAGTATATCTGGTTTTCAAAGGCTCTCAGGAGTCTCAGAAATATACCCCCCAGCTAACAAAGTCCATTGTAGTCTAGCACAAAGAGATGAAGTAACTCCTGAACTACCCAAAGCTGCACAGCAGGGTTATGGTCAAGTACAGGGACAGAACCCAGACCTCCCAAATGAAGCCTTTTCCCTGGATGACACTGGTCCACCACCTTCAGCGAAAGCATCATATCCTGATACTGAGATTTCTGAGGAAATCATCTGAAATAGCCTCTTCTGTGCAGTTATATCAGAAATGAAGCTACTACAACCATCCATTCCATCTCAAGGTGTGGGCATAAGAAAGGAATGACAGATACCAGCTTGGCCTATGATAATGAAATTACCTAAGGTGAAGCAATTGGACCATAGAAAAACAGGGAGGGAAGATTTTGACAGACTGGGCTGATAAGGATTACATGCTTTTTGAAGCCTGCCCAAGCAAAGAAAGCAATGTTCAGCTGAATCTAGACCTCTACAAATAATCTTACATTACATATTACAAAGTTCCAGAGGAGATGGGGAAAAGTGGATGACAGACTTCCGACTAAAACTCTGCTAAGACTCATATGAGTAATATCATATCCTATCTCTTCAAAGAATGCCAACATCTGTAAATTACTACTTCAGGCTGAAGCTACTCCTTCGAAGATTATGGTAATTTTACAGCAACTGAAGAGCCTGCTGAAAGCAATGTCTCAGCACACAGACACAAGCAGGTTCAAGAGGCCAGTTTTACAAAGACCTGCCTGTGTAGCTGTCAATGTTTTCTCTCCTATTTTTATGATACTAAAGTAAAATCTAATCAGCTTACTGTAACTGTTTCATCAAGGTACCAATCCCTTGTAGTCTTCTCCTTGCAAGATGCATATTTCAATGTAGAAAAATTTGAGGAAGTGAGATATTATGCAGCTCACTCCTGAATTACCAAAGAACTGACTCGTTTCTTCAAAATGTGGGACCTGCTTCAGTCTGAAAATGCACTGAAATTATCTGCAAAGGTTCAAGCAGATCAAGGGGAAAGCACAATATAATCTCTGATTTAAGGCAACAGACCTAGAAATTAATATAGTATCTTGACTCACTTTTAAATGTAATTTGTGCCACTGCACTCTGATATCATAACTCTTATTACCTTTGTTCTTAAAAATCAGCAACAAATTTGTTTCTTTTTAGCAATATGTAATAGGAAAGAATTTGTATGTGTTTAAAAATAAAGTAGATCTTGCAACTTTCTATTTATATTGCAGCATGTCTTTACCAACCATTAAGAGTTGCATGTATAAACTAAAACCACAGTTATCTATATTCTGACTGGCATAAGGATCTCCTCTAATAAATACAGTAACAGCTGGAAAACAACATCAAACAGAAGTGGATGACAGCAAGACAGTGGCCAATATAGAGTAATTTTAAAAAATCACAAGTTTATTAATAAGCTGCAATACAGGACATATTTGGTCGAAGACTGAAAGAGGTAAAGTTATTCCACAAATCTTTAGTGAATTTCAGTGCTCATTTTTGGTTTCCTTTGTAAGGTATGCTAAGGACACTTCCACCATTCTCTTTGAAGAAGTTCTTTACTTACACTAGTCCCAATGTTCCAAAATATTCACCAGAAATTTTTATATTCTTGTTACTCGTATTTCTTCCTAGTCCTGACTATCATCTGATAACGTGTGATGAAATTACATCCACTCTTTCCTACTTACTAGAACTCTGAAGAAACTTCATGGCATTGTTTTAATGTTGTTTTTCAGCTATTGCTCATCTTCATGCCATAACTGTAAATGCCTAACCCAAGAGCTGTTAAAAATGTTCAGGTTTTTTTTTTTTTAATGCTCACTACCACTTACAAGTATTAAAAGAAAGTAACAGCTTAGATCTTTCAGAGCAATGATGTGAGAACTTTTCCTGAAAACCACTTAATCTTTAATGTAATTATTTTTCAGACTTCAAGTAATTCTTGAAAACTGTATTAAAATCAGGGTTCCCAGGTTTTAAAATACTTTTGCACTCTTAATCCTGTGGCTGCACCCCTACATGCAAATACCTTCCACACAATGAGTGTTGTCATGTTGTCAGTGAGCTTTTCATGTTGGTCCATAGCCTACCATTTCTCCTGGCTGGAAATAAAAATGTTCCACAGGTACTGAAAGACAGTTTGCTTAACATCTCTCTCAAACTGTGTAAAAGCGCAGAACTGCGTGCAGAAGTGTAGACAAGTAATATGTCAAAGTATGTGCTAGCTTTTTCATATAACAAAGGCAGAAGTAGTTGATCAATTTTCTTGAAGATAACTGAATTTTTTTTTCACTATAACATTCCACAATACACAAAAAAGCAGGAAGGAGGAAAATAAGTCAATAAGAGTGCAATTTTCTTTTGCTACAAGATATGACAATTAAGGAGCACTTACTCAGGAATATAAGCAATGTCCTTTTCTAGTAAAATTTTTAGCATAGTCTTACCATTATATCCTGGCACTGGTTTTCCTGCCTGTCCCGGTGGAGGTGTTGTAGAGTTTCCCAAACCAATGCAGGAAGCAGTAATTGCAGAACCAGATTCTATTAAGAGAACACACGTATTTTCAGTTAAGGCTGGTTTTAGTTCCATTCAGTATTTATTAGTTCTAAGCTTTCTGATGCTCAGCACATCAAAGTAAAAAAAATAAAATTCCTAGACAAACGATGGAAGATTTAGAATTCACAGAATCACAGGATATTCTGAGTTGGAAAGGACCCACAGATATCAAAGTCCAACTCCTGGCCCTGCACAGGACACCCCAAGAATCACGCCATGTGCCTGAGAGCATTGTTCAAACATTTCTTGAACTCTGTCAGACTTGGTGCTGTGACCACTGCCCTGAGGAGCTGTTCCAGTACCCAAACACCCTCTGGGTGAAGAATGTTTTCCTAATATCCAACCTTAACCACCCTTGGCTCAGCTTCATGCCATTCCCTTGAATCCTGTTACTGGTCACGAGAGAGAGGAGATTGCTAACTGCTCCTCCACTTTCCCTTTTGAGGAAGTTGAAGACCACAATGAAGTCTCACCTCAGTCTCCTCCAGGCTGAACAGACCAAGTGAACTCAGCTGCTCCTCATATAGCTTCCCCCCAAGGCCTTTCACCATCTTTGTAGCCCTTTTTGGGACATTTTCAAAAGAAAGATAGCTTTATCTTTCTTCTATTGTGGCACCCAAAACTGCCCCCAGCACTCAAGGTGAGTAGAGTAGAGTACCCCAGAGTAGAGCAGAGGAGGACAATCCCCTCCCTCACCTGGCTGGTGATGCTGTGCCTGACACCCCCCAGGACAGGGTTGGCCCTCCTGGCTGCCAGGGCACTGCTGTCTCATGTTCAACTTGCCCTCGACCAGGACCCCCGGGTCCCGTTCCATGGGGCTCCTCTCCAGCCTCTTATTCCCTAGTCTATATACCCAGGGTTGCCCCATCCCAACACTTGTCTTTGTTTAACTTTCTTGTCTCATTTCCACTTACTCTGACAATCTCTCTATATTCATTCCAAGTGGCCTGATCCTGCTTCAGTCTCCTGTGTACTTCCTGGTCACACTTGAGTAATGACAGGAGTTCTTTATTCATCCACACAGGTCTCTTCCCCCTTTGCCTGATTTCTTGCTCATCAGGATGCATCATTCTCGAGCCTGAAGGAAGTGATGCTTGAATATCAATCAGCTCTCTTGCAACCCTCTTCACTGCAGCATCTGTTCCCACAAGATTCTTCCAAGAAGATCCTTAGAGGCTAAAGTTAGCTCTCCTGAAGTCCATGATTACAGTCTTGCTGCCCTGTCTCCTCCTTGCCCACTACTGAATTCCACAATGGTCACTGCAGCCAAGGCTGCCCTCAACCTTCATATCTTCAACAAGGCATTCATTCCCTGTTTGTTCATGTAAGGCTGGGGAGTACACCACTCCTCGTGGGATCCTCCACTACTTCTGTCAGAAAGTTGTCATCAATGCTTTCCAGTAATGCTGACACCCTCCTAATTATCCCCACAGTTAGGCAGCTAGAAATCCCTTCCTCCTCACCTTCCTCTCTTCCTTAAGATACTTAATTTCACATAACACTTTTATGCTACTAGAGCTGTTATTACAGAAGAATAATTATAACTATCAAGTCATATAACAGAGATTTGAAGACTGAAAAAAGCCCAGTTGCTCTTCAATCCTCCCCTTTAAGGAAACAATCTGCAGAAATTACTTTGAAATGCTGCTGTAACTGAGCCACAGAAAACAAAGTGTAGGTGGTTTTAGATATTAGCAGGAACACAGGATGAGACTTTACTTTAAAACCACAGCTTTATTATTCTGAAGATGCCCCAAGTCTCAGGTCATTTGGCCTGGACTTCATAGTCCATTCCACCCTCACGTGTCAGCCAACAAAGCAGGTTTGTCTCCAGCTCTTTATGTGTATCTGATCAGTATGTTCAAACCTATATTCTGTTTTTTGCTTGCATTAGGAAATTAGAGTAATTTTTGCTATGAATTTTTTCAACCTCCGCAGCATTCATCTGCCACTTCAGAAGTTATGTGACTATTCAAGTGTTTAAAGAAGCAAGAACAAGAACAAAAACTAACTTACAGACTCTTGTAGTGTTTTTACAGTAGGTGTTAGTAAGTAGCCGAAAGTCTAGCATTAGCAGCACAGCTAAGCTAGGGCCTAAATACAGCTGTGGGACACAGAATAAAAATTATCAACTGTCCATGCTAATAGAGACAGGCTAAAAAGTTTGCTTTGTTGTTTCCCAATCCTTCCCTATTCCTTCTTCTACATAATGCAAATTCCCTGCACAATCATGGGGGAATCTTTTCTTCTAACACACAGAACACCCAGGCTACAGCAGTAACACAGTATCTACCATACCCCATCCATGACCACACTGAGAAGCTGCAGAAAAACACAATGTATTCAACCGTTTTGGAGCTTCATTTTCTGCACAGTATTTATACTGAAGAATTTTCCTCCGTTACTTGGAACAGAAGGAACAGTAAATTGGAAAAGACAGTAGAACAGACAGTTTCTTTTTTGACTGTGTTAGGAGAAGTGGTAGCACAGTGTAAATGTTGCTTCACATATTGCACAGCGAGAGCTACAAAACATACTGCAACAGATCAGGCAAGAACAATATTCTTCCATTACCAAAACATAGGAATTAGGTTAGCTACTGAGAGACAGAGAACATAGCACCCCTGTTAGCCTGCTATACCAGTAACATTAGGTGTGGACTGAGAATTGAAAAACATTTCTCATCAAGAGTCTAAATCCAAAGACCCTAAGGGGAGAGGAACAATTTCTGAAAATTAGTTTGAGTTCACTTGACTCCACTGCTAATGAAATCAACAGAAACTTGAAAAGAAACTTCATCTTACTAATTTGTCTGTATTTGTACCTGCTTTTTGGACAACAGTGATTAAGCCTGAATGAAATTCCATTTATTCTGAAGAATCACAAGTTCTGAAACTTTGTAAAAAGGCCTTTACAATTGTTGCTCTTTCTTCTATTGTCTTTTTAATTATCAATGGATATATCATTTTCATATTTACCCAGTGCTCTAATCTCTAAACCGTACATTCAGTTCCCATAGGCCAGTAAGACTTTTTATAATATGAAAAAAAATAGGGGATTTTTGGTACTTGGATCAGATATTAATTCAGAGAGGGAATCCCAAAAGCATCTGCTCTTTGTGTTAGGTTAAGCATTCCTGAATGCTAAAGACTCTCTTACAATGTAGGATCACAAAGGAGTACTGTCAAAGGACAACATGAAGCTTTGTGCTGCACATTTCTTGGGAAATCAACATGTATCTTTCAAACAGGATGCTGGATTGAAATATCAATTTCCCAAACCTATTAGGAAATAACAGCCTCTTTCTAGGACAGCATGTTTTATCACTGAGAAAACAGTCTGAGTTGAAAGGGGAATTCGATTCAAAATCCTCCTGAAAAGAAATCATCACTGTTCAAAAGAACACAGGATTTTATAAAGTACAAAAGAGATATTTTCTTTAACAATTATGCGTAATACAAATACTGTGTGGCCCTTGATTATAGTTTTCCAATAAAGTTTCTTTGGTTTCAGTGAAGGTTGGTTTCTTTACAATTCAAGTCAGGATCTAGGTGCAGGTTACAAGATTCAGGCCTGAAAAGCTGAAACAGTCACAGCCTGAAGAAGGATAACACTCGTCAAGTGTTCATTGTATTCCACCTATCCCTTAGATCAGGTTTCTGCACAGAGGAACACACATCCCTTACCTGACACTCGTTTGTTTATAGTTGTAGATTCTCTGAAATTAATGCACAGCACCTAGACAGATTTCCAATGCTGAAGACTTTAGGAACTTCCATATTTTTAATAAGGAACAGAACAGTAGGTCTGTCCTACAGTCCCTTTTGCAAACATTTGGGCATTAACTGTCCACTCACTATGCTACCAAGTTAGCTCACCCTCAATCTGTGGAAGGCTTTTCGGAGACAACCAGATCATAAAATCAATTTCCTTTCTGCTTAACACCTTACAATGTGACAATGAAACAGCTGTTTAGAAGAGCAGTGTTTTATACTGGAAGAACGATGTTTCACAACCAGTCTGGTAAATGCATTCAACATCTGCTCTGACTTATAATGAAAATATGGTGTACCTCTGAGAATAATGAAAAGCACTTCACCTAGAAAGAGAAGACGGAGTTACTGAGAGATGGCCTTAAAATCAAGTTCAACTGTCCCAAGTCCCTCCTTATGCTTCTTCCTTTCAGGGTAAGGGCTAAAGGAAGGAAATAGTCCACAATAATCACAGATGTGACCTTCTTTGTTTTGTCCCACTCTACCAGTAAGTGAGTGATAATATTACGAAGCTATTTCGATATTACAGAAATATCCAGTATAAACTGGACAGCTAATGAGTAGTCTGATACATGCACTTTTTTGCATTTGCACCTTGGAAAACAATTCTTATGCCAGAGAACGTGCTGTTGATCCAGACAGAAAAAATGCACTCTCCTGTGAGTAGCTAGGGGAGTCTGTAAGTGAATGCCTGACTTTATTCATCAGAAAGCTTCCACCTACCCATGTGCCTGACTTGCAGAAGCTGTGCTCTGCCAAATTATGCAAAGCAACAGCAAGTAACTTGCACTCAAAACTGTCTTGCTCATTCACAGTCAACAGTTAAGTTCAATCAAAATAAACAGTTTTGAAATAACTCAGAGATGAAAATCTACCACTTACTCACTCTCTGCCACTTACATTCCTGATACATTATAATTTCTAGACTGTGTCTCATGTTCCTAGACATAATAGACTGCCACGCTGCTGAAATATTGGCTTTTTGGTAGGAAATACTTAGGCAAAACACACTGCATTTTGACATTAATATTTCAGCTTGGGCTCTGCTAAGTGGGTAATGTAAAGCTGACTGCTTTACATTTCTTAGGATGCAATGGAGAGACACTGAAAGCATACAAAAGAGGTAGGAAGTTGTTATGCAGCAGGAGAAGGAAAGAAGAAAAAGGAGCAACCATCATACATTAACATATTAATGAATGCAATAAATATAATACACAAAATTCTCACTGTGGCTGTGCTGTTTTAAGCCATTCTTCCGGCAAGGCTGTCACTTTTGTCGTGGGAAATTAAAGGGATTACTACAGCAGAAGACTGCACTGATAAAATGGAAAGGAGAATCAGTGAAGGAGGAAATCTTAGGCAGAAACTCATTGCAAATCCATTCACATCACAAGAATGTACCTCTGAAGAGACTCCTTCCATATGCTTCCTCCACACAGTGGTCATTTTAATTATGCCAGAAAGGGTGAATGAAGAATTCAATAAAGTTACAGCAAAATGCTTTCTAGTATGGCAACAACTACTGGGCATCCTGGAACGGAAAACCACAGTAGCAGATGAATTACAGGACTCAAAGTCTGCATCACAGTATACCATACTACTTCCTTAAAATAAAACCAAATCTAACACATCACAGAAATAGTATGCACTGGCAGTGTCCTGAAGATTCAGGGGCCAGATCACCAAGTATTTATACAGACCTCATTTCCTTCATCCTTCAGCAAGCTTCTAAGTCTCTAACTGCAGTGGCAGTAAGTAGCCTCACTCACAGCTTGGAATTTGCACTGTTAACCCTGACAAATTGTGTCTAGATAGTCATGCTGCAGGTTGGTAGCCCAAGCACCAGTTCAGTCTTATGCTTAGTGATGCTGGAAGAAAATTTCAGATAATTACTTTAGCCTCTGTACAGCACAGCTCAGCCATGCCTTCTGCAAGGCTGCAGAAGTACCCACAGCTTAAGACTGAGTCCTCTTTGTTCTGCCAGTTGTTGCCTGGAAAAAAGAGACCAACCCCCACCTCGCTACAACCACCTTTCAGGAAGTTGCAGAGAGTGATAAGGTCACCTCTGAGTCTCCTTTTCTCCAGGATAAACAATCCCAGCTCCCTCAATTCATTTGGCAGAAGATCAGAAGAATTTGTTACCTTGAGGTGGGATGGCTTCAAAACAAGTTTTTTCATCCCACTAGCACTCTACAAAACAGAATGTAAAACCTCTAGAAGTTAACTGTAAGCCTCATAGAAAAATAACAATGTTTCTCACCTATTCTTCACACCCAAGTAAAATTAAATTTGACCCTTCTCACTTAGTTAGATTGTACACAGAACCTTAAAAAAGCTCTTCTTAACTGCCTAATTTCTCTACTCAGAAACTGTAAAGTAAAACTTCACTCAAAAAACACGGAAAAGAGATAGAAAATGAAGCAATAATTTTTTTTTTAAAGTGACTAAGGAAACTGGAAAGACCCATTAATTAAACACACTCTTCAGTATACATATAGCTGTACAATACAACCTATACGTTGCACAAAAATATGCCTTTTTTTCTGGTTAGGACTATTTGCTGTTCAGTATTTGTACTTGAAGCTCTCCTCATTCTCTACATTCTTTATTGTATAATAGCAGCAAGAGTGCTCAATAAACAACAGGGTCATACAGCACTAGCAGCACAGAAAGAGGTTACTGAAAAACAGTACAGGCAACAGTAAAACAGACAACGATGTGACAGCCATATTCATTTTCATTACCCATTATATAAAGAAGGATGATTTTGTAATTAACATGCACAACTGGACACTGCACAGCTGACTTGAGCTAATTTACTGTGTATCAGTGAAGATAACTGTAAAAATAAATGTGGTTTCATTATCCTTCCACACCTTGGCTGTATATTCCCATCTTCCTTTTTCCCCACATTTACGCAAGGAGTTGGATTGAAGTAATTAATATTATATATATACACATATATTAAATAATATATATTTGAAGTATTACCAGACTTTCAGCCAGACCAGTCTTATTTTTAGCCTAAATCAGTGCTCTGATGTGCTTGTCATGCAGCCACACACATGGTAGGACTGGCCTAAGAGCAGGGGTACAAAGGCAGTGCCAGAGATGAAGGATGCTCCACTCCCTCTATCACTGGGGATTTGCCCTTACAGAAGCTTAGACCATTCACAGATCACACACCCACTTAGCCTCCACCACCACCAGGCTATTTATTTCAGTATGTTTCATTTAAAACAGGAATAGTATCCCAAGCATTTCCTTCCCCCCACAATCAATTTGTCCATTTAGTCTAATTCATGGCTTAGGGTATCACTTTGCATTTTAAATGCCAAATACAACATAGGTACACATTTGAGTGCTTTCATAAGGCAGGCCATTTATCTCAAACAGAGCTTTAGTGACAAACAGCTTTCTGAAAGCTCATCTATGTAGTTACTCTATTGGTTTAACTTTGAATTAGATCCTAACCTGCAATGATGTCAAAGAATGACTCCCACCTCAGCTGGGACACTATTTTCAAAGGAAGTACTGCATTATATTCAGTGTTGCATGAATTAAAGCATATATATATATTTATATAACTGGGCAAGCCTTCCCATATTCTTATGCACATATACAGCACTGAGAATGACAGCTTCAAGCGTGCTTGCAGTCTAGGAATTGTGATGTTACTATTAACCTGACTGAGAAGCCATAGTAATATGTATCCACCAACAGCTGTATACAGCTATCCAGAAGTAGGATGTTTCCCTCATTTCTTGCAAAGGTATGGATGTACGAGGTAAAAAAAGATGACAAAATAAGCTAAAGGTATTTGAAGACATGAAGTCCATTTCTCAAAACAGAAATCCACTTTGTTTATAAAGTAATGTATTTTCTGAAAGTGACTGAATTTTCATGCTTATTCTTAGAACTGAAGGTCAGAAGAGAAACCAGGAATTCTTTTAGTATTTTCTAAATGCTTTAAAGCACTTGTAGTCATAATGCATCTATTATCATGAATACATATTACACTTGTGAAGGCCAAATACTTCTCATGTAACAGTTCTATTCAATTCACTTATTTGAAAACAAAATCAACTCCCAAATTCATTAAAATTCATCCATGGCTCACTTTCACAAGTATCCAACCACAGAATATACTTACAAACTGTGGGGTTTGGTATTACATATATATAAATAAACTTGAAGATTTCAAAGCACAATCAAATGAAATCTCCAGAATAAAGGTACAAAATGTAACTGCAAGGAAGGTCCAACTAGCTTAGTTAAAGGTTTGCGGGCCATGACAAATATTAAAAACAAAGCAGAAAACTATTGGTTATCACTAACTGGCAAGCCAGTAATAAAGCACCAGAATTTTATGCATTCATTTTGTAAGTACACCACGGTCCTTTGCCTCCAAATGATCTATTATAATGTACATCTTATAAGTTGCCTATAGCAAAGACAGACAAGATTAGAGACTAGAAAACTTTTTGGTCGTATTTGGAAGATGTCAGATGACATGTTTAAAGATGCATTAAGTCAGGCAATGTGTTGAATTCTATTTTCAGACAAAATAAAATTCAAATTATTTTCATCCTACTGTGACATCACAACTGATACATGATTAAATACTAAGAGATAAATGGAAAATATAAAAAGTAATTACACATTGCAATGCTAATTGTTCACTGTTTAATTGCTTTGGGGAATCTTAATACATTGTATGCACAGTAATAGTACTGCCAAGATAGAAAAGACAGGTAAAATTATTGCTATGCAATTCAAGTATCTTTATCAGGGTCTAGTATCTTAGAAGCACTCGCTTTGTACCCTCACCAAGCAGCCCTCAATCCTGCAAGGGTTCTTCCCTTCCATGCACTAGATCCATGAAGATTACTGTTAGCTTTACTGTTCTAAAATCATCTACTTTTTACTAATGAGGACTTCATTCTCTGAGCAACATAAAAAAGCAGTTGCCATGTGACAAGACATCAACAACCTGTAACATCTTCACACTCATACAAACTGGAGGCGCTGTCACAGCTCATCTCCTTCAGAGAGATGAGACTGCACTACTCTATTTTAACATCTCCATTCCTAAATGTGTCCCCTTGTCTTCATTTGCCTATTCAGTGCACACTAAATATTGCTCATGGCTTAATTCCATAACTTAAGACTGCTTTACAGTTCTTTTATTTTCAATCATATAAACCATATCAATGAAATGTTAAGGAGGAAAATATTTACACTTCATCCATATTCATGTATGTCCCTGACTGCATGAGGAAAAACAATCAGAAAAGATTAAGATTAATAAGCACTGAGAAACTGAAGTCAAATGGGAACAAAACAGTTTAATACACACTTTCTATCAGTTCTAAATTAGAAAATGTCAGCACAAATCAGGCAGACTAGCAGTGGCACAGCTGATAATGAATTTGTAACAACACAGAGAAGGAGCTGACCAGTGGGGAAAAAAGCAGTATTGCCACGAGAAAAAGAGAACCTTCACAGAAATGTGAAGTACAGAGNTTTTTTTTTTCAAGCCACAACACTCCTGGCCCAGCATCGAGGGCCAGGACAACTGAAAATGCATAAGACAACTGAAAGCCATGTGAAATGCACATCTTAAACAACACTCAAATGAAAAAAATTTCGGAGAAAACAGACTTTGTGAAATGTGGAAGACAGTGAACAGCACTGAATGCCACAATAAACCTATGAAACTAATGATTCATTCAAACCAGAAACACTCTAGAGAGTATGTATATAATCCAGACATACCTTCTTTCATGTCCAAGAATGAGAAAACCACACAAAACTGAAAAGTCAGTCTCTACTTTGGCAATGCCTGCAGCCACTAAAGAAACCTTTTCCTCCCTCTCCTTCAACAAGGACAACCAAAAACCTATTTGAACTGGTTGTCCTAAGATGACATTGAAGGAATGATGAGCTACTGTTACTAATGATACACAGTCCACATGTGATTACTAAACAGCAAACTATGGCTGAAACAATCTATATTTTTCATACCCTTCTTAAAGGACAGAATGCAAGCCTCCAGGTGGAGACGTGACAAACGCCATGCATGCCTGTTATAAATTCAGTAATCCAGTAAATAATGCTCAGGGGAATCAGTAAATCAGGGCTGTAGAGCAGCAGAAGTTTCTGCTGAGTAATTCCCATTTCTGTAGAACTGTTTGCAGGTTATCTGCTTTCTCTTATAAAACATGATCCTAGTCTTGACAGGATGTACATGTCTTTAAAAAGCATGAACTGCATCTACACTGAGGTACCTGATAACCTAAAGAAGTCACCTGGACTTCGGAAGAAATTTGTTTCATCTCTTTCATTTCAACTCCAGATCACTGGTCCCTGTAACTCCAGAACTGAATTTCAGGCACTCCGAAAAAAAAGTCAAGAATTGACTCTTTGTTGCAAATTAAACAGCCATGCTTTCTTTAGTTTACCTTTCCTGCTGCTCTTGGGTCTGAAAACTTCATGATATTAAACAAAATCACTGGATCTGCAGTTTTGAATGGGACAAAGTGGAAGGTGACTGAAGAACAAAAGGCGGAATTCAACTGACAAAAGGGAGATGGAGGTCTAGCCTGACAAGGTAATTTACCTCACAAACAGTTCTTTAGAGTAAACCTGGAAAGATTAGCTAACAGAATTCAGTTGCAAAATCCATCTTTCCAGATCCTCATATGAAGGAGATTTTGCACAACGTTGCCAAGGCAACACAATGGAAACCGAAGTCTGGGGACCTCATCATGCTGCTTGGAGATCACATTAATAAACTCTTCCCCATACATGATTGTTCCAGAAGCAGTCCTTTGAAACATATTCCACTGAGTATAATTACACATGATTTATACTTTTTACACTGAATTCAATTATATGGTTGTATTGTTTATATAGTCCTCATGAAAGTCCTGTATAACCATTATTAAACCACTAGGTTTAACTACTTAATAATAGTATGTCCTAATAAAAATATTACCCATATAGGATTTGCATGTTTTTTGAGGTAAGAGAGAGATAAAGAACAATTTTAAAAGTGATAGAGTACATTATTAATTATATTACAAAACTTGGAGAATTCCTACCAGAAAATATTATCACACTGTCTCAGAATATCCAATACAATGTGCACATATTATAACCTTCTTTTCCAGCAACCATAATATATCAAGCACTATTTGATTTTTCTCCTAAAGCCTGCTGCAGACACCGATTCCTTATGGGATAAGGCAGCCTATTTCCATGAAAAGAGAAAACGTACACAATCATTTTAGTTTTGCCTGCTAGTGAGCTGATACTCCAGTATCTACAATAGTAGATTACTCCAATTTGAACCTACTACACTTGCACACTCTGTAACTTTGATTTCCATAGTACACAACAAAAAAAAAGTTCTATGGAAACATGTCTCTTGACTGAGATTTTATGCAAGTCAAATTTTACCACTGAATTTTCAGCTTCGGTTCTGCTTCATCTGAATTTCCCTGTGCATACTCAAAGACATTCTCAAAATGTTTTTATTTAAAAATACCAAGAGAAAAAAACTCTTTATATCCTATACTTTTTATGAAGAAATGGAAATCTGACTTACCATTTTTTCAAAATGTCAAAGTGATATGGCAGTTTCATTTTTTAGCTAACATGAAAGCAGCTGAAGATGTTTAACACAAACTTTCAGAGCCTTCTGCTTCCCCAGCTCATCACAACCTCCTAGTTGTTTCCCTTTTTTTTTCTAGAACTCAAAGCTAGCTCCAAAAATCAAGGTAAGCCCAACTCACATTTCCTTGTGTTGAGGCCCCTCCCTCAGAATGAGGGATGTGACACAGCAGGTACAACCCAAGCACTGTCCAGGCTTCTTCAAATAGGCTCCGTGTATTTTAATTACCCGGAATACTGAAACAGAGCAATTATATCATTGCCTTAAAACACAGCTACACAGACAGAGAGAAAACAAGGTCCAAAATGTGCATTCCTGTTCCCAACNAAAAAAAAAAAAATCTGTTTTCTGAAACTGAATTTAAGGCTTCCTGGATAGCTTGAGGCAAGATACTTGTATTTCTCTATTTAATGTCTGTAAGACTGGAGTAACTGTACTGACTTCACAGGGGTGTTAAAAGTATTAACGGCTTGTGTTTGCACAACAACTTTGAAGATGAAAATTGCTATTTAAGTGCTAAGTGTAAATTTGTATAAATAAGCAAAAACAAAACACCTGCACAAACCCAAACAAAATTCTCCTCTCTCCAGGTACAGCTGAACACAGAATCAGAAAATAAGGTTCTTTCATCCACTGCTGTTATCTCCAAAGAAAACAGCAAGTACTTTCCAGTCCTCATTGCCTCAAATCCTCCTTGCCACTCATTGATCTTGTGACTTATAATTCACAGTTTTTAAGATGTGCTTACTATACTTGTAACACAAACATTAACATTTAAAATTAGTGTTACTGATGAAGGTGTACTGACACAAATCAGTTTTAAGCAATCAGGTTTTCCAGGTGTAGCTGCTGTGAAGTCCCCTAACGAAAACTTTCTTCTGTTTCAAAGTACTGTTTCAACTCACAGTGATTTCAAATACTCCATAAATCTTTCAAGAACAAATGAAGGAAATCCACATTTCTTCGTCCATACTAATTTATTTCTAGTTATATATATGGCAAAGGAGCCAAGAACTTTGAAGACATCTTACTAAACCTGAAGAAGGAAGTGGTTAACATTCCTGTTTTACAATACTTTTGTCAGCCTTCTGTTTCCCTTAACTCATATTCATTTCCATCTCCAAATGATGACTCAGTCACTCCTCACATCTACAAAACTCATCTTTTTCTTCCCTTTCTCAGTATTAACAAAGGAATAGAAATTACCCCATTATACAAGAAACGCTATTTACCCAGATACTTCTCCTCCTCCTCCATCTTCTGCTTTAGCCTCAGCTGAAAGAGCCAATAACTAAGACATTAACTGCCTAAGTAAGATCTACAGTATCCAGGCAAAATTAAGATCCCAGCATTTCTCAAAGTTTTGCAATGCTCTTGTTTTGGAAGAATGCAGTTAAATATCAGCTTAGGGAATAAGTACCAATTTGTCAGACTAGCAAAGGTCGAAAGTATTTTTATATGTAGAAGTAAGTCAGAAACTTTCAATCTGAGGTATAACAAACGAGCAACTTATAACTTCAGCCGCAATTAATGGCAAAAAAAATGGCAGAAAAAAAAAAAAAGATAATTCATTTTGTTACAGAAAAGATGCATTTTAAAAACTTACTAGTTCTATATAACACAGCTAATAGTTTCAACTTCCACCTGACAAAAGTGATCAGGTTTTTTATTCTTTGTTTTTTGTATGCCACTTTTTTATTTTGGAGATAGTTTAGAAAAGTGTTGTTCCTGAATCTGTGGGTCCTCTGTTCTGTCATCAGTCACTAACCTTGAATATTTCTAATGAAGTAAACAGCCAGTTATCTACTCTGTAAAATATTTCACATTCAGTACATACACCTTTAACCTCATGTACTGAAATCCAATACTGTTTAGTTGAAATGGCTTTTCCAGCACAGAAATCCACTTTCAACATTTTGACAAGTGACAGACAGGGATGAATGTGACAGAACTGCTTGTTTTTTCAAAGTTAATGGGATACATTTTGTGTTCTGCTAAAGAAGAGGTGAGTGAACAGCAGATGGGAAGGCTGCTTTCACCTGCAGCCATGGCTCCCACGACCTGGGAGTCCTGGTGGATGACAAGCTGACCACGGGCCCGCAGTGCCCTTGTGGTCAGGAGGGCCAGTGGCACCCTGGGGTGCATAGGGAAGAATGTGACCAGCAGGTTGATGGAGGTGATCTTCCCCCTCCACTCAGCCCTAGTGAGGCCACATCTGGAGTATTGTATTCAATTCTCCACAGTTCAAGAAAGATAAGGAGCTGCTGGAAAGGTCCAAGTACCAAGTCCTACCAGAAAACCTGCTCCTGCATGGCCTCCCCTCTCCATGGGTCTACAGGTCCCTGCCAGGAGCCTGATCCAGCATGGGCCTCCCAAAGGGTGAAAAACTTCCTCTCAGGCATCCACTTGCAACGCCGTGGGTCTCCTTCATTGGCTACACATGGATCTCTGCATCCCCATGGACCTTCAGGAGCTGCAGAGGGCAGCTGCTTCACCATGGTCTGCACCACAGGTGGCAGAGGAATCTCAACTCTGGCACCTGGAGCACCTCCTGCCCCTCCTTCTCCACTGACCCTGGTGTCTGCGGAGTTGTTTCTCTTGCATGTTCTCACACCGCTCTTCTCTGGTTGCAAATACAACTGTGCAATAACTTTTCTTTTTTTCTCATTTTTAAATATGTTATCACATATTACAAGGTTATCACCATTTATAATTGGCCCATCCTTGACCAGCAGCACATCCATCTTTGGAGCTGCCAGGGATTGGCTCAGCCAGACATGAACGAAGCTTCTAGCAGCTTCTCACAGAAGACACCCCTGTAGGCCTTTTTGGCAATGCAAACCCACTACACCCACCTGGACATGCCTTGGCAGAGGGGCTGGGCTAGATGATCTCTAGAGGTCCCTTCCAAACCTAACTATTCTGTGATTCCTCTCCACAGGAGAGAATCCTGTGAGCTGTCAGAGAGAGGGAAATTTTTTATATGCAGAGAGGCTGAGAGCTAAGACTATTCAGTCTGGAGAAGGCTCAGAGGGAAAGTTATTAATGTGTGTAAATATGGGATGGGAGGCATCCAGTATTTACACACACTAAAGAACCGTTAGCCAGACTTCTCAGTGCTGTCCACTGACAGAATAAGAGGTAATAGGCAGAAACTAAAACCAGGATATTCCATCTGAGCCCAAAATATAAGCGTTTATTCTGAGGGCAGTCAAACACTGGCACAGGCTGGCCAGAGTGGCCAGAGACTCCCTATCCATGGAGAAACTCCAAACTGGACAGGATCCTGGGCAACATTCTCTCTGACCCTGCTTGAGAAGGGGGACTGAACTAAATGAGCTCAGGAGGTCCTCATCAATATAATGACCCTGTGATTCTTACTTCCTCATCCCTTGAAATTCGGTTCTTAGATAGGAACTGACTTGGTAAATTTTTTCCTTTAGACTAAAGGCCTCGCTTTCGTTCAACAGCTCACATTTTCAGAGAAATCACCTGGGTCTTCATTCTAATCAAATTATTAAATGCTCTGAAACAATGTATTTGAAATGGCTTTAGTTCATTAGGTCATGGTACAATTTAATTTAAGAGCCTGCCATGAATATACAAATCAAGAAACACACTGCATTCTGAGCTGAGCTCTTGGTCTTCTTCGAAAAATCTCTCAAACAGAGTCTTAACCTCTACACAGCGCAAGTTCCATTACATCAATATGCTTGTTTAAGATCTCTCATTAATACTTACATACTTGATATATATGTCCGAAAGAACACTGTAACATGAAACTTTTGCACTAAACATATGCAAAATCTATGGCCATTTTATATATATCTAGATATCTGCACAGACACAGAGAGAAAAAAACATGGAAAATCACATACAGTAATATTGCTTATTGACAGTTCAGCAATTCATCAAAGACATATTTGATCTTTTAACCTTTTTCAGTTAATTGCTCATTCTGCATCATTCAGGCCTGTTCTTGCCTACAGACATTGGGATCATAGAGAACTGAACAAAATAGAGGTCTCTTGCCTTGTATTAGTCAATCAGAAGATTAAATCCAGATTACATAAAAAATAACACTACTACCTTCCAAAACTTTTTCAGTATTTATATAAGATTGTGTTCGGGTTTTTTTTAATAAAAACAATGCCTTTTAAGCCTCCTCAACTGATTTGGTTACATAATATATAGATGAATTACACAGTTTCCCATTTTTATTCTAATCTTATATAGTTTCTTTTTGATCTATCATGGGAGAAACTCAGAAGGTTTTTCTTCATAGAGAGACCACAAATCTCAAATCAATGATCCACAGAAAACACAAGAGGTTTTTTCGGAAGGGAGCAAAAAATGGAAGGAAGAAGGGAGTCTTTGTAAAACATTTCCATTGTCTAAACAGCAATAATGTGTATAAGAAGCAAAATCCAAATTTAATTTTCTAATAGTGAAATTTAAAGATGTATGAATCCACAGTTATAAGGAGATACATTTGATCAAGTCTTAACCCAGGATTCAACTTGGATTTTTGCGAAGTTACCCATAGATTGGTACTCTGATTCCTTCATTGTAGTGAAATAAATGGGAAACACTCTAAAATAAACACTAGAAGTTGGATGACATCCATACAGAACAGTACTAAAGACCAAGGAGTCTACTCTATGCAGCAGAGTTTGTTTTTAATTACACAAATTATATATGCAAAAAGCTTAGGTTTAAGCCTTAAATAGCAAACATTCTGTCACACAACAGTCACATGCAAACAAAATAAAAACACACCTGGAAGAATACTCATGCAAACTTTTTTTTTAAACACAGATACCAGAAAATACCTTTTTTTATGTACAGGTTTTACAAATGTCTTGTTGTTCTAAAAATACCCTGAAGTCACTTTTCAGACCACTTCCAAAAAACATTCTTCCTGCTTGATTTTTTTTACATTTATTTAAATGTTCATGGAAAGAGAAAACAGTTTTACCTTCAGACTCAGGAAACAGTCTGAAAATCTCTCCTCACTGTATTTTACAAAGGGTATTAAACTCACCAGTTTGCCACCAGTGGTCCAAGACAGGTACCTTGAAGACTCTTTTTGACCATTCTAGCGTGTCCACATCACAGTGCTCACCAGCTACAAACATCGTTCTGAACCTTTAAATAAAAATAAATAAAGTCTGTATCTTAAATAAAGTCTGTATCTTGATCTGGATGTGGAAAGGCAAACAAGATAATAAAGACAATAAATGTCTCTGGTCACTGTCCCAGATCAAAGGAAAAGACTAAGAAGGACTCTTACTTTTTGTATTCTCTTTCCTACTAAGTAACAATTAGAGTATTTGCAGGATTAATTTAAGCTACTTAATACTTCATCATCTAAAAGAAATTTTATTTGCTGAATGCAAAGACCTTGAGAGACCAGAGGCAAGCAACTGTCAGTCGAAGTAAAAAATCATTAAATGCTCTGTACATAGTAACTAGGTAGATATCCTCAGTAGAATTGCAGTAAAATCTCCCATAGCCAGATGCATGGCATTGACATTTTGTTTCACTTCAAGTCTTTTGTCACTCCATTTTGAATGAAGACAACTGCTGAACACAGAACTTCACTCTTGTCCTTCAAAAGTGGACACAAACTGCACTGATTTTGTAAAACTTGGAGACTTGTGGCCACAAAAGGAGAGTATTCTTAGATATGGTAGGCATGAAACAAATTTCACTTTAGAGGGATGTCATTTAGCAAGAAGACTACAAGTTTCCTCTTTCCATGGAAATGAAATCCACAAAGCAAATTAGGAAATGATGAGAAAAATCAGATCATGTAACCCGAGGGAGTCAGAAATGAGAAAGTGAAATGCACAGATCAGCATGTCTGACCACAGAGTTTGGAATACCTCAGAGGAAATCTACAGGTCGACCTTCCATATAGAGACCACAGACATGCTGTAACAAGGCTGCCCAAGCCAAAGAGCATACTTGGAATATTCACACTCCATTCCTCTCCAGAGGACAGACACATGCTGACAGCATAAAAGGCAGCCCCTCACAGGGTAAGGACTAGTGACCTACTTGCTGTGTAAATGCAAGGCAGGAGAATGTAGAGAGTAACACAACATCTGGAGAGAACATAAGTAAAACATTGGATGAAACATTATTTGCATAACAAGCCACAGGCCCTAAAATAGAAGAGTTTTTGATAGCGATGCTTGGCCTAGACATAAAAAATTGTATGAGTTTATTGTCTTTTAGATCCATTTACAGATCCATAGTCAGAGGAAAGAAAACCTTCCATAAGAGAAAGATTGGGAATTAATCACCAACATAGGCAACCCTGCACCAGCCAGATATAACAACCTGAGAATTCTCTTATCTGTGAACTAAGTAGCAGCAACAATCACAGAAGTAGCCATAACAATACTTTGATATAGGAAAGTCAATTTACTGCACATCTAGTTGCAAACTTACAAAAGTCAGAAAATCTTGAAAAATATTACTATGTTGAACTTGAACATGTAGATAAAAGAACTCAACTTCCTTAATTTCAGAACAGTGTTTCAGCCAAGCCTCCTTTCTGACACTCCAAGAGGGCTTGGAGTGGTTTTCTTCTCAAAGGCAAGGGGTCAAATGTATAAGCAGTTTTCGCATCAAATAAGCTTAGATTTCCGTACGCATAAATATTCAACATTATTTTGGTAAACTGCTTTCTGAGCACACTGGAAGATACTGATTGCAATGAGTGTGACCCCAATCAATATCTTGCATTTGAATGCTTTTAATTGTAAAGCACAAGCCATTGCTGACAGTTACAGTTAATAGCTAACTAGAAGTTCCAGCACAGATTGAAGTTTATTATAGAAGAAAACAAAATATTATGTAAGTATTAAACACAAACACATATTTGATGAGACTTTTTTAAGATTCATGTTCACATGCAGGGCACTCCTGGTAAGCATGACCCAATTATATGCAAAATTCTGTCCTTAGGCATGCAAAATCAATATTGCAGCTATGATTTAAAAACTAAATAAATGAATTCATTAACTTTACATACCACTGAAAAATTCTGCTAAGTGTCCTTGTTTTAAAATAGGGCTATTAAAACACCAAGAACATGTAAGACTTAGGGAAAAGTTAAGATACTTTGCTAGCCCTGAGCCAAAAGCAAAATTCCTGGTTTTTGAATTGCCAGCTATAATAATCAGATTTAATAATCTGCAGGCTCAAGATCAACTTTATGTTGTGAGAAGAAGACAAATAAGCTCTTTGGCAAACTTACAGCACAAAACCACCAAGAAGAGTATCAGAGCAAAGTGCCACAAGTCTAAGCATAAGAACTATGGAATTATTTTCTCCTCTCAAACAGTATAGCAAAACAAGGGATGGCAATGGCCATGAAATGTCTCACTGAACAATTTTTTAACAGCCCACTTAAAACTTCAAAGCATGTCAGTGCACCTGTTATTGCAATCACCTATCCCTGCAATGCAGTTAATTGGGAAGAAAGGTCTTAAAGCCCCTCTGTTAAATAAATGTCCTCAGCTGTTCTGAAAACCTACACTCCTAACATGAAATTCAGCACAATCAAGCTTTTAGGCCCTATACAGGAATCCAGCAGAATGGACTTCAAGTGTCACCTGATATTTAGGGGACAGATCAATGTTCTTCATGGTCCCAAAGCAATATAAATTGTTCAGTGCAGCACATACATTTTGGTATCACTCCAAGCACAAAAGAAACTACATCTCCAAACTATTTTCCAAAAGCTTAAATGTTCATATGGCTAATAATCTGAGCATTACTTTTCCAAATTAAAAGGTTGTGGAAGATTTTTTTTTTAACTTCTGGAATGCACATACTAGTTTGGGGATTTTTTTCTGGCAAAGAAAAACTCTATCTGCATCAAATTAAATAAACTTTTTTCCCTAAAAATATAGCAATGCACCTCTTAACATTAACCAGAAATAAAGAACTCTACTAATTTTTAATGCACCTGAAGACTACATACATACATACATTTTTACTATTTATTTATTTATTTAAACATGTAAAATTAAAAAAAAAAAAACACACATCTTCTGATTTTTCTCCATTGGTGTGTTTGTTCATTTCTCTCCCTGAATAGATTTTACCCTGGATATGAGAATCCAAGCATTGGAGGTTTTGGCGACAGAATCACAAGAGACACAGAACACAACTGCAGCTCGGCTCCACAAAGGCTCTTCCTGAGCACAGCTCAGGACTCCACCAGGAAGAGCCATACATGATCAACAGCAGCACAGAGTAGGAAGCAACAGCAGAACTACATTATGTACTTCAATTGTAATAAGTTCTGGGTCTTAATCACATATCCTCTTAGCAGCATGTGTGAAACATCAATTCTATGAGAAAATACTTCCTTCTAACAGTTTTGAATTTGCTACTTTAATTCCACATCCTCTTGTTCCTGTGTTATGAGACAGATAATGGAAGTTTCTTATCTACTTTATATTCATTATTTCTGCACAGTTTTAATGCAGTCTCATATTTCTTTCTAAAGCAAATGCATTATTATCTGGTATCAGATGAACAACCTAGAATGTCTAAATGCTCTTGATATAAAACTGGACAACAGTGTCAACTGACCAAAAGTCGAGAAAGCAAAGTAGACTATGGGACACAAATGGTAAATTATTACTTGTATGTTAATCTAAACTGCTGAGTTGTTGCCCCATTTCATGCAAAACCATCACTTGTCAATTGTTTGGAAATTAGAACAATCCAGATCAGAAAAATAATGTCAATTATAGGACAAAATGTGATTCCAAATATGGGAAGAGTTAATGGCTTGGTATTATGGAGTTATCTTCTGAAGAGGAGAATGGATTCAAAGAGCTAAACAGAATATGCTTAGGTAGACAAAGCTCATGGAATTTGGATGTTACTTGTTTTTCAAACATAAAAGGCAGCAATGGTCAGCAGCACCGGATGTTACCAAAAGCTATGTCTTTAGATCTCTATAAATATGTGTTTGAACAGGGATTTTGACCTACAGTATTAAAAATTAAACATGTTTCACTGTTAAGCATGAGCTGTGTTTAAGACATAGGTGACATTTTGTGTCAAAAGCAAACAAATTTCAAGATTTGACTCCAACAGCCACAAGGAATTTAAAACATACACACTAGAACCTTTAGAAATCTCGTATATAATTTTGTGCAGAGGCCAGTGATACCACAAGCATCAGTTCTTTACAGAAATTTATTTAATTTATGTCATTTCAAAAGAAAGCAAGTCTGTTTATAACTCAATTTACTCATGTAAATCAAATACCCCCTTTATGTATGGAAGCTGGCACTGCCTACAACATCGTCTCTTTATCAGTAACTGTCTTTTTTAATACGCTTTTTTAACAGTGACATTGACCTTTACCATTTATTTAACAGAATTTTTCAGAAACAAAATGTACCATGGTGGAAACCTCTTTCAGGACTGCATTCCTGGATGCAGAGTCTCTAAAGTAAGGATCCATTTTAGTGCATGTAGCAGATAGATATTTCAGTGATTCTTCACCATGTAACAGAGAAGAAAGCATGACAGATCAAGTAAATTACCAAAAAGTAAGACTGCTTTCAAACTGAATCAGGCAGAATTCACATGACCTTGAATAGGAAAGTCCATCCAAGTAACACCCAAACCCAAGTATTTTCCTAGAACGGAAATTTTAATCACTTAAAAGACTTTGTTAACAACTGTACGTACTAGATATTAAATGCTGTATTAGAGGGTTTAGTAAAGAGACATCACGTCCCAGAGAACGACACGGTCCAAAGATGAGTGAATTAAGAGACAAATAAAGCTGCAGACAAGTGGAGAAGCTCATTTGATATGACTGAATAGGAATGATGAAATACCTCTTTACATCTGTGGCAACAGATACTACAAGGAAACTCTTATCTGGAATTCTCATTTGGCCAGAGAATGTGACAACTTAGAAAGCAGGTTAGCAGATTTCCCATTAAATGAATACTCTAAAGACAAAGTAACTGCCTAAGAAATGCCAAGGAACAGTAATTAAATTTTCTAGCATCTGAATCACTTTCTTGTCAATAAACATCATAGGAAAATAGTGCATTAGTGTCTCAAATGAGCTTGTTCCTTATTTCAAGGAGAAGTAAAGATTGATGATAGCAGTCAAAACAGATGGAAGAAAGTAATGATAAACTTGTAATGAATACCTCAGGAATAAATCCAGCTTACTAATAATAAACTTTCCTGAGCAATTAAGAATGTGGAGGACTAATGAAGCTACACTGCTTTGCATCTTCTCTTTCTCTTTGAACAAGGGTGATAATAGATGTTCTTGGGACTGAATACTGCCTATACAGCCTGACACAGTCCTTGTTTAATGCTGAGCAAATTATTCAACTTCAAGATTAGATGTGATCCAAACCCATGTATTTTTCATTTTTAGAATGTTTACCACAGGATACAGAAACTTGGTCTGTAGAAGTATTAAACACTCACAGATCCAAGTTACAGTGAGAAGCATTTTATTAATCTAATGCTAATAACACATTTTAACCATATAATGCTATGAACTCTGAAACAGTGGTAGTTCAGTGGCTCAGACAAGATATTCAAAACTAAGAGAAGACTTTGACCTCAATCTCTCTGTGCCTCAGCTTCCCATCTGCAAAATACAGATAATATCACTCTTTCATCTCACAGGGGATTTGTGAGGATGAACTAAGTCAAGACTTTGAAGTATGCTGATAGCATAGTGATAAACACCTTAAAACCAGTACAAGATAGCAAATAGCTCTTTGGACACGTGATCATAAACAATAACAAAGTTTTGGAGGAGCAACCAAAACACTGACTAGCTGCTGATTAAAGAAACACTAAAGATTCTGTGCACTCAACAAAATGAGAGGTCATAAGGGAAAACAGTATGGGATGACATAATCCAAGACTATATTACAGAGTATAAGCACAGGAAAGTGAAGTAAAAGATAGGAGAGGAATCGTAACTCAGTAAAAGCTCTTAACATTAGAGTCACAGACTTTTTAACAGCTTTCATCTCCTCCAAACTACCAACATAAATTTACAAGCAAATATGTGTATACCTAAATTATCAATAATAGATTAAAACGGCACTCTACACAGATAGGCACACCCCCAGATATTCCATTGTTCTTAGTTCATGCAGCCTGTTTCTGGAAAAAACTGCTTCCAGTGTATCCTTACTTCACCTTTTTAGAGAGTACTGCTTTCCCAAGGCTGCCTCAGGGTCCTGCTGACGGATTGCTCTAATTGCAGTCGGTGAAGTAAAGAAAGCAGCTACTTCATGCTCTGCTAGCACACGGAAATAGGCACCAGCATCTGGCGTTCCCACAGGCTTCCCCTATGGAGAGAATAATTTAAAATGTCACAGGATAAAAATACTTCATAATTCCTTGACAGTTCAAGGCTTGAACATGTAACAGTTGTGGTAGCACAGCAACAGAAGTAATTTCAAGTAAGACTTCAAAGGAGGCTTTGTTAAAAATAATAATACCATGAGTGTATTCACTTGTAGAAATAAATTCACAAGCTTTGGGAACCATTCCTTACATGAACACAGCACATACTAGTTACTACTTAGAAAATCAGGACAAATGGACATGCAAATGAAAAGACAGGCACAAAGATACGTTATTGCACTGGCAGTAGAGGGAGTCATGTCTGTATCTACCCTGAGAAGCAGTCCAGAAAACACCCACACTCCCTCTGAACAAGGAGCCTCTGGACACAGTGGCACTGCAGCTATATTCCCATGCACAGGCAGCTTTTTCTTACCTAGAAATTTTTCTCAGTTCTGGAAAAACTACCACTTAACTGCTTACAACTGGCTTTTTGGAACATTCATGCTACCCCACATGAAGCATGGAGAGAACTTGAAGGGCCCATATTCTGTTTTAGTGTGCTACCAGACTGTGGTCTGGTTTGGGGTTGGGTTTTTCTTAAGCTAAGGGGAATAGTCAAGAGAATTGTAAACAGAAGTAATCATTTATGACAAATTGTTCAATGGTAAGTAATCCTAATAAAAAATAATCAAGAATACTTTCCTGTGGTGTTGAAAATATGAAAAGCAGTCAGCACAGAATCATCTAGTCACAATCTTACTGTATGTGTAATTACCACAGTATCAACTGCTCTACACATACTCTGAAATTAAAAGGTGATGTTAATGCAGAATGAGTTTCAGCTCTACAGGTATCACCATAACCTTTTCACTAGAAGGCTGCACTTTAAAGATGAACTTTGACAGAACACACGAGTCGAGAGACGCACACTTTTCCTACTGCATCCAGCTGGGCCTGAACAAGAGCACCAATGAACCATTAATCAGATTCAAGGAACACAGGACAGCCAAAGGTGGATACGTACCAGTGGTTTTGCAGCCCTGATACTGCTCCTTGTGAGACGTGCTCTCGAAAAGAGGATCACCATAAAAGATTTAAAAAAACAAGACAAAATAGAAAGCACAATTGAAAAGCCTTTTTTTTAAAGGATGAAGCAGGCAGAAACAAATGGAGAGAAAATAAATGAAAAAAACTAGTTCCCAGCCCAAGCAGCACAGAGTAGTATAATCAACACCGAAACTCCTCCTTTTGCAATTAGCCTATCTTTAAGTATCAAAAACAAATGCAAAATTATGCTTGCTGAAAAAGTGAGTTACGTCCTTTTTCCTATCAGATAACAGAGTACCCAAAGAAAAATCTTTTGCCAGACTGTCTTGAAGCATCACCCTAGCAGACTTCTTCATCACAACTTTCATGTGTTCATCAGTATTTGTTCACGAACCTGTTTGTTCAAGTTGACGTCCTCTCCCTGCAATGCTCACTATACCTGCAAATCTGTAGGCACCTGGTTAAGAGTTCAAGCCCACAGCACTAATGCTAAAACAAATAGCCGCAGACTCTGAAAAATGCCAAATTGCCACAAGCTTCACATTTATTATGTAATTGAACAAGTATCAATCAACTGGGACACCAAAACACCTAGCTGTGGACACAGCTGAAATTGGTTAGTCTGACAGTAATAAATTAGGCTGTTACTTTTAACCAAATGTAAATATCCAGAGCCCATAAAGCTATGTCTGGCCCTCAACACATCCACTCCCTCCTCCAGCTCCCACTTCACACCCAATCTCTGCCTGAGCTATGTCACAGACATGCCTGTGCCTCAAACTTCCAGCAAGCCTGAGCCTGAGAGTATCTTCCACACAAACTGTTAAACCTTCAGGAGTGCACTGGTAAGCATGCAGTACTCTGACAGGTGGATATTTATGTCATAGGTAAGATAATGAAGTTTTGGGTCGGAGTTACCAGCCTCAGATATAGGAGAAAACCAAATAAAACACAAACAGTAGAAAGAAAATTCACCTGACAATTGGTAAGAAATATAACCCAGAGAATAAGACATTAATTTAGGAAAAAAAGAAAATCTGGCACAGCTATAAAATATTCTTACTGATTCTGCAGAACAACTTCTGAAGTGTCTTGGAAGCTGTTTGGAGTTTAGCAAATGCATAAAAAAAACCCAAAAACCAATTGACATAATTTGTGAGACTGAAATGGTTAATGGCTCAAACATTTTCAAGATCACTGAAGGACTTTGCCCACTGTAGCAAAGTGTGCAAAGAAGCAACTGCTCATCTGCGACCACCAAAGTCCATCCCTCCAAATACGCCTCCTGATGAGAATTTGGACTGTGAGTTAAGGCACCTGACAGGGAACTTGAGATAAAAGTGGCACTACTGTCCAATTATCTCACATCTATGGAGAAGTAAACAGGGCTGGGAAAGAAGAATGTATCCAAGGAGTGAACAGCCACTGCTATGGGACAATCACATGAGAGGCGGCTATCATGTCTTAGAAGGGGTCATAAACCATCGAAGACCCCCAAAGGTCCCCAGACTCATTCCTTAGGCCTTCTACCAGAGGACTGCATGTGATCCAAAGTCTTCCAACAGATCCAGATTCTGCTGCATAAGACAGTGTAAAACTCCCCCACAGGGCAGGTGCTTGGGCATTCCCATGTACACCTGAACATATATTAATACCCATTGAATTCTATGTTTCGTGGGATCCCCACTGCAGAGAAGACCACAAGGAAAACACCAGCAGGACACCACTGGATCCACAGGGATGGTGACTAACTTCCCACTTAAACTGTCTCCCTTACTTTGCTCCCTCCTCTCCTCTTTTTTCTATTCCTATCTCTCTCTACCTCCCATTTACTGATAAATAAAATCCGTACTATTGACTTTGGCATATGGTCTTGTTTGCATCTTAATTAATCTCTCTATTAATCAGATTGTAACACATAAGCAAACCATACCTGAGACAGTGCAAATTCATTTCAAAGCCCAAAACCTACAAATAGAATTCCCAGAGAGAGTAGTCATGTATTATACAAAAATGTTAAGAAGTATTACAATATTCCATGAAAGGCTTATTTCTACATGCGATTTTAATTTTTAAAAGTTATCAATATAAACAGCATACCCCAGGGTAATTGAATTCAGAATATGCTGACAGAGTCTGACAGACTGAGACGGAATATGCTGAGCCAGTTGAGGACTATGAGAAATTGAGATGCTTCCACTGGATTTCTTCAAAGATCAGTTCGAGACCTGTTGCTATTCAGTATTTGCATCAATACTGGAGATGAAAACTGATTTTTAAAAGTTACTGGCATTAATATCTATGGTTGACAGGAAATGAGAGCACAGTAAATGGGAACAGGGCAGTTAGAAAGAGAGTGATCTGTCTCACCTAATTTAAAAGAGAAAAGTAAGAACAGACACTTCTTGTATCAGCTAGGAAGATTCCACAGAGAAGACTTTATTTTAATAACCTACCAAGAGACTCTGAGACAGACAAAGAGACAGGGACATCTTTCTGGAAGCACTTAGATTTAGCATGCAATTTCTGAGACGTTGAACAGCTAAGCAGACATCCTGAGGCAAAATGTGCTGATGATTTATGATTTCATACATGATTATCAAAAAAGATTCACAAACAGCAAGAATTATCAAGGGGACAGGAAAGGTCTTGTATGGAGAGAGTGAGAAGCCATCAGGATAGATTACTTGAGGAAAGAGACACAGCAGAAGAGCTATAATAAAATGCCCAACAATGCAGGAGTAACAGTGCATCAATTCCCTTTCTGTCTGACCTCTAACAAGAAGAGGTTCTTCAATTAACGCTAAATCCAAAATTATGAGGAAATTCTGTCTATTTAGGAAATGTTGTGCACGGAACTCATTGCCACTAAAACCTGCTGCTGCCAAAGCACACCCAAAATCCTGACGTATCAAGATTCAAAAGAATACGGTTACAGTCATTCATATTTCTGATGGTGACCCTGTTGCCAAAGCTCCACTGAAGATTTAAGATTACATGTCCTACTGAGTTCATCCACAATCAGTATGGGTGATGACAGAATGATTACAAAACTGCCAGACTTCAGAGACCGTGTTTACTTTGTAAGCTGATGATAATGGCTCACAAAAACAGCAAGAAAGGCTGGATGTCTTCAAGAACTGTGCCAAAGGAGAGTAACTTCAAACCTGTTGCTCTTATGTATCCTGCAAATTTGCCACAACGACAGGACTCCAGAGTGCCTTGCGAGAGACTCCAGGCTCTCACAGATGTCTTGCTACAGCTGTGTGTGGGACAGCAGCTCCTCCTCTGACCTAGACCACTCAAATGAAGTCTGTAATGCCTGGTTCTTGACAAGCGTGGGTATCCTCTTCCTTACCCTAGCTCCAGTTCAAAGTCCCAAACACTGGAACTACAATGCTGCCTTTTTCCTGATATCATAGGACCACAAGTAGTAACTCAACTTTTTCTTTATATTGCCTTGTTGCTTACAGCCTGAAACCTTATTAGCAAGAGGAACCCAGAGTGGGCTGTGAGATTTCAGGCAGCTTATTTGTTCAAGAAGTTTGTCATGTCTTGGAGAAAAACAACACAGGACAGATTATTGAAAACAAACAAACCAAAATAAAAAATACACTTGCTTTTGTATTCAAAGGAATTCATCACCATTTTGCATTTCTGACAACAGTGTAACAGCAAGAGAAAAGTGAAAGCATAGTTTCCATAGCAATTGTTAAAATGACAAGTTGCCACCTAAGAAATTTAAAAATAAACAAAACAATGTAGTGAGGGTATGAAGTCAGCACAGTTTACTTTTAATAGTGGTTGTCCACAGGCAAAAAGAATGTGGTGTTCTTGCCCCATGGCTAAACAGCACATTGATACTCCCTAACCCAAAATACATAATTAGGCAACTATTTAGGAGATTTTTGAATATGCACTGTTAATACAGTCTTCTGAGCAGAGGAAAAATTATGCACTATTCTCTTTGTAAATATTACTTTTATTCCTGTGTGTACAGACACCTTCCTTTTCTTCCCATTTTTAATCCTCAAAAAGATAACGCTTATGTCATGAACACTGCCTGAAGCATTGCTTAGTGGCACCTTGGAGAAGAAAAATGGGACATGTACTACTTCTGTTTAACAATGTTCTCACCAAGAGTAAAAAATCACAAAGCAGACATGTAGGTCAACCTAATATTAACTTTTTAATTAATTAATTAACTTTAATTCATTAATTAACTCACTGTTAAAAGAATAGGATTTTTTACTCCTTTGATTTTCCAAAACCAACAGTTTAAACTCAGAGGTACCTTTACAATGACAATAATCGTTGATCCCCATGCATTCACATAGAGATGAAATGTCACTGTAAGACAGCTATGCAACAGAAAATGCTGAAGGACTCCTTAATTCACTTTCTATTCCCTCTTGGCTTACTCTACAGCTGCTAGAATGAAAACCTCTTCATTGCAGTGATTATCTGCTGACAATTCATACAACAATTTTAATGTGGCCTAGCACATCATCAGTGCTCAAAAGCAGTCACTATAAAACTTTCAAGGTCTTTTTATTATCTGGAAGCACTTGCCAATTTTCTTACACTGCTTTCCTCTTCTGCATAACTACTGTGGTGGTGCTGAGTTAATCCCCTTAGAATGAAGAATCTAATTAACATCCATTAGGTGCTTAAATATTAATTAAACTATAGTAATTTAATACTCAAGGTAATACAATATTTGAGTCTGTAAATGTGCATTTCTGCTACTGGGTGAAGTTTCTGCTCTTTCTTAATTCAGAAGATCCAGGAACTCAACCGTGGTTCCCAGCCTTAAAATTCTAGGAATTTAGTGGGTATCACTGGGGCTTTTCCCGACAAACTAGAAAATGGAATTCTTTTGTAATAGAGTTAAACTTAAAAAGGATTAAAAACTATCTCTTTCTTATTTTTTATTATTTTGTTTCTATTTTTTCTAGTGAAAGTAATTTGTATCTTTGTTACAGGTGGGGCATCCATGAATACACTTGTGCGAGGACTTTTTCTGCTCCTTCACTGCAGTCATCAACCCACTGTGCACTGAGGAGTGCATGGAGTGGGATGGAAGGAATACCACTGGACATTAGTATCTTGCATGCTGTCTCACAGGGTCCTCTGGGGCTGCAAGCACATTGCACAGAAATACAGAATCATAGCACGGCCCGGGTTGGAAGGGGCCTTAAATTTCATCTAGTTCTAACCTTCCTGCTGTGGGTAGGGACAACTTCCACTAGACCAGGTTGCTCAGAGCTCCATCCAACCTGGCCTTAAACACTTCCAGGAATGGGGCATCCTCATATAAATAAATATAGTATTGTAGCACACTTTTCCCTGGACTTTTCTCACTGATTGTGGGTCCTGGAACTAAGGGTGTTGAGGTCCTCATGATCAGTGGGCTTGGTGGAGTGCTCTCCCCTCCCCTGAAGATCTGTTCATGATGTCTGTGGTACAGGCACACACACCATGCCACATCTGAAGAATGGTTATGCCACCTCATCAAGAACATGGTCTTCTTCTAATCGAAATTAATGCAGTGCTGCTTGTCAGCCCTCTCACATGTTGCAGCAGGCTTGGCTCTATTAACAGGCCTTTCAGAGCGCTTGCTGTCAAGGTCCAGAGTTCCCCTTGCTCAGTGTTCTGGAACACCAATGCAATGGTTCTTAATATTGCAAAATACAGCAGTAGGAAAGAGAAATAATTTAAAATAACTTATCTTCCTGCCTCATGATTAGAGAGAAAAATCAACAATAAATTCTGAAAAAATAGCAATGTAAGGCAGCATGATTACTTTTTTGAGCAGCAAAGTCAGGATGCCGCAGACATTTCAGACTAATTGAACTAGTCTCCTCTCCACCCCACTACGTTTCATGCCCTGAAGGAAAGGACGAAGCCCCAAATGTCATCTGAGTCTTAGGTTCGGTTTCCTTGAGTGGTAGAGAGGAAAGAAGAGGTAGGTCACCTTAGAAGTTCTGGTTCCAACCATATAGCTCTCAATTTCATCCAACTCAGATCTAGTAAGTATTTTTCATCACAAGACATGCAAAACACAACACCCTCTCCTAATTAAAAAAAAACAGGTAAACTCCACCATCTGCCATTTCCAGCTCTGTTGTTTCAGAGTTCCTTACGCCACTGACCACCACCCTTCACACAAATGTAGACAAGCTTGAAGGATAGTGAAATAAGTTTTCCTTAAAAATTACTGTAATAGGTGGGAGAGTATAAACACTGCAGATACACACACAATTTGAACATCTGTGGCATGAAGAATAGAGAGGCACAAACAGGATCATCTGGGTCATTAGCTGGAAGAGATGGTGACCTTTCCAAGAGGGTTTTTTTAGACTGGATCATACCTCATACAAAACTGTAGTATTACCATGAAGGAGAGGTCCATAGCAAATGTAGGAATGACCGACAACCCAGCCTAAATCAGAAGCTGCCCACCACACCTAAAATGAAATATAAACAAAATTACAGTTAAGAGTTATAAGAGGCATTCAAAAAAGCTTACATGACATTTCAATAGAATTACCTCACCAGGTTTGAGGCCATATACAGCTGACATGGTCCAGTTTAGCATAACTGCATAGCCACCTGTTGGTCTCACAACACCCTAAATGAGAAAATTTGAGTATTAAGTACTTAAGATTAAAATTTGAAGGATACAATTATATTGCTTTATAATATATAAAGACATATATTATATGTCTTCAATTAAATGTTAAGGTTTTAGCAGCAATAGGATTAAAGTTGTCTAACTCCAATACTTCTCACTTAAGAAAAGGATCTATTCCGATAAGAACATACTAACACTTCCACTAAAAAAGTAATTTTGGAAAACAAAAACACAAACATACAGACATTCAGAAGATAACTAACAAAGCTAAAATTTTCTATGAAAGCTGGATATACAAATATTTAGTCAATATATGTTCACAAAAAATAAGACATTAAGTATTTCCCTCACTTAAACTGTACCATCTAAATACTAGGCATATTTTTAATTCACTGCCTACTCTCTCTCTGTGTCATCTCTGGAAAAAAAGGAGCACCTGCAAAGTAGACAATCCCTAAAACAACTGGGGTGAATTATTCCCTGAAATGTATCTGTCTTTCTGCCCCGTCTCTTTATAAAGATGTCAGAAAACTGGCTTAAACCTATGTATATTTTTGAAAGTTTACTATCTAGCCTGAATTGCACATATGAATGCTGAATGAAAACCATCCCAGTCTTCAGCTAAAAGAGGGATTTAAAAACTAGAATGAGGGATTATCAGTAGCATCATGACCTTGGTAAACCAAAGAACAGCTCTGGAACATCATTAACAGGAAAATTTTGGAAATATTCTGCAGCACTAGTATGGTCAATATACATTTCACCACCTTCTAGTACACTATTCCCAAAGAAAGAATCCAGTAAACTATGTCCTGGTGTCCTGAACTAAAATGCAGATGAAATCTACTAGACCAAACAAATATGCATTGCACAGACATTACAACACAGCTGTCTGTCTGTGCTGGGCATGGTACATTCTCTGGATGTACTTAGTAGAATGAAATAGACACTTTCAGGTCTCATCCAAGAAATGAGGGACCAGAGAGATAAATTAACTCATTAAAATGGAGATTGCTAAGGCAGAGAATGGTTTATGAACACTTCACCAATTCCAGGCAGCAGATTGCCTTTGGTCGACTCAGCTTCTAACTTAGCCTCTGCTCTGAGATCAACAAAAGTTTTTTATGAAGGTCATAACCAAGTAGTTTTACTTGCATGACCATTTAAATCAAATTCCTTAAATGAATAAGAAAGTTATTTTATTCACTGAGAGTTACTTGTTGTAGCTTACTGCTAGTTGAAAATCTCTCTTGTAAGCGTGATTGATTAAAGGTATCTGTATTTTCTATGCAGAGACAACACTAAAGTAAACTCCTGAGAACTGTTACCTCTGAGATAGTCTATTGATACTCAGTCAAGGAAAATACCTACTGTAACAAAGGATCTCATCTTGGGCTTTTTGACAATATAACATACATATCCAAATTTAGGATATATATGTTGCTTTCAAGGGCCCACACTGAAGGTAAAAGCAGAAGACATTTTTCTCAGCAAAACTGATGTTTGTTTTCCCTTACATCCTAAGAGATTCTGAACTTTACAGGCAATATCATTACATCATTTTTTAGTAGTAGAACTGTTCTCTCCAGGTTGTATGATACTGTCTAAATCAGTGGTGGTAAGACTCTCGCCAGAAAATTATATTCAGCTTGTCTTGCACATTGTAAAAGAGCATTGCAAGTACCAAGCAAACCCTCACAGAGTTCACTTTTAAAATACAGTCCTTTAAAAGTAGATCATTAAAACTAACTTACATTCAAAAGCAAACATTTTCAAAGAATACCCTTTGTTAATTTTCACTTAATCTAAACTTCTGTTTTCAGGGTATTAAGTACTCAGAATTGAGCAGTAACACAAGCCTTCAAAACATGCATTATTCCATTTAATCTGTAATGTCATTCACCATGTCTTATCACAAGAAAATTAGCTAATATGTAAATAATGAACAAGATTAGTCAGCAATAAATGCTATCGCGCAAGTGATGTATTAACTGATCTTGTCATTAAGTGACTATACTATGCTTATCTAAGAAAGTTAAAGCACAGAAGATAGTACTGAATAAAAGACATTCCGCTATCCTCAAAAGTTTATTTTGTACAAACATTTGAAGCAAACACATTTATCTTTACATTATTACTATTTAAAAAAGCAAATGTGATTTATTCCTAGACACTGCCTTTAAAATAGTGGAATGTGAATAAATGAGATTAAACCATTTTTAGCAATGCTTATCATTTTATAGCACTGTGCTCTGGCAAACATTTTCAACCTTTTAAATTAAATATTTTTTCAAGGGGAACTGCAAATAGTTGGTCACAGGCACTTAGATGACTGACAGTCCTCTACCTTGGGCAAACCTGTTGTACCAGATGTATACAGAATATAAAGTGGATGATCTGAGGGAACAGAGACACATTCTGAACACTGTGCTTTTGCAAGCTCTTCTTCCCAGTAAAGATCACGACCTTTGGTAAGAGGAACATGGCCCTGCCCATTGAAAAATAAGAAAACTGTCAAAAGAAAACCAGATGGAATAAGTGGAATTCAGTCAAAAAACATGTATTATTCAAAATTTTTATATAGTACTATTCAATTTTCTGTACATTAATCTCTCTACTGAATTAGTTCTATTCAGTATTTAAATCTTATAATATATGAAATATCATTTTAAAATTAAAAAACAAACGACAATAGATACAGTAAAATTTTACTTGCAAAAAAGTAAAGGCACATGCGCTACACAAACATCTATCTGAAAGTTAACATAAAGGCACTACAACTGCACACCCACCAAATTAGGTCGCTGGTAAATGAGAACTTTATCGGGTTTGCTCTGCACACTTGCCAGTGCTCCTTCTAGGAGAGATATGTATTCCACTTTCCTTTTCGGTTCTACTCCAAAACTTGCTGTTACAATAAGTTTGGGCTAAAAAAAGAAGTCAGATAGTTAATATGTACATTTGCAATGTATTTTAGATATGTACCTATGTACCTAATAACATTTTCCATTTAATTCAAAATATAAAATTTATCTTGACATAATTAGAAACAGGGGTTTAGATCCGTTTTCTACAGTAAATCAAGCTTGTGTGATCTCACTGTGCATGCACCTGCTTTTTGTTCGGAAGAACATTAATAACATCTGACACTTCACTATTTTCAAACAAATTTGAGTAAGAAATCAACAGTACTAACTTCTTATCAGCTGCACAAATATTAATGAACACAGAGAGAAAAACCCCTGTCCATCTTAGCTCCTCCACTAAGGAAGAGTGCCGTAGTGATGTCAACAGTTAGCTGCACTGTTTTGCCTTCTTCCTAATGCTTCCAATTTCATATTTCAATACTAACTGTAGAACTTTGCTGGCTTTTTCACACCCTGCAATAAAAGTCACAGGAGGGAAAATAGGAGAAGGAGGGAAAAGAAGGCAAAAAAGAGACGGCAGGAAACTAGAAACACATGAAGAGAATAAGCTAAAGTCATAAGGCACATGAGGAGAGTAAAGCTAGGGTCTTTCAAGAGATGGTTGAAGGATTGAGGGTGCAAAACTACTAAAAATCAATTTGTATAGTTCTGGGGCTTTTTAGAGTAATTTCTATTTCCAAATGTAGACTTCACATCTTTGTCATTAAATTAACCACAGGTTTTGATATAAGACTTCCTAAGTCAAGAAATCTGCATACAAGCTATTTCGACTTAGGTCTGAAGATCAGTATTTTTACTTTTAGTTTTTCAGGGGAGAAAAGGTAGCACAAAAAAACCTATGTGTTAGAACATATTTTACTTGGAAAAGAATGAGTCTTCAATCTCCTTTGTTTTGAAGTTTTAGAAGTTTATTTATCATATGCCCCTCAGTTGGATCAAGCTAGTTTACTAATTGTAGCATTAGCATAATTACTAGGCATAAACCTCATTAATTAGGCATAAACCACAATGTCACAGTTAAGGCTGCATTAAATTCAGCAGATTAAATTGTTTTCTTGTGCAATAATAAAATGTTTCCTGTCCAAATCTGTCATTCAGAAAAGATCCCTAATTGGTGTGTATTCAAAATAAAGATTCCAGATGAGCTTTAAAATTTCAGCATTTATCAATTTTGTTTTTCGGAATGCACTGATTTAATAAAAGATGATACAATACAATGGAGTTAAACTGAAAATTCATCGGGAGGCCACCTTGAAGTTAGTCCAAGTGAAGTTAGACTTGTAATAAATACAAGATATACACCTCTATTCAAGTATTAAAATGAAAGACTTGTCACCACTAGTTTTATAGTAATTTGTAAATGATGCCACCTGTGTTCATCAACTGCTTTGTATGCAGTAAGGACATCTAAAAACAGCCAATACTAAATTAGCTCAGGTGATGTACTACTCAAGTGAAGAAGCATCATGGATCACTGTGCAAATTAAAAGCCCACTACTGGTTTTAACTGCTCTTTTCTACTGTTCTACTTCTCTGCCTGATGACGTTATCTCCCCTGCACCCCTCCTCCCCTATTGCTTTCATACATCCATTTCCCACCTCTTCTGTGGTTCCATGTAACCCTGCATGTTAAGATTAGATAGAAATACAACTCATTTGAAGAAAAAACAGGGAGAGTTCAAGGGTCTTCTGGAGAAGAAATGACAGAGATAGTGAGCTATTGAAAAAAACAACAAGATTATGAAGTAGAAATGAGATAAATCAAGGCCCCATAGTACAAGACCAACACTTTTACTCTGCTGGAAAGACCCCTCCTAATTTTTCTATAGTCTCTAATACTCCTCGAGTGATGCAGCTGACACTCCAGAAGGAGGGGATGCCATGCAGAAGGACATGGACAAGCTCAAGGAGTAGGCCCATGACAACCTAATGAGGTTCAACAGGACCAAGTGCAAGGTCCTGCACCTGTGACAGGACAACCCCTGAAAAAAATCAATGCATTCTGGGAAATGAAGGGATTGAGGGCAGCCCTGCCAAGAAGGACCTGGGGATGTAAATAGAAAGTTGAATGCATTCCCCCTCCTCCACACATTACTGGTGGATGAAAAGCTGGACACAAGCAATACCTGCTGCAATAGGACAAAGAGGTAATGGTTTTAAACTAAAAGAGGGTAGATTTAAACCAGATATAAGGAAGAAATGTTTTGCAATGAGGGTGGTGAAATACTGGCACAGGCTGCCCAGAGAGGTGATACATGCTCCACCCCTGGGAACATTCAAGGTCAGGTTTCACGGGGCTCTGGGCAACCCAACTGAAGATGCCCTGCTCATTGCAGAGAAGTTGGACTAGATAACCTTTAAAGGTCCCTTCCAACTATTCTATGATTCTATAAACCTACCTATTGTTTTCATATTACAAATTATATATTCCCAGACTCAGGTGAAGGGAAAGATGACAAAAAATGCAGTTCTCATTCTCTGTATCACTTAATCACAATTCACTGCAGAATGCCTGTAACTGCCAACACCTGACACAAGTAGAAATTACCAGCTGCAGGACTTTGCAGCATTCCCAGACCTATTTAAAATTCAAGACAAATTAAGGTAAGCTGGCCAAGTGTACCTTTTCACAGTCACTAGAAAGTGCTCATTATTTCTTTCACTCAGACTTTCCAACAGAATGTGAAGTTTGATCTTTCTTCCACAAGAGCATCTTACAGCCAGCTTTCCACTGCACATCTTTAATGCTTTCTAATTAATTTTATCTACATCAGGTCCTGTACTACAGCATCTAAACCAATTCACATAAAAGCCTAATAAAAATGTTAGGTTATTGTGCAACCGCTTTATTTATTCAGTATTTTTACTATCATAGGTGCTTACAGGTAACCTCAGGAGTGTGCAATTCACTTATGATGAAGGCTTTACCATGTTGAAAATTGGGGCATGTTTCAAAATTCAGATTGAGGATGTGCCTCTCCTCCTTACTCACATTTTCATTATACATCAGATGGACCAAAAATTACCCATAACACTTAGACCTGCCTTTTAAAGAAACCAAAAGGCAATGTAAATTAGGATTTAATCCATGGCCTGCAGCTAATAATTCTATAGCTAAACCTTCAAAGAGCTGCTATGTGACCTTGGGTAGAAAAGTTAAACTTCCTCTCTTTTCATTTTAATGCATGAAGCAAGGTTTATGATTATTGTGCTCTCTCCCTTTTTTCCCTGAGGAAAAACCATTAGGATTAATTAGTTAATAATTGGAAAATACTCTAAATTTAAACATGCTAGATGATTTGTATTGTAGCAACCTCCATTTTTAAAGCTTAAAATTTTTTCTTTTACATTATTTTTCCCTAATTACGGCTTGTTAAAAAAAATGGGGAAGTGGGAAGAGAGGGAAAACTAGAGAGCTGTTGTTAGCCTTTTTTCATCATTCTAACAAACCATTTTGGCCATTTCATTAACATCCTTGTTAAAGCATCAAGGAGAGGAGGGAGAATGCATTCAACTCTCTATTTACAGGTATTTATAAAACTGAAGTTCAGTCATCTGAAAAGCACTTCTCTACAGAGAAATCTAAGTCAAAGTTCCAAAAATCCTGGAGACTTAGACCCTATACAAAATCCTGTTCTGATTTATATGTCTAAGCAACATGATTCAGTGGTAAGATGGCTACCACAGAGAGTCTGAATGATTCAGGTGCCTGATCAAGGTGATGAAGAGTTTACCTTGCTCACTAGTAGAAAACAAGAATAGGCCATTCCACTGTTAGCTGGTTTGGAACTGATGCACACACAAGCTACTAATATGCCTATATAAGGTACTAAGATCAGCCAAGTACTATTTTCATTTTCAGCAACACAGACTTCATAATGCTTCATAAACAAGCTCAACTTGTGCCGAACACAAGCCTTTAAAGCATTCACCTCTATTAATGGTATAACCTGTACAGACATTTATTGAAGGCAACTGTTTCCACAGCTGTCGTGCTTCATGTAGAAATTAAGTAGAATTATAGCTTGTCCTAACTCCAGCATGGACAGGGTTAAGTTTTGTAATAGCCAGTAGGGGCATGGCCAGGACCCAGAGGCCATTCTATCCCACCTCAAGCCATACCCAGGGTGGGAAGGGGACAGGTCCTCTCCAGAGGGTGTGGTGGGGTAGTTCCAGTTCTGCATGGTGAGCACTCACGTGTCAATCATCCGCCTCTCTTGTTCACTCTGAGTCTTGTTGCTGTTACTGTTCATTTATTTCACTGTTGTTTCTAGCACATTGTTCTTACCTCAACCTGACCTTTACCTTTTAGGACTCCAATTCTCCTGTCCATCCCACCACTGGGAAGAGGAGGGAGGAGGAGGGAGGAGGGGGCTCAAGCAAGCAACACATGGTTTGGAATGTTTCAATGAGAACAATAAATTGGGGAATACCATTCCTAAATCACAACATAGCTGAAAAAATGCACTCCCTAATATGTCTAAACATCAGATTAAACCAATGAAATCATTTAGGGTTGGCAGCATTTTCCTCATACACTTGGTGAAAATGCTGAACCAAAAGCTAAGATTAAGGTGATGCTCTGTAGAAAAAGATTGACAAGCATGAGAAGAAAGTACATTCTATACAGACAACAGTTTGTTAAACTCCTGCTTTTCTAGAAGGGGTCAAAATTCCTCACTCAGTGTCTGCTATACAAGTATCAGCCCCAGCACAGAGGTAGTACTTTTTTTCATATTGCAACAATAGGTATTATAAACAAATTGAGATTGTATGCCACACAATGAGAAATGTTATCCTGTCTAGAAAAAAAAACAAACAATAGGTTTTTGACATTGACTGACAGGACTAACTAATGCAATGGTGTTTATTGCTCCAGACAGGTTATTACCTTTGCATGATCAATGCGAACAGAAAGCTCTTTAGATGCAAATCCACCAAAAATCAGGCTATGGATGGCTCCTATTCTTGCACAAGCCAGCATACAATACACTGTCTGTGGAATCATGGGCATGTAGATGACCACACGATCTCCTTTCTTCACACCGTGCTTGATCATGACATCTGCTAATTTGGAGACCTGTACTGACAAAACATTAATATTTAAAGTTTCTCCAGATCTGCTGTTACCCCATTAAAAAAAACAACTTTCACACAGTCAACAGATGCATGACATTAAAGAGACAAGCCAGTATCACAAAGAAAGCTGATGTAAGTAACTGAGAGAAGTTCAATACATTTAAGCTATTTTCCTTTTTGCAAAAAAAACATTAATATATTTTTCTTTCATAAAATAAAAATGGAAGGAGGCTAACAATTGTAGTCAGTACAGACAAAAAAATCAATAGCAATGTTTAGAAAATTTTCTAACCACTCATTCTTCTAATCAGGTAACTGTTTATATTTCTCAATTTTAGCTCTTAAGAATGAAAGTGAACAGGGCATTCCATAATACAAGTTCTGTCCTAACTAACTTTGAAACACAGATCAAAATATAGTGGTACTTTCTTTACTGTAGTGTCATAAACTTCTCAGAATCTGAGATAAGAGACCTTATACACTGAACCAAAGATAAACACAAATTCAGAGAAATAACTAGATTTAGAAATTTATTTTTGCTCTCATTTTCAGATTTTCATTTTTGCTATGCAGAAACCTGAAGACAGACTACGGCAGCAAAAGACTGGAACTCAAGAAATGCAACAGACTGATCAGCAGCAATGCCTCTGTAACGTCATGAGAAAATATTTATTACTTTTACAGTAGAAAATATTTTGTCACGAAAGTGTATTGAATATTTCATTAGTATGCCAGGATAGACAATTTACCACATAATAAATTGGGTTATAGTGAGCATGGGAGCCTGTGATAAGCACTGTGCAGTTGTCCCAATCTGCTGTTGTGGCATGGAAACATGGCACCTTCTGAAAGAAACACTTTCATTTACATTAGTTAGAAATTTGAGTTTTCTGTTTTAAAGAGTAACTACATTCGGTCCTAGAATCCTGATACATATACTGAAGAGGACATCAACTGCTTTTTATGCAGTAAGGACATCTAAAAACAAACAATACTAAATTAGTTAAGGTGATATACTACCCAGGTGAAAAAGCATCGTGGATCACTGTACAAATCAAAGGCCCACTTGGTTTTAACTGCTCTTTTGTACTGTTTTACCTCTCTGCCTAATGAAATTATTTCCTGCACCCCTGCTCCCATATTGCTTTTTTATATCCATTTCCCACCCAGCTGTTTCTCTCTTCAGTGGAAATGTAAGTTCAGACTTGCAGTAAACTGAGACAGTAACATCCAGAAGCTCCAGAAGCATCTGCTCTGTCTTTGCATTAAATTTGCAGCTCATCCACAATCAAACGGCAGATTTCTACACTTCTCCCTAAGGATTTAAGAAAATGGAAACACAGAAGCCCCAAGCAGGCACTCTTGCATCAGCAGATACTGCATAATTTCCATGTTCTGTGAGCATTGCATAAATCCCTGCTGTTATTTTCAACCATAAGAAAGAACGCGTTTGTAAGGCAAAGTCATCACCACATCAAGCTGAAAACCCACACAAACTAAGGTATCCATATGATTGGTATGGAAAAGATCTCTCATCTTAAATATTACTGATTTTCAAGAGAAAGTATCTTTAATGCTAGACTTACTAGTACCTATCAGTATAATATAAAACTGATATATACTATCAAAACTCAACAAAAACCAAAGCCTGGACATGTACAAAGCTAGCATTTATTGTCATACCACCAGCACTTACAGTAATTTCTACGTATAATTAGTGAAAGTAATTATAAATAAAGATAACAACTCTACTTCCAAAAGTAAATTACTTTTATATAATTCCTAGTGTGAAAACATTAACATCTGCAAACACAGAGCTAACATCACTTTCTCTCAAAGACACAAGAAAGCTAACAGTTATCTTCCCTGTTTGTGACTCTCAAGCAGAGGGTTGACGAAAAGGCCAGAGGCAATGAAAAAATTATTTAGTGAGTACGTTTATAGTCACTGTAAGTGTGGATAGTGGGCAATAAATAGTTAAACACAATGGACAAGTATTATTATTATTCATTATCATTATTTCATAAATAATTATTAACAATTATGAAAAAGGCAATGTTTGCTTGCTAAAGGAAAAAGACATTATTTAATCATCATAATTAGTAATTTTGTAATAGAGGACTACAAATGCCTGTAAACAAGCTATATAACTGGTCCCTGGGTGTAGGAGGGAGACAGTGAAGAGATCTTCATGTACTTAAGTAATTTCTATTCAACTCTATCAGAGCTAAATTATGTTTAAAGCAGAGCAGGTGTACAGCATACTGCAGACAGGAACTACACGTCACCTGTGCAAACCCAGTCCACATTTCACTTCCCCACCCTAAAGAGTGTAATGTCACTGCAGACAACAATCCAATCCAATACACGGGTATCTATGATTTTCCTTGTGCCCTTTCCCTCATCCTTCTGACAGCCAGGGAACATTTGGACTACATAATAAAACACTGTCTCTACCTGCAACTATTTGGAAGAGAGAGGAACATTGTAAAGCAATTTTACATTGCTCTTCAGATTGATGTGGTAGCCCTGAAACATCGAAGCAANAGAAAAAAAAAAAAGGGGAGGGGGGAAAAGTGAGTACTGGCATTTCATTAAACTGCTTAAAGTCATGAAATCTTCCACTTTGTTACAATGCGTTGTCATTTATGATTTATGTTAAGACAGTGTAGTGTACTTTATCACTCAAAAACTAACATGCTATTTCTCCATTTTTCTTCAAGTTTAAGACTGCTCACTCACTTTAATTTATTTGACACTTCAGTAATAAAATCACTTGAGACCAAGTGATATAATAAGAAACTCAAGTAGGCTTTCAGCTTTGAAGATCAGAGCACAAATTACACTCCTAGCAAATGCATGGACCCAGTGAGCATGGTTTACTTTTACCCAGCAACCAAACAAATACTACAGCTGTATTAGCAGCTAAGGTTTCTAAGTAATTCAGTTCTGAAGTAAACTCCAAACAGTTACTAAAAGCAGTTTTGGTCCATACCAAAAGAATTTCTCTTAAAAGATATGAAACCAGAAATCCCATTCAAAATGCTCAAAAGAGGAATTCCAAACCTTCCTGGGTTGAACAGTGACTGGGACGCACAAGCACAGCGTCCTTCAAGGCAAGCTAAACTCTCCTAGACCTACAAGATCCATGAAAAAATACAACCCTCCTGTTTCCAGCAGATCTCTTTGTTACTTTTGTTATCAGGAGCTCAGTAGCTAGCAGATGAACTAAATTAAACTTACTGTACAACAGTGGACCAGAAAGCTCCAACAGACTAGCTATTAATCTCAAATATTGCCTTTCACATTTATTTGCTTTTGATTAAGAACAAACTGTAGAGAATTCAGAAATAGTATTTAGATAGGACTCAGCCCCCAGCAAGATTATAATGAACTTCTGAGTGAGTACTGCTATATACCCCAGAAAACTTAAACCCGTTCTTCCATTTGGTTTGGCAATGCTCTGTAAGAAGAAATGTAGATGAAAGGATGTGTATGTCAACTAGCAAAATTTTCTCACTTTGCACAGATCTGCCATGTCCTAAGACAATTAATACACTTATAGAGACATAAACTTAGGAGACTTAATAAAATATCAAGCTTAAAAAGCAGAAAAGAGGTTATTTTTCATGTTCTTTTCACAGGAAATTTCTACCAAGCAAGTTAACTTAAGATAATTTACATTAAAGTGTTATGTTACTGCATTAAACAATTATACTTCATGTATAATGTATTTTACTATGTACTGTATAAGTGTACATATGTATACAATGTATTATGCATTGTATAAGTATACATAATGTATACTTAATGTATAATTGTATCAATGTAATGTATAATTAAATCAATGAACACTGATTTAATATATACACATATTTGCATATATATTGTGTATATATCATAAGTATTGAAGGCAAATGACACAAAAATTGTATATATAAAATTGTAATTGTACTTATTATATATAAGTATAAATAAAATTAGATAAGGAGCTGGATCCTTTCAAAGTCCTCTGACTTCTTAAAAGACCAAAGCTAGTTGTTCCACCTCCAGCTGTTTATTTGACTGGGTAAATAAATAGAAAACTGGTAAGGAGTAAATGTTTTCTGTATTTTCCTTAAAAGGTAGAATGCGTAACAGGTTTATAATTTCTCTGTAGCTGTATGACTTCTCTTTTCTTGCAACAGTGGAATAAACCCCTCACAAACTGAATTACTGTATTCTGAACCTCATTTCACATTTTCAACCATCGGTTCACATTACTCCAGACACTACATGCATATCCTAAGTACAGTGAGTGGGCTGCATTCAAAGTAATCCATCCTGCACACTGAAACACATTAAGGAGGAATCCAAGTCTGACTCCAATATTTCTTTGCACTCAAGTCCAACTGCTACATGTAAGTGGAAGAACAAAGCCAGCTAAACAAGAGTAGCAGCATGAGGGCAAACCTCATGAGAGCCAAGAACCTTCAGTGGGGCTGGCTGCAAACACCCATGGCACCAACAGCCCACAGAGTAAATCTGAGTGGGCTGACGCAGAACTGGATATTCACAACCTCAGCAGGGAGAAGCTGCCTCAGCCAACAGTGAAGTCGAAATCCACAGACCTTCCAGACAGAAGGGCCACCAGCACTCCCATGACAGCCTGCATAGGGGCAGGTGATGCAGCTTTCTTTAGAGTTCCCCCAGTTAAATCTCATTTGGGCTTACACTCAAGTATGCGCAGCAATAGCCAAGGTACACACTTCATTTCTATGGAACTGTATTTTTGCTCATCACAGCCACTGTCAAGAGGCTTGACAAATGCTATGCTTAACCTTTTAAATAAGATCTGTTAAGGGAAAAAAAAAATGAAATCAAATACAGACAAGTTAAAAATTTAACCAACCAGGTAAAAAAACCTATTAAACTGTAAAAGAAAAAGAGGAAATAGAGGAAGTTCAAAACCTACTGGATGCAGTATAATTTGGCAAAGGCAGTAACGCTTATAAATCAATACCGAGCGCAGCAAAAGAAGTAAATTAGTGAGGTAGACAATTTCTACCCCTCTGGTATCTACCTACTGTGCAATATTTACTGCCCCTTCTCATTAACAAGGTTATTCTGAAACATACCTGTTCCAGAAGTTCCTTGTATGTTATTTTCTCTTTGGTATTTGTTACAGGACTATCATAAATAATGGCAATTTGGTCTCCTTGTCCATTCTCAACATGACGATCTACAGCATTGTAACAGATATTCAGCTCTCCACCTACGAACCTAAAAAAGAAGTTTTAAGTATGTAATAGCCAGCCTTCCAAATCAAGACAACTTTT